>OOIL02002239.1:2291283-2319634 GCA_900332095.2 Cuscuta campestris
AATTACACTAATATTATATTCACGGTAATATTAATTGAGTAATTACTCGATTACGGTAACTCCATTAATGATATGTTTAATTACCATTTAGTAATTACCATATGGAGTGAACAATTACCATTTTCTCTAGAACACCAAATGGGCGGGAAAAGAAAAATGAGAATCCATGGCTTTTTAAATAATAGATAGATAATAATAATAATAATAATAATAATAATATTTTTATTATTATAAAATTGTTTGCTTAGGTTAGCAATTATTATTGTTAATTTTTTTTATAGAAACCAAGAATGACACTGCAACACTTATCATTGATTAAATTAAAATGGAAACATATTAATTAGTAATTAATAGAAATTAAACCAAAAATGGCAAGTAATACTTACCATGTAAGGAGTCACACGAAACATAGCATTCAATAGTATCCATATATGCTTCACATGTATTGAGGCAAGATATTTAAAGTACTAAACAGTTTCCATATATAAGCATCACGTATGGGCGGGAAAAAATTCCCCTCGCTTTATGTATAGTATAGATTTCTCCCAAATTTATTTTATGCAAGTGTACAACTGTCATTTTCATTAACAGTGGCGGATCCAGAAATCAAAATTATTGGGGGCGAGATTACATGTGGCTTCGAGGGCAGTGCCCGCCTCTTTGTCCAAGAGACAATGTAAAACTAAATAAATTAATTAAAGGAAGCTTTTAAATAATTATCTAAAAATACACCCTAAAATTTCACAGTCTCTTAATAATATTTATTTTTAAATAGTATTCTTGTTATGTTAAACATTACGCATTTAAATTCTTTTAATTTTAACGACAAATATTTGATTTTCAACTTAATTTTTTATTGGGGTAATTTATTTTTTAAATGGGGGCATTTTGTTTTTTTGATAAGGGCATAACATACTTTTTTTAAAAAGTTAGGGTACTATGTAAAAAAACTTCAAAATTCATTGGGGGCAAGTGCCCCCATTCAAATCCATATAGATCCGCCAATACTTTTCAACGACACATGGTTTTTATAAGTGACGACCACAACATAACTTCAAAATTTCCCCAACGCCATCATCCAACTACTCCTCAAAATAGATATAGAGCTTGCAAAAGTTTTCTGGAGGCCTAAGGATTTGAACTCGTGATTTCGAGGCTACACCATATAATTTGAGAGACTTTCTCGTGATCACATAAGACTCCTTTGGAGATACTCTTTGAATTAATACTTACATCTGATATTAGTATAAAAAATGTTTATACCACTATTATAAAATAGAAAAAAATAAAATAAAGATAGAGCATATTTTTAGCCTTCATGACCTACTAAAAATGAATTTGGCAAGTGGACTACTAATGGAATAATGATAAACTCATATCGCCACGAAACATATTACTTAAGAGTAGATCGATAGTTCTCTCAACTAGAAGTCCTCCAAGCTACTACTTGCCCAAACTATAGTCTTTTAACCTTTTGATGTCTCGATGAATTTAGTTGCACTTGTCATAAAATGAGAGGTTTTTAGAATCGATTTGACCAACCCTAACTCGATTTTGAAATAGGGTAGACTTTTTTGGTCCTATCCCGGAATGAGATTAATAGTTCTCTCGAATATTACTCCCAGAGATTGTAGTTCACCTTTTGATGTCTCAATGAATTCAGTTAATTTTGTTAAAAAGAATGAGAACTATTTTAAATCGGTTGGACCAACCCTAAGAGTATTTGCAATTGGAGAAGAAATCCGTCGCGCCGCACACCTCCCCACCTTCCGCCGTGCCGATCACCCATTGCAGGAGATGTGCTGGAACTTCAACCGCGGTGCTACACTGATGTCTCCATTCGTGACGCTTTTGGACGCGTGCCCGTCCACTGTGACGGTCTGCCGCGCCCCACCCCCGGTTTTCGTTGTTGTGCTCCTTATAGCTTCTTCTTCCTTGGCGCAAAACCATTTTTTTCAATTTCATTTTTTTTAATTTTAAACCCTTTTTTAATGTATTCAATTTCAACTTTTTTTGTTTGAATTTTATTTTTTAATTTCAATAATTAATATTTAATTAATGTTAGTCTTTTTATTACTTTTTGTTTCATATTTTTATTCATGAAATATGAATTAAAACACATTTACATTACCAATTATAATCATGTACATTACGTAAAGTGCATATGTATAGTATCACATACAGTATTAATACTTTGTCTATGTTTTAGTCTTAAAATAATTTCTTTTGTAAATGATCTACCCCAAAATCGGGTTGACTTTTTTTGGCCCCAAGTCCCTAACCCAACCTACCCGATTAGCGGGTCTACCCGTACCATACGAATCGGGTTGTAATTCCTCTTCTTTCCCAGCTGGCATAACCCCGCGCGCAGCTCAATCAATCATCTGGGTTTATCAGTCATAAACCCTAGCCTCCATTCTTGCTCCTCTTCCTCACCATAGCATTCAATGGCGGCGACCGATCACATCCAGGGCTTGTACGACGTCGCTTTGAAGCCTCAGCTGCTCCGCTCCCTATTGCGTGACTATGTTCCCACTGAAAAGCATCCGTTTCGGAGCCCTTCCGATCTCTCTCACGTCGTCTCCGTCGTCAAAACTCATCGGCTGCTGTCGGAATCAGCTCCACCATCAGCCGGCCAAAAGATAATTGAGAATTGGAAATCGGCAGTGGATGACTGGGTCAAGCGTTTGCTGAATCTTGCCTCAAGCAGCATGGTAAACCTAAGCTCGTAATATATGAATACATGTGTGGAATGAGTTATTTTAGTTATTGAAGCATTTCTTTTGCGTGCTTGGATGGTGACTGATTGTGCAAAGCTGAGGTTCTGCTGTTTTTTTCCTTTGAAATGGTGGCATCTTGCTAGGATTACTTTGAAGCAAATACCGCCACAGATGCTGGTATTGGGGCACTTTCAATTCTAACCTGGACACAAGTCTTGTCTTGTGTCTGGTGGTGGAAAATAGTACCGGGTAGTATCTTCTTAAGAAATACTACGTATGTAGTAACCAGTTTGGGTAATAAAGAATATGATTTTTCAGTTTTTCCTGATTCAAAGTTTTTTTTTAAACCAATGCTTGCACAGTTAGAGTTTGAGTTATGTTATTTTTTTGATTTTTTTTTATGGATAAAATGGAAAAAAATATAAGGATCTTATTATGCAAACTTTCAGAATGTGTACAAAGTTTTCTTATCTAATATTCAGGATCGTTGCTCAATTTTATATCCCTGTTTCTTTCGTTATTGGAATTATCAGAATTGTTTGACAAACTAGAAGTCTTTGTATTTTGTCCTACAATGCTTGTAGCCAGATAAGTGCTGGGCTGGGATATGTCTGCTTGGGGTGACTTGTCAAGAATGCAGTTCAGCGCGTTTCTTCGCTTCATACCCTTCTTGGTTTCTCAAGCTCTTATCACATATTCAGGTATTCTAGCTGATCTCAGTGACTCATTATTTCTAATGACATTCCAATACTATTATAATTTTATTGTTTTCTAATATGTAACATGGAAATATTTTCTGCATCAAATTAACCATTCATAAGCTGGCCATGTTTTCCCATTTCGCATGTTCAATTTAAGAAAATTGACGTTTTGTGATTGAATATTTGCCCTCATATGCTATAGAAACGAATTACTCTCTCCATGGTATGCTCCGACACAGAATGATGCCGATGCGGTATCTGGACCGACCTTGTTTAGTTAGGTTCACTTCCCACGACTTCCTGAATGAGGCAAAAATCGGTTTTCAAACCTCTATGCTAGTATTACGTAGCAACTTGAAATGTGGATCTCAAAATCCTCAAGTGAAATGGTAATATTTAACTTGATAATTAGAAAACTCCTTAAGTGTTTAAATTCACACTTAATTTCACTCGAGAGAAAATTTCTCTTACAACCCAAAGGGTCAAACATTACCACTCACTATTTCATTCAAACTCTAGTAGTTTTACAATGAATAGAATGAACCTATGTATAGGCTAACCGCTAACTACTCCCTCAATTACAAACTAATTAAAATTAAATTAAAATTTACTAATATCAAAATAGAATGTTATCAAATCCTTATGATACCTTTCTTGAAAGATCTTCAAGATATGTGCTTTCAAATCCGCATGTGTTGTCATGCTCCATCTCATGAAGCTCATAATAAAAATCTCATATTGTCCACTATTTACCATATAATGAGAGTAATGACAATGGTGATTACCGTTAGTAAAATTTTCATAAAATACTTTATGAAAACATACTTTGGCTTCATCCAGCCACCATAATTTTCAAAATCCTTAAAAAATGTCCCAAAATATTGACACTGTCTTTATGCCTTGAACGTGAAGTAATTGGCACTGTCTTCATGCCCCAAACATGAAGTAATTTTAGCACGCTAAAATCCCGGCCCTGGTTTTGTTGAATACCAGCAGCAATTTCATGCAGTAATTTCTTGTGTCATTATCGCATGCAAATACCGTGCTGGTTTGTGGAATTTCCTGCACTGGTTTTCCTTTTTTTTGTTTACTATGGTTTCGTGACCGGAAACCATCTAAACATGTCCTGGTTTGTCCTGATTAAGTCCTGCTATGTCCATTACACCCAACACAAGAGATTTTATTATTTTTTTTTGTCATCTTTGGCTCATGCTTGTGTTACGGATTGTTCGGAAATGTTCAAATATGGGATCGCCGACGGCGTGCTCCCTTGGTACGCATCTCTATGTCTCAAAATAAAATTCACTATTTCCTTTTTCTGCTCGTCCCAAAACTAACTTCACAAGTTCCCCATTTCCCTTTCAGGAAATGAATATCTGCCTCACAATATTTCTCTCTTCTAAACAAATGCTAGGCACACAATTTCACTTTCCAACACTTTTTTCTTAACTCCACAAAGTTAATATGTCCTTTCGGGGTGTAGGGAGTATTTGCTAATTATTCCCTCATGCCTCTTGGATTTTTTTTTCATTTTTTCTGTTTATTTATTAGTTCATAATGTTTTAACTTTTGTTGTTAGCTGGCATCCATACTTATCATATGGTTGACATTTTGATACTTGAAAACTTGATGGCTAACCAGAAACCCTATTTTGTTTCCCTTGTATGCTGCATGTTTTGTTGCAATTGGTGAAGAGTATATGAATAGTGAATTCCGGATGCCATTTAAAATCTAACAGGGTTTACTTGTATATGTATGAAGTAGTCTCCAACAGATTCTCACCTTGTGAAGGCGGCCTCTTGTGCTTCGGTATCGGATCTATTCTCAAGGTTTATTTTCTGATCTCAACATTGAAAACCCTCGGCTATATTTTTTTAGCAACATACTGTTTGTTTGGTTTCATATTTTCATGTTAACAATTGTGACTTTGAAGCATATATTAAGATGCTAAGAAATTATGCTAGTAGTAACTGAATCTCAATCAAGTTCCCCCCCATTGCTTGCAATGTTTTATTCATCTGCATCTCAATGGTATTACTGCCTCCAATTTACTGCTACGTAGTTTGAAATGCCTATTAAAGTCCATTTGGTGAGGTTTGCAAGCATAGAATTTGGTTGAAATGATTGAATGACTAAATGTGTTCAATTTCTTGTGTGTTGCTGGAATAGTTGAAGTACTTAAACAGATATTTAAAAGAAAGTTTTTTAATACATTAGAGGAAATAAAATCTAGAAGATGAAGGCAAAAGTGTAATTTATTTTGATTTCAGTCATTTCCGGCTTTCAGCTAAAAAACTACATATGTACTACTCCATACCTCTATTTGTTATTAGGTTCAGACAAAACATTCACATAAGTTAAATACGCCAGTGTATCATAGAAAATGTGACTGATCGCATGCAATGATGGAGCTAGAGAGTAGCAGGTGGGGTCAGGCACCACATTTTTTCTACTAATATACTATAATCAAAATAGTATTGGCCTCTTCAAAAGAGTAGTTTAGCTCAGTTCAAAAATGTAGTGTACAAGCAGTACAACTACATCAACAAACCCAGTCAAATCCCACAAAATATCACACAGTGGGGTTTATCAAGGGTAAGCCTACAAAAACCATATCCCTACATGGAAAGTAGACAGGTTCTATAGATAGTGTCCAGTCCAATAATTATTTTGAGTTCTTTCCTTTTGAATAGGAAGTTCTTTCCTGTCACTGATCACATGCTTATAAGACAAACATGTGCAAACATAATTTTCTTTTAATTGTGTTCTTTCATGCATTAGTGTTGTTGTTGTAGCATCCATGGTAGATCTCATGCCAGAGTGCACATTCTTCATGCATTTTATATGATTAACACATTGCATTTGCTTGAATAGGTTGAGTGGGTTCACTAATGCAAAGAAAGATGCAACATCACAAGCTACAAAAGTTATACTACCAGTGTTAAAGTTGCTAAATGAAGATACATCAATTGTTTTATGGGTTGGTGAATACCATCTATAAGTCCTCTTTATGAGAATTATATATATATATATATACATATATATATACACACACACACACACACATACATACTTCGTATATATCATACATATTTGAATAACATAGTTTGCATATATATTTTAAATGTTTTAGATATCTGAAATCTGTAGCACTATGTTCTATCATTACTAGGGTATTTGTCATTCTGACTTTAGCTTGACATCTGCAGGAGGAAGCTGTATCTCTGTTATGCACATTAATAAATTTATTTCCATCATCAGTCCAAAGATGTTATGATGAAGTACGTTTGCTATCCACCTTTTTATGATCCTTCCTTTCAAACTTTGGAATACTATTTTCTGAACCTTTTGTGGTGTTTCGATCAGTATCCACATCAAAAGCTCATATATTCTTGCACTTTTATGTAGAACCACCACAACATGTTTCCACTTTAAATTAAGAGATTAAATGGAGACACTGTCCATATTAATGAACAATCTGCTTTGGAGAAAGCATGTATTGAACCTTTGTGAAGTAGTTTGTCGTAATGTCATCTCTATTTTTAGCTATCACCTTGGAATACACTTCCCAGCATAAGTAGTTCTGATTTCTGGATTTTTATCACCCCTGTTATGATTGTTATCTGAATCTGTCTATTCATTCAGTGTTTTTTAATCTTCTTAGTTCTTTTCTACATTTTCACCCCTTGAAGGGTTGATAGTCACAGCCTACCAATTGAGACTAACATAAAACTTTGGAACTTCTTTTTGAATGCATAGTTAACTTCTAGCATAGGTTTGGTTCAAATTGACATAATCTTTCAATGTTGTATGTGAGCTACTTTTACTTCCCTAGGGTTATATATGGTTTTCTGAGATATTGTGATTTTGGCAGGTTGAGTCTGCTGTTTTTTCAAATTTCATGTCAGGGAAGTGCAGTCAAGTTATGTTGAGGGTAAGGAATTAGCATTGTGTATTAACATGACCTCATATTGTTAATGTGCTTGCCAAAAGTAGACAATTATTTGGGTTTAGTTTTCAGAAGCTAGGTGATTGTTTGGTACTGCTTCCAAAGTCAAAAGGAGATGAAGACAGCTGGTTATTGATGATGCATAAGATTTTAATATTCATCAATATTCAACTTAATGATGTATTTCAGGGTTTAGAGCCAGGTAATCTTTGGATATATCATGATATTTTAAATACTAAATTTTGTGTATTACTTACTCCCTTTGTCTTGTTTGTTTGTACAGAGACTAGACACAATGAGGCGATGAGGTTGTTGCTTCCCCCTGGGAAAGATACACCACCTCCACTTGGAGGTCAAGATATGCCAAAAAAAAACTCATCAGAGAATATGAATAGATCCGAGCACATGCTGATCTCCCGAATTTCTATATTGATGCTTTGCTGTTCTACGATGCTTTCTAATCCTTATACTGTTCAAGTAGGTTTACCTTTACCTTGCAAATCTGCCAAGAACATTGAAATAATGTTTATTCCCCGGCACCATAGGATTTAAGTTTTACTGTTGTCAGTGCATAAAATTCTGCTTCTTTCATTTGATAGGTTGCTGTACCAGTATGTGCATTAGTCGACCTTAGTAAGAGAGTTTTGATGGTAGATGGCTCTGCTTCTGCCTTATATGCTTTCATGACTACTATGAAACAAGAATTGATTCTTTCAGAACTCCCACTTCTGCATATGTGCAGCTTGGAACTCATCATTGTTTTAGTGAATGAACTGCACAGGTGAACTTTATCTTTTTCATTGCTGGACATTATGTCTCTAGTAGTTTTGCAGAAAGGTTACAGATGTACTATGTAATGTAGTTCTTTCTGAAGCAAACATGTTCCTATCTGGAGTACTTTATCTCTTATTTTATTTTGTTACTCCCTCCGTCCCATATCTTTCTTTGCATAGCACTATTCCAACGTCACGAGAACTTTTATTTATTTGTGTTTTTTCATGGCCTATATGATACAATAAAATATTCTTGTCACCACTTGTTTGGTTGAAATGTTGAGCTTTTGATGTAGTTTTTAAATATGTAAGCTTTATTTTTAATTTTTATACCAATATTTAAATAAAATAGATTGAAAAAATTTGAGATTTTTCTTTGTTTTGCGCAACGTAAAAAAAGATATTGGATGGAGGGAGTATGTTGAAGTAGAAATCGTTGTATTGAAAATCATCATGAAGTCAAGAAAGAATGTACGGGAAAGTGGAAACTTTGTTCTTTTTTACTATCTCAAAGAGTAAGACCATTTCTACTTGCAGTCACTAGATATGAAATCATTATTTAACTTGCTAGTTTGTTCTTGGTTGTTGCACTTTATTTTAAACAGTCATAACACACCTTACAAAAAAATAATTCATGTGTTCATCTGCTTGAAAAGCAATAACTAATATTTTTATTGTTTATTTTTTTCCATTGCAGCCAACTATTACCATATGCTGCGGGCATCGTACGACTGCTCATAGAGTATTTCCAAATATGTGCTTTGCCAGAGCTACGGATAAAGTTGTACTCTGTAACAAAAGTTCTTTTACTATCAATGGGGGTCGGTATGTATTTTTAGCATTTTTAAATATGATGGAATACCCTTTGCATATGTAACTTAAAGATTTTATTTTTCTTGATGCATTTTCCCTTGTTTATATCAGCATTTGATATGAAAAGTTCATTTCCTTTTCAATTTTCACTATTTTCATAAACCTGAATTTATGATTGCCTAAAGAATGCTGAAATAGTTTTATCTGTGTCAGATTGAAATGGAATTATTTATTCAAACATCTGAAAGGTTTAGAGTTTATGAAACTGCTTTCCAGATATATTTATTTATCACCTAAGATAATCTTATGGTTTTTTATCACCTATCTAGTTAATAACCCTTCAACGTTTGGAAAAGATGAGTTTTTTTTTTGGTTTTTAAAACTGGCAGTCTTCAAATTCCATGTTGGGGTATAGGTTTAAATGAGCACTGCTGGAATTGAGCAAGCAGCGCAATCTCTGAAAGAAATAATTTCAATGTAATTTTAATAGCTCATTATTACATGGTTTATATGGAAACAGGGATATCAGCACACTTAGCGCAAGTGATAATGGACAATGCTTCAAGCGATTTGAATGAGGGGGGCGCATCTCTTGGTGATCATGCAAAGATATATGTGGAGGCACAAACTGTTACCAGCAAGAAGAAAAGGAAGCACACAAATACTGCAGCTTCTCATGAAAACCAACCCGATGGAAATGTCATGGAAGCAAAAATGCAAAACCCAACATTGATATCTTTGAAGATAGCTGCATTGGAGGTGTTAGAAGCCTTTCTGACTGTGGTATGTTACTATATCAATCACTCTGATGCCCTTGTATATTTCATGCATTTAGGTGAATGACTTTAGATGATCAATATGCACGGTATTCCACCAATTCACATTCTTTTATCCAACTTGTTCACATGCAAAATAATAAAAAATACTACCTCTGTCTAAAAGGTCATGTTTGACTATTTTGGTAAGGTACAATAGTAATAAACCATTGACCATATATACATTTAAAAAAATTGGTTTACGAAATTCATCACATATGACACAAGACTCTTTTTGGCAATTTTTGTACATATTACATGAAGACATAGTTCCATTTTTTAAATCAAAGTGCACCCCAATTTTTTGTGATTTTTTTTTGAAACATGACTATTTTTGGGAGACAGCTAGTGTAAGGTTTCAGTCATAATGATGGGTTATTAATTTACATTCAATAGGGTGGTTCTTGGAAATTCGGGGATTTGCGCTCAAAGGTTGATGACCTTATCTTGGCTGTTGCAACAAGTGCTTGCCGAGTAAGACTCTCAAAAGTAGAGAGCAGTGTATTTCTTCCTGAAACACCAACCGGCAACTTGACAAGTTTTCAACTTGCTGCTTTACATGCTCTTTTGGCTTCTCTTCTTTCTCCTTGCCTTGTTCGGTTACCAGATGCACCCCAGTGTACTGTACCTGTTCGTCCTCCACATCTAGCCCAGGGATTTGAGCTTTTTCGTAGAGGTAATGCTATGGTTTTGCTTAAGTAATAATCCAATTTCCTTATGCAAACTTGATATAAACATAAATAAATATTACTACCTCCGTCCCAGAGTATTTGTCCACTTTCATTTTTACACACCATCCAATACACTTCTTTAATCCATTTTATCTTGTAATTTGTATATTAAAAAATTATAGAAATTATATATTAATAATCTATATGTTAAGGCAAATCAAACAAGATCACACATGACTATATTCAGGCTTACACATTGAGAGAATTTGATGAGTCAAAGTGCTTAGATGAACAGTTCCAAAAGTCAAAAGTGGACGAATACTCCGGGACGGAGGGAGTAGTAACTATTAGTGGAATGTCTAAGCTTCATTTTCATCTTATAGCGGTTAATTTTATGAGGGACCTCTTGAATTTTCCATTCCTTCAAGACCTTTAAGACATTAGTGGAGCCGTATCCAACCCCATGATTGCATATGTGGTCTGTGTTTTGTGTGCTGATTTAGATGAACCTAATATGTGCTGAACTTATGTGCTGGTGCGTTTTTACCTTAGTCTGTAGCTTGTGCGTGTGTGCTTTCTGTGCTTTGGGTCTAGTTTTAGTGTTGGTATGTGTGCTTGTCTCTGTGCTCTTACTTTGTTCATGCTACTGTGTTTATTTTGTGTGTGCGTATGTGTTTGAGCCCAGGGATCTTATAGAAAAAGCCTTCTGGTTTTGAGTAGGGGTAATATTGGCATATACACACTCCCTAGACCCTATGTTTGTGGGATCTTATTAGGCTGGTGTTGTTGTAGTATAAGATGAACAAACAGGAAGCACTTGAACGAATCTCACTGCTTGAATATAAAAAAACTAGCCTAAGAAACACTCCTCAAGAATCAAAGCATAAATAGGAAGCAAAGATACAATTGTCAATAAGGAAAGCAATATTTATATCAACACACTCTCTCAAGCTGGTGCATACGTGTCATAAGCACCAAGCTTGTTACTTATATACATTGTATGAGCCTTTACAAATACTTGCTAAAGATTTCTACTAGTTGATAATTGCATTCGAAAAATGATTTTCTTCGATAGAATATTGTCCTGAATGAAGAGACAATAAACTTCTATATGTTAAGTTCTTCCATGTAAAACATAATTTGAGGCAAAAATGGAGCTGCTGGATTATCATTTATCATATTAGTTTCATAGAGCTTATTTTGCAATGCCTTAAGATTTGGAGTAAATACCCTAACTAGATTAGCTCACTTGTAGTGAGGACCATAGCCATACACTCTGCTTCAGGACTTGATCTAGCAACTACATTCTTCTTCTTACTTTTCTCAGAAGTATGATTACTTCCAATGAAAACACAATATTAAAAAGGTTATCTCATATCACTTGGAGACCTCCCCATCTACATCATTGTAAGCAAAAGTGTCATTTTGATCTTTGTTCTCACGTAATAAATATCTTTTAGTATATTAGAAAGCATATGATTGCACTTGAATGACTCTCAGTAAGGGAGTTAAGAAGTCGATTTACAACACTGACTACAAAGCTATACCTTGTATAATAGTGGTGAGATGAATCAGCTTGCCTCCCAGTCTTTGATTCCTTTTGAGATTAAGAAATGGCTCCCCTTGGTCTCACATGAGTTTAACATTCGGATCTATAGTAGTACCCAGACAAGTTTACAGTTCAACAAACCAGTTTTAGCAAGATGTCGAGTACTTGCTTTCATTGACATATGTAAACACCTGTTTTGGACTGAGCAACCACAATGCGAAAGAAGTAACTATATCCTTTATCTGAAATGCCGAGACATTTTGTGTAAGATTGATAATTAATTCAGAGTTATTAATATTCATAATGGCATTCACATAAACTACACAGTAAATAACATTCAGAGATGCCATGTGAATAAAAACATAAATTGATCAATCTTGCTTTGAATCATGCTAAATTTCTACAAGACCTACCTAGATGTATCGCGAGACGAGCTTTCAAATGGTCTGCAAATACTTGTCAATCAATGAGACTAAC
Source organism: Cuscuta campestris (assembly GCA_900332095.2). Classification (NCBI taxonomy): domain Eukaryota; kingdom Viridiplantae; phylum Streptophyta; class Magnoliopsida; order Solanales; family Convolvulaceae; genus Cuscuta; species Cuscuta campestris. The sequence continues at coordinate 2,303,752 of OOIL02002239.1, forward strand.
TTTGAGCGTTCACTTTTTTAACCATAGCCTGTCGCCAACATAGATAGTAAGTACTTCGCAGACAGGTTTAGAAATAGCTACTGGACAAGGATGTTACAAAAGCAGGATGGGTAGAATATAAACAGTGGCAGCGCACTGCGTGAGGAATTTATGCCTTTACCAAGTACCAAAGTAAGATTAAATTTGATTGCTCCGGAGTTGTTGAAGTTGAAGGATGCGAAGTAGAACGAGGAAAAAAAATAAAAAATAAATAAAAAAAGAAAAAAAAGTAGAACGAGGAATGTGATTATTGAAAAAAGATGATAACATGCCATTTATTAAATAGCACTGGGAAAGGTATACATTTTCAGTTTTGGTTGCTCACTCATATACCTGGTTGATTTTACAACTCCAAAATTTAATCTTGGAGTGAGCAAGAGAATATGATTTGTTTCAGTGATAAGACAATTGGAGGGTGCTAAGACAACTAGATATATGAATGATAGCTTGAGACGCCATAAAAGAATTATATAAGGGGTGAAAAATACTGGTCATTGTCACTACTCGCTATGTAATACGGAGCATCTCATATATGAATGGGCAACCCAAAGATTGTATTAGTTCTAGCTCAGACATTTAGGAAAACAGTGAACAATTTGAATTGTTCTTTCAACACTTTGAAATTAATTCTCACTTCAATAGAGAAAATAATCATGCCTAACTGCATAGCTGCAAGATTTGTATATTTTGTAAATTTTGCAACATATGGAGATGTGCACCAAGTTCCTCAGAGGGCCCAGATTGATTGAATTTCCAACTAGCATTGCAGAATGGTATCCACAATTTATATGCTCTGGCTTGAGGGGCGTAGAAATATGCAGAGATTTCTAGAGAGCATGACATTATCACTTAGCTCATTATATTGTATCTAAAGGATTTTAGAAAGCATCATCGCTTAGCCTATCATGTAATAGCTCCTCATCTTTGTACAAATCAAGATGTAAGAAATACGCCATCTTTTGTCTTCACAAACTCAGTGCAATGGATACATTTGTTTTTATCTTTGAGAAATATACTTTTTCTGGATGTAATGTTGGAACACAGAACCTTTTCAGAGCTGAGGCAAGATCTAAATGTTATTAGACGGGGATTATTTAAACAATGAGTGGGTGGGTACTGGGCAATCAGGATCTGTGGTTGGTTTTAATTTCAAAATTGTCTTTTTTTTTTTTGGTTAATTGAGTTGTAATACTCATTGCATGTTATACCTCTTACAAACCCACTGCAGGGGTGCAAGAAACAGGAACAAGACTTTCCCAGTTCTGCACACATGCTCTTTTGACACTGGAGGTGCTCATACATCCTCGGGCTCTCCCATTGTTCGACCACCAATCTTTTAATGGCCAATATCTGAGGCCTACGGATCACATGAAATTAGGCAGTGGCGGAGGGAGACAAGAAGTTCTTTCTGACTTGCACAAAGTGTCACAGAATGGGCCCAAAGAGCAACACGAGTCAAAATACGACGATCTCCATGAAAGATATATGAAGATTGATGATGATGATGATGACGACGATGATGCAACAGAGGAAGCTCCATCTCCATCTGATGTTACAAAGGATAAGAGTAACACCATAAAGCCTTCAGATTCCTCAAATGATCATCTACTGTGCCTTAAATCTGGTGCGAAGGTCACAGTTGACCAAAAACATACTCAAGAACCAATCGAAGAGCGAAAAGTGGAAAATGGCAACCATGCAAGAGTTGGCGCTTCAGTTCCCATGGAAACTGATGCCCAGTTGCCAAAGAACACAGGCTTGATGGAAGGTTTGCTTCCAAATAACATCTCTTCTTCTATATCATTTTCAGATAGCAGACTTAAGGGGTTTATGCAAGAATCAGATGATGATTCGGACTCAATTCCCGACATTGTTGATGTTGAACCTGACGATGATGATCTTGAAAGCGATGACTAACGGGTTCTCCAGTTGACGTGAGTCGCAATTCCTGATATTGTTGTTGTTCTCGATCTACGTACACTTAGTGGTGTTCTGTAATTTTTTTGACAGTAGGATCATTGTGTTTTGATAGTTTCTTTTACTCTTTTCATACTCCTTGTTTCTTATTCAGTTACTTTATTTTTTTCAAAGGAATGTTAAATTAAATTTAAGTGATGCTTATTTGTTTTTTTGTGTATGAATTGCACATTTTTAGATGTTTGGTGTATGATTATTGATTACCACTATATCTCTAATTTTGGTCATTAAACTATCTCTTCCAATAGGGTATCAGATATAAATCCAAATTTAGTTCGTTCTTAAATGTCCATTTGAAATGGTTTGATACGTTCTTCATTCATTGAAGTGAATCAAACAGGAGAGAACTTGCTTTTATTTTCCTCTATTTCCAAATATAACAAGAAAATGTAGAAAATAAGGCTTACTTCTTTTTTCATAGTTATGAATTGGGGATTTTATTTGAAAATTTCCCTGCTAATGAAGGACCTATATTGTATTTACTCCGTAAATAATATTTCCTCTGTTTATGATTTACTTTTAATCAAATTGAGTGGATTGGATATGTAATAGATTACAATCTTTTTCTCTCTTTCCTCTCGATAATTTTCTTTTATTTATGTATTTTCATTAAATACTTTTTAAAATAAAATATTCTTATCATATTTTTAAATTATTTCTTATTGATATAACAATTTGTAAATAAACTTATTTTAAACGAAGAGAGATTTTGTCTCGTAACTCTCAATTTGTAATCAAAATAGAAACAAGGAAGTATTTAACAGTACGTTCAACTTTCTATCTCTCTTTTTTTTTCTCTTTTTTTTTGTGGCAACACTTGGAACTTCAATTTAAGTTCCATTGTGTTGTGAGTTGTCAAAACTTTTGGATCTCTCTTTTCCCTTTTAGTAATTATTTTCATGTTTTAATTTAAATCGCTTGTTTTGATTCACGATATTTGACTGAAATTATTTTCAAATCATTTTATATGAAAAATGATGTGAAATTAAAAAAATAAAATTATATATTTAAAAAGTAGATCAAAAGATCAACAAAATTAGAAATGATATGACAATGTTATTTATCAAATAATAAACAGAAATAGAGAACGAAACAATAACAACAACCTCATTGGATACCACAAGATCTGGAAAAATAGAGATAATACTGAATAAAATTTGACCACGAAATAGTAAACAAATAACGTAATTTGGGACGGAGGGAGTAATAAATATTCCCTCCGCCCCGAAGTATTTGTCTACTTTTGACTATTTTTGATCAAAACTGGTAAATTTTGATACCAAATTAAATAAAAATGATATTACATATTGATACAAAACAATTTTATTAAGTTTATTATATAAAATATTTCAAAAAATTATCTTATCTAATTAATATATAATATATTTTATTTAATTATAAATCAAAAGTTAAATGCGGTTGCCTGAAAAAAGTCAAAACATGACAAAATACTCAGGGATGGAGGTAGTATTCATGATTGACACTATAAAGTAGCTAAACAGACTTACTATTCTTGACCAGGTCTATGATAGTGACTTAAGTCTTTGAACTAAATACGAAGTACAAAAATATAAGACGAGCAATCACTGAAATATTGTAGGTAGAAGTACCTCTAATTACTACTCCGTATTATTATTTGAATAACTTAGGTTCAAGCTTAACAGAGACGGAATCATTGGTTCATTATGCCTCATTGGCTTGTGAGTTATATGAGCACATGCTATACTTTAATCGAATCAATAGTGCTAATAAATTTTTATTCCTATTTGAGTAGTCAAAGATTAAAATAACACACAAGGACTAGTAGATAATCAAAATTTGGATACCCTCAAATGAGGGGTTAAAAGAGTATTTATGGGTTAAGTTTATGTGTCAATATCTCTCATTGTAGACACGAGACAATTATTTTAGTCATGTAAATAGTCATACATATTAGTGATTGATTTCATTTAAACCAATCAGTATAGTCTTTTAGACCTCTTTGTTACTGATTTGTGGGACTAAGCTATCATATCTAATCTTGTTTCCGACGTCGCCAAACAGTGCGTGAGAGTTTTCTTGATTCTTTTGTTAACTTGGATAATTCACTTATATCCCAGATTATAACTTTATGACGGATTCTGTCAATGTTTTAAAAGGTTATTCTAAAAGATCACCATTTTAGCTATATATGTATATTTATCAAGAATAAATGAATAATACTAAAATCTGCCACGGGTGCCTCTATGAATAACAATTAGAGATGTGTTTATGATATACATATGATAATCGTCTGTATTCACAAATAATTATTGCTTGTATACACACTACCTCCGTCCCAGAGTATTTGTCCACTTTCATTTTTACACACCATCCAATGCACTTCTTTTATCCATTTTATCTTGTAATTTGTATATTAAAAAATTATAGAAATTATATAGTAGTAATAATCTATATGTTAAGACAAATCAAACAAGATCACACATGACTATATTTAGGCTTACATATGAGAGAATTTGATGAGTCAAAGTGCTTAGATGAACAGTTCCAAAAGTCAAAAGTGGACGAATATAGCGGGACGGAGGGAGTATAAATTATCTCTAATTGTGTTGGTTTGTCAATGTATCAACTACAATAATAACATTTTCTTGAGGGGGGAAACAAAATGGATGTGGGATAAATATTAAATACTCCTTATAAATGAATTTGGACAAAAAAAGGAGCAAAGTATGACCCCGTGCAACGGCGGAGGCGCCAGTGGACCCCTACAACGGAAAATCAAAACAGCCTTTAAATAAACTACCAAAAATTCTCTCCCCGTTCAAAATTGGCAGCCAAGCCATCTTCTTCCTAACCACAATCTTCTCGTACCCATATATATACACCCCCGATCTGGCTCCAAGATCTCTCCCGCAGGCCATTTCTCCCTCTAGAATCCCGCTTCGTCTCGCCGTCTCTCTCTGCTACCTGCTGCGCGCTTCGCGGGATCAATGGCGGAGGAGAAGAGCAGGTGGGTGCTGATGGCTACGGCGCAGACGCCGACGAACATTGCCGTGATCAAGTACTGGGGGAAGAGGGACGAAACCCTCATCCTCCCCATCAATGACAGCATCAGCGTCACCCTCGACCCCGCCCACCTCTGCACCACCACCACCGTCGCCGTCAGCCCCGCCTTCACCTCAGATCGCATGTGGCTCAACGGCAAGGTACTGAAAAATCCTCCCTGCCACTTCTGATCGTGTTGATTCCAGTATCCGGAATGTGTTGGTACTGAGAATTAACTGAGATTTCTCATCCTCCATTAATCCCAACCGCTTAAATCTTGGTGTTTCAACTCCTACCTTCGTATAGTTTGACTTTTTAGGACGAATCAATTTTGACCAACTATTTGCATACAGCCAAAGAAATTTTGATTTTTTTGCAAGATAAATCTAATGAAATCATTTTTTTAATGATGTGCAATGTAATTTTTTATATAATTGATTTGTTCAGTTTGACCATAAAAAGTACAAATACTCCAGGGAGGGAGTAATTGTTTAGAATCCTTATAACACTATAAATTCACACTCAAAGTATAGTGTCAAAACTGTTTTTCCATTTGCATTGGAAATGCTACATTGACTTAACAATAAAAAACCAAGTAAAATCTCACAATGTGGGTGTGCGGAGGGAAAGTGTGCACATATCTTAACCCTATCTTGACAGTCGACAGTATATGGGTTGTGCTACATTGACTTCAAGGCAGTTGTTATTAGCTATAATCATTTCTCATGCTCTTTCTGTCTAAGTGTATTATGCTCAAATTGGGACCTTTTCTGGTGTTTACCTTTGATTCTACAAATTGCCAGGCCTAAAAATACCTCCTTGGTGTGGTTGGATTTACAACTCATATAATTTTCATTTGGATTGTTAAAAATACGAGTGAAAAAATGTTGAAATACAACTTATCATAACTGTCATGCCTGATAATCTTGTGTGGTTCAGGAAATTGCACTTGCCGGAGGCAGATACCAAAATTGTCTCAGGGAAATTAGAGCTCGTGCTTGTGATGTTGAGGATAAGGAGAAGGGTATTAAGATCTCAAAGAAGGACTGGGAGAAGTTGCATTTACATATTGCTTCCTATAATAATTTTCCTACTGCTGCAGGCTTGGCTTCTTCTGCTGCTGGTTTTGCCTGCCTTGGTATTATGTTCTTTCTTCTCTTAAAACTTGCTATAAATCTGGGTATACAAAGATTGTGGTCATTTTACATTTGTTCTACTTATTCTAATACGTAGTGATAGAGTTGGATTTTATTCTATTGAAATTAAGAAAAGGAATGAGAGAATAGATTATTGCTAAATGTACATGATACCATTATTCATAATGTGTTTTTGAGATCGGATGGAGCTGTCTGAACATACTGTATTGGAAGAGGATTGTCTTCAAATAGCTAATTATAAAACCTCTCGGTTTAAGTATCCTTTTTTTGCATCTATACCAACCAAGATGGATTTTTTCTTGATAACAGTATTGAAATGATGCCCAGATTGCCCACTCACTTTCTGTTCATAGATACAGATTGGTTGTTTAGCTTAGCCTAATATAGGATTCGTCTTTGAAAATGCAGACAGTGCTTTCTCCATTATCTTTCTGGAATGTTGGTTGCCTTATTTTCTGTTAATTAAATCAAAATGTCTCTTAATGCAGTTTTTGCCCTTGGAAAGCTAATGAATGTGAAAGAAGATAATACTCATCTTTCTGCTATAGCAAGGTATTTTTTTTCTTCTTGATGTGTGTGTCAGTGTGTGTGTTCTATTTTTTAGATGGGAGTGGCTCCATACTTCCATATGATATACTACTCTATCTAGTTCTCAATAAGTGTTGTTTTTGTGGAAAAAATTACTCCCTCTGTCTTTGAATAATTTACTCACTCTCTTAAATCATCCATCTCAAAATGATTCACCCATTTTTTTCTTTCCATTTTTTTTAAAAAAATATGTGGTTCAAAACACTTCTCTCCTTTAAACAAATTTTAACCACTCATTTTTCACTTTTCGACCTGTTTCAACTTCTTGTCAACACTTCTTGTTTTTCGTGAAGTCAAAATGAGTAAAATGTTTTGGGACCTACGGAGTATTTTACATGTATGGTTTTATAAAACGAAGACAACATTTAAATGATTTAATGTTATTGTTCCATTTTCCCCTCTTAATTCATCTCAATATTCAATTACTCCAATCAATGACGGGTAATATTGTCATGTTTATCTCCATTTAACAACTCCTAAATCTGTGTAGTATCTTCCAAAAGGACACTTATTGTTAACTAGAGGAAGTATGTTTTACAATCATTTACCTCAAAATATTATAATAGTAACAATAGTCATATAATTCATTTACATGATTGCTATTTCACAGGTTACATTTTTGCTTAAGCAAAGCTATTTTCAATAGGTTTTCCTTGATATTGTGGAAACGGAATCAAACTAAACTGACAGCTTTCATTTTAACACAGGCAAGGTTCTGGGAGTGCCTGCCGCAGTCTATTTGGAGGATTTGTAAAGTGGGTCATGGGAAAAGTAAGTATGTTCATTTTATAACATCTTCGTCTATAGTAGGATTCCATTGACTTATTCATTTTTTTAAAATTTTACTTTACCATGAATGCATTAAAGGATGAAAATGGAAGTGATAGTCGTGCTGTTCAACTCGTGGATGAGAAGCACTGGGATGAACTGGTTATTATCATCGCAGTGGTATGTAACTATTTCCTCAAAATTTATACTATTTGAACTATTGTATCAAACCATAAAGCTGAATAGGACAATAGGTAAAGAAAGGGCTTGACTATATTTCTTTTGTTGATTGCAAATATGCTGTCTAGTCAAGTACTTAGGGTGTGAATGGGTTACCTTATATAAGGAAAGTTTATGTGAAATTTTGAATTTTTATTGGGTCTTTAGTTTTTAATTAGAAAAACTCTCTACAATCTTAAATTTGAACACACTGACTATATTTTTAAAAACAACAAATCTGAGTTCTTGGGCGTAGAGGTAAAAGTGCTATTGCTTATTCCATAAGTGATTTTTGAACTTGTCAAACATTCATTTTTATAAGGTTAATGTGTTTAGTTAAAATGAGCATTTAACTCCTCTAAATGTTTATACCAAACATACACTTATTGGGCCAATTATTCAACTATCTGTTTCAGGTAAGTTCAAGGCAGAAGGAAACGAGTAGCACGAGCGGGATGCTTGACACTGTTGAAACCAGTCCACTTATACAGCACAGAGCAAAGGTATTCACTCCCACTCTTAATAGTTCCAAATTAAGTACTTAAAAGCAAAGACTGCATCTACTAGAACCACTATGATCAAAAGCTTTAATTGAAACTATCATAAAAAAAGATTAAAAAAAGACACATCAAACAAGCTATATTTGTCCCAGACCCTACTCTCGTGGAATTCAACTGGGTTGGTGTTGATGTTGAACAAGCTATACTTGTGAATGATGGGTTATTAGCAGAGATATCACTTGTCTATAAAATTCTTACAGGAGGTAGTTCCAAAACGGGTGCTTCAGATGGAGGAAGCAATTAAAAAACGTGATTTTCCAACGTTTGCCCAACTAACTTGCGCAGACAGCAACCAGTTTCATGCAGTCTGCCTGGACACTTCTCCTCCTATATTCTACATGAATGATACATCTCATAGGCAAGTTTTATCTTCCCTATAATTTTATAAACTCGAGGAATTGATCTGCGATCAAGTAGAATTCAGAAGTTTAGGCTTACATTCATTTTTACAGAAAAGGATTGGAATTAAAATGCGACGTGTCTTACAATTTCAGGATAATTAGCTGTGTGGAGAAATGGAATCGTTCAGAAGGAACTCCACAGGTTTGTTCTTTTTCTTTTCCTATTTACGGTACTCTACTCCTGGTATAATGTGCTTTTCAAATAAAGCGTTCTTGTATTAATCGGTGTTAGAGTCTTAGGCAAGGCAGGATACCGAAAACAGTCACATATACACATACAAAAGCTAATGCCAAAAAAAAGAAGGAATAACTATTCAATGCTTTCTATCTCATTTAAACGTTGTTATGGGTGTCCCTTAGTCTGTTTTTTGTACCAAAGGGCATCAGAAAACTGGGTAGATATGAAATATGTGTTCTGGTTCATGCAAGAATCAGAATGTTGAGCTTTGTCAAAGTTTCTGTTAGTTCTTTTGAGTTACCGGAAAGGAGGGTTTACCGGAGCCTGGCTTCTATGCTTGGCCAACTGATTATACTATGGTTGTAGGGTCATCCAAACAAACGGTTAAGAAACCATTCGATTTGTGCGCGCTTGGGATCCACATGGATCCAATGGGTCCAGAGCGCCGCCAAGCAAAGAAATTGGATCTGCTTTGATGAGCCATTATATCCCAATTATACCCTTGTCTAGTTTTGGTTGATGGGTATGGTTCATTTTGACTTCTGTTCTCTGCAGTTAAGAACCCTAATTATCAGAAACATAATGCAGGTTGCTTACACCTTTGATGCTGGGCCAAATGCGGTCATGATTGCTCGTAATAGAAAGACCGCTACTCTTCTCCTACAGAGGCTCCTCTTTTACTTCCCTCCAAAACCAGATACTGATTTAAGCAGGTACACTTTTCCATCCCAAAATGTATTTCATCTTTTTTGTTCTTGATGTGGCTATGATACATAATGTCTTCCTTATTGATCATTAAATAATATAAATATATATGATCAAACAATTTGGCATTCATTGATCTCACATACACCACAACCGCCAATAACAACAACAACAAGCCCGATAAAATCCCAACTCAGTTGAGGTCTGGGGTTCAAGATGTTCGCAACTTTACCTTGTTTACATGGGAGGATCTCACATAGTTAAGTAATTAAAAAAGTTGAAATTATATAGATTCAAAAATGTGTACAGAGCATGTATAGATCATAGAAAGAAAGGCAGTTTAAAAATATCAAGATGGTCAAAATTAAGAAAAACTTGTCTTTAAATCATGTAAATACATACATACTCCGTATATTATAAGAAATAAAGTGGGGATCAATGAATATAGCTTGAAACATTACACTATGCATAGTATTATTAATAGACATGTTCTTGCGGTTTTGTAATTCTCCAGCTATGTCATCGGAGATAGCTCAATACTAGAGGATGCCGGGATTAAGGACTTGAACGACATAGAAGCCCTGTCTCCGCCTCCAGAAATCAAAGATAACAATGTTACTAAGAACAAGGGCGATGTTAGTTACTTCATCTGCACAAGACCAGGAAGAGGACCCGTTTTGATTAGCGACGAGAGTCGAGCTCTACTCAACCCAGAAACCGGTTTGCCCAAGTGAACCCATCTTTTCTTCCATACAAAGTGTTGAAACTTGAATCTTTTTTGTTTACTATTTCTTTTTTTTTCCTTTCTTGTACACACACAAAACAGACATATATATGTTGTATTGATGTTGGGGTTTTTGTGTGTATAATAATAAGTATGGGCAGCACTCCAAATGCCAATTACTTAGTTTAAATACAAGATTTATATAAAAAAAAAATTAATATACATTGTTATTGGTTCATAGATTGTTCAATCAATGCCAGCCCACTTCTTAAATTCATTCACATATGCAATCCTCTTTTTCTGCACCTCATTTCTTGCATCAAGTGCACCCATATGCCTATAAAGATCCTTGTGAAACTTGAGGAATTCATATTTATACACCCACTTGTCCAAGTACACACCCCTTTCCTCCATCATAAGGCCAATGACTTCCATCACCCTCTCAAAGTAGCCACCTCTGAGGAAACTCAACAATAACATCTCATACAAACCATTGTCCCTCAACTCCAAACCTTTCTCCGTGTTCCTCCGAATGTCCCCCCACAAGAACGTGATTTCGCGGTGCATTCCGATGGAAAAGTAACCCCGGATTAGGTTCGCATATGTTGTGACTGTTGGTTGGACCTTCGTCTTTTGCATCTTCTTGTACGCCCTTTTGGCATCTTCTATCATGTGTGCCTTCATGAAGAAGTATATAGAAGAGTTTAACTTATAGACCGCAGAAGAATTTGCCTCTTTTTCCTCTTCTTCTCTCATTTCGCGAGCAATGTGGTCCTTCATATCCGAGTTCCCACTAGAAGTTAGTTTTTTCGTATCACCATTCACTTTCCTCATTAGTTTTTGTACCAGAGCCGCTTCGTTGAACATCTTGAGGTTGTTATAGGCATCATACAGTGACATATATGAACTAGTGGCCAGTCGATTCCCTTCCAAATCCACGTCATCTAGAATGTCATGTGCGGTTTCAAGCCATCCGAGATAAACGCACGCGTCAACCGCATCGTCAACCATGTTTCTAGAAGAATCTAGTGTGGACTGGATCCTACATAGAAGCTTTGACATGTCAGCAATTCTCCCACACCTCTTGTACTGCAGCATCAGCTTGGCCAGTGCTTTGTTGGTGAGAATGAGTCTCCCCTCTTTGTCGCACGTGACGAACCTGTGATAGGTACCCAAGTGGAGGACGGTGTCCTTCTCTAGTAAGTGAGGGGAAACACGTAGCGTCAAACCCTTCTTAATGTGATGAGATCCTCCTAGTGGGACCTGGCAGGGTTTCTCCGATTCCATCCTCTCATCTGGGACCCGGCGAGGCAAATACATATCCGATATGAGTTCAGAAGCAGAATCAATGTCATCGAATTTGAAATGCAAGCTCAATAGGCTCTCGTAGAACTGTCTATAGTGACACCTAGGAGTACAAGACGGGACCCGGTCTACATGCTTTTTCAGTTCCATCATTTCATCTCGCATCCCATTCGCCTCGTAAATAGAAGAAACGGATGCGATGGTCTGCGCATCAGCTGCGACACCAACTCGCGCCATCAGCTCAATAACAGTGTGGCCTTTGATAGATGACCCGAACCTCGCACAAGCATCAAGAACGAGGTTGAAAATCACAGTATCAGGCTTTCTGCAGAACCTCACAGCAGCAGAAGGCTTGTTTGCATCGGACTGCTGAATCGCGTCACAAATCTCAACCAAAATGTTCGAAGCTAGAAGCGCTCCGGTCTTTGTTCTCACTAAATGAAGAAATATCATCTGTAACACATTACATGGCAGTGACCTCCTCCTCTTCAGAAGAACCAGTCGAAGAACCTTTGATGCCCGTATAGGCATTTGAGCTCTAGCTAAGGACAGGGTCAGCTTAGCCATTGAGTCCTGGTGAAGTAACCCGGATTTCTCTTCTTGAATCGAAATGACCAAATCGCACGCCCTTCTAAGCCAACTGCGATCGGACGAATACGACAATCCGGTCACCAATCTGGCCACAAGAGAGCGGTCAGGGAAACCGTACAGGCGCTTGAAATCGCTGTAAGCATCCCAAGCTTCATCCAGCTTGTGATGCACCAGAGAGGTTTCGAGATTCCTCAGCAAAACATCGCGGGACGATCCTCCCCAACTCAACTTCTCCAGCCTCATATCACTACCCAAGTCCCCCCCAGAACACAGGGTTTCACTGAGCTTATCACATTCATAAAAGGAACCTAATTTAACTGCGTAATTTCTGCCTGAACTCAGTTTCTGGGCAGGGATGAGTGGAGAAGAGTAAGAGTAATAATACCTTGCCAGAATGCGGTGCGATAGAGCTTTCCTCAATAATTCTGGAGCCATTCATGAAGATCATCCAAACGCACAAGCTATAGAGCACTTTATAGCAGCAGTATTTCGAAACTGAATCGATTTCGAAATGAAGAATTCAAACTGCAGAGTAGTGAAGATGGAAGTATGGAACGCCAGAAATCGAATCGAATTCGAAAAAATTAGGTCAAGAAGCGTACACGTAGAGAGGATCAGAGGAAGACGCCTTACAGAACGGTATCTCCTCCCGATTCTAAGCTCCTTCGCTGACAGGCAAGAGCTCCTCCATTGCCATGTTCGATTCTCAAAAAATAAATAAATGTTACTCCCTCCTTTCCCTACATTAAATTACAATATTCCCTTTTAGTTGAAATTAAGGAAGAGTCCAATCAATTTTTTTTCTCCAAATTACCCCCCAAATCCCCCCAAATAGTGTGAATAGTGGCTGGTAGAAAAGAAAAGGGGAGGGTAAAAGAGTCAAATCACTATAAAGTTATTGACTTTGTAATCCTTTTTGGGACAAAAATGTGAGGGAATATTGTAATATATTTCGGAACGACGGGAGTATAAAAGTTTGATATATCAAAATTATGTTTGTGATAAATTTAATTATATTAAATTTATATTATAATTCAATATTTATTTTTCACATTTTATAGTCAATAAGTGTTATTGTTTGATCAAAAAAAATCAAAATAAAAAGAGTTTTCACACCGAGAGAGTATTTATCTCCTTTTTCAAAGACTTTTTGTGTTACGCATCATAATTTCATCAAATTAATGATTAAAAGTCTGTCCCTAAATCATTTATACTTTACGTAAAATGAAATAAAATTCTAAATTTTTTCAATTCATTTTATTTAAAAATTGGTATATAAATTAAAATTAAAATTTACATATTTAAAAAGTACATCAAAAGTTTTATAAAATAATAGGTGGTAAGAATATTAAATAGCCAATGAAATCACAAGTAAAAGATTAATTATGGAATTTACTCTATTATTAATATCATTTGTTTCATCCTATGACAGATAAATGAAATGAAAGATAATGTTTGCAACATAGATGGATCGATGAAGGCCAAGTTTGGCCCTACCATCCCTAAATACTCCATAATTGATTAATCTTTAAGTCTATAAATATGTTTTTATTTCTGGTAAAATTACGGAGTATAATTTTTCTTTTGTTCCCCCTAAAAAATTTCTAACTTATTTAATATCTTTTTTTTTTCAAATAGCCATTTCACCGGTCTATACTTCGGGTTAAGTATGTTTTTAGTCTCGTTAAAATTAGTAAATTTTGTTTTTGATTCCTCTAGCTTAAAAAAATTTGGAAATTTTGTTTTTGGTCCAAAAACATGTTTAACCTTAGCTCCAAACAAATGGGTGGGAGGAACATAAATGCTGATAGAAAACACACCTTTTCAAAATGCTCATCCTATGAAATCAGCAAATTCCTCACCATATAAAATTATTTGACTTGTTTCAAATTTTACCAAACCCGTTTTCAAAATTAATCTATATAATTATAAAATTACCCAAAATACTAAATGAAAAACCGATGTTTCCACAAGACATCACAATTAGCTGATCAAGATGTTCTTTTGTTCAAAAGAGAAAATGCTTGGTTCACAAATAAAATGGTCACAAATATCACAAATTTACTATTTGTGAACTTCAATAAAAAAATAAAGTAGTCTGAAATAAGTTTAAATGAAAATTTTAAACCATAAATGGTAAGTTTGTAAATTTTGTGACTATTTTGTTTGTGAACCTAGCATTGCTCTGTTCAAAATGCTATATTAAAAAAGAGCACATTGCTTAGCAATATGCTCATAACCAAACGTGGCCTTGTTGTAGCACATGCATGAATACAATTACAGCGAATTCAAGCATCCTTTGCAATGGAGGTTGCCCTATCCTTTTGCCAAAAGTTGACAACAAAAGAATCCATGATAATCTGCACCAGTCTTTTTCATGTCACCAAAGATAAACAATTTGTAAACCAGAAACATAAAATGGTTTTTTTTGTTTGTTTGTTTGGAAAAGAGAAGTGAACATTGAACAGATGAACAACCAACCTGGTTCAAATGGGCTGCTACACAGGGAAGAACCAGCAGACCAGGTGCACCCAATGATCCACCAAGCTGTTCCACAACTGCTACCATGACCGGCAAGGTTTTCTATCGTAAAATAATAAAACTATTACTTTCATCGATACGACTTTTGACTTGCTACTTCATAATTTCTTAAAAGACTGTTATGACGCTTATACGGAGAAATAATGGGCATGAGCCCAATGATGATTGGGAAGCACGGAGTTTGAGAGGTTGGTATTGTGTTGAGATTTATTCAATCAAATATTTATTTCCTTAAAAGTGTGTTAGGTTGGAGGGAGGGTAGGAAAAATGATTCCCTCCTCGTTTGGATCAAAATGTTTTCTTTATGTTGGACCCAAAAGGAATTTTCTCTTCTCATCAACATTTTGATGGGAGGGAAAGTTTTGGGTCTCGCATAAAAAAATGTTTTGAACCAAACAAGGGGAGGGTATCACTCTCTTTTCTCACCTCTACAAGCAAACACACCTTAAAGAACAGGCAGAGTTTATTCAGAGAGAACTAAGGAGAGCTGAAGTTTTTCAAGGGGTGGAGGGAGTATTTTATATACTTCAACATGTAATAATAGCATGCTAGATCACACCACAGTTAACATGACCTGCCATAGTGAGATGAAACTATGAGCCAATTTAGCAAAACTGTATTTTCACCTGGCTTGCAACAAGTAAGAGGGCACTAGCATTTTCCTTCTTCGCGAAAGCTGATTTGGAGCCACCAGAGATAGTAGAGAGAAATTTTATCGCAAGAGCATTAAAAGTAAATAACATTGCATGGAGGAGCCTGCAGAACGGGGAAAAAATCACAGAACAAACCTTAATAAAACATTGCTAGGATGGGTCATTTTGAAGGTGAAGTGTGGAAGTTGCGTGTGTTTGGTTGGGGAGTCAGGGGAGAAGGAGAAGTGGAGGAGCTATTTAATCCTCCAAACTCATCATGAAATACTACAGATTTTGAGGAGTCCCCCACCCCCCCCCCCAAATTTTTTTTCACTTTTGTTATACCAAAATTGTTCTACATTATTGTTGTTATATACATGTAGATTAAAAGCTTATTGATTACTAACGAGAATTGTATCAAATATAAAACTCGGAGTATTATTAGCGACCTCCATTTTCCTATCCCCCCCCCCC
>OOIL02002239.1:2319717-2398068 GCA_900332095.2 Cuscuta campestris
TCAATGGATGGATTGGACGAATTTTACTCTACATTTAATAGATCATGGATGGATTGGTTTTTTTAATGGATCACAAATGGATTACTTTCAATCCATCTATTACCACTAAAATAAAAAATTTATCAAGTACAGCCATTTGCCACCCTTAACCAAAAGAACTAAAAGTGCACACAAGGTAGAAACCTTACAAACCCATTGGGTTAATTGAGAGGAAAGTATGCTTACGCTCCCAAGACCACTGCTATGAAAAAAGCAGCTGGGTTAACCAGTAAGAGCAGTGATCTTGATCTACTCACTTGTATAAATGGGGCCTGCTTAGTGGGAAAAAAAGGAATTAGGAACTCTTGTTTCGTACTTTCATTAACAGAACTCATAATTTTCCAAGATATATGACGATCTCGAACGATAGCTTCCTCTCTAGTAATTTTACATTAGATGTATGTAAGAGACTCAGAATACTTTGTGTACTTCGGGAAGAAGAGTGTGAAATTAGACGAATCTTGGTCTTACCAAACTGAGGAGCATTGCACTTGTCACAGACAGGAGCTTACGATTTTGATCAGCAAATTCTCCCAAGCCTGCATTACAAAAGTATACATCACAGTTCGCTGTTCTATTAACAGGGTATAAATGATTATATGGAAAAGTGAAGTTCATAGATTTTTTTCGTAAACTTAGCAAATGCTACTAGTAGTAACTTATGGTAACAGCTACTTGATTGAATGCATAATTGGATTAATGAAGTTCCCGGTTTAGGCATACGAAAATCCATAATACGGTTTGATACTCTAGTGTACACCATGAATGCAACAACAGAGAGAATAAGTAACAACTAGTTGGACCAAGAAATTAGAAGAAAAGTACAAGTATTCGATATTTGAGAAAATATAACAACTCACTCTTGAAAATTTCTCGGAAAACCTGTTGGATCAAGAAAAAGAATCCATCAGTGCTTTGAACTTTGAACACAGGTAATATAGGGCAATAACTGTCAGTGCTTTAAAAGAGGGTAAGTATGAATGGATGGAGGCCTTCATGGCTCATTAACTGTTAAATAGTTTGATGGGTATGATCAGATACTTCTTCAATGAAAAATTGTATGTGCTTTTTTTTGCAATGAGGTAAATGAATTAGTCAAAAAAGGTTAACTAAAGCATATATATGGAAATATCATTGTTGAATTTAAGAGTTCTCATAAAATATGCTTCTTCAAAGTGAAAGACACCTTCCCGACGATAAGAGGAACCAAGAGTGTGAGAACAAGGCTTCTCATCAACTGTTCAGTCGGGACAGATACACCCACTCCTGTGGCAATGAGCTTTGAGATGGAAAAGGGTATCTAGCATCACACTGGACAGCATAAGACATTTATCCAAGTGAATATAGCAGTAAGCTTTTTGACATAGCATCACATAACAGTGTAGTTACATACAATAAGGATTCCAGTGAGACTTGAGATTACTGTCATTGCAAGAGCAAGGGCAGAATTTCCTCCAGCCAGCTGCATTGTAGTTTTTAAAAATTACAACCAATAAAGAAAACTTAAGATTAGCAATGGGGTGGGGCAGGGCGGGTGCCTATTAATGCAGGCCAGCCCATCTTGAGAATGGATTGGATGACCTACGGGTAAACAATTAGATTAAAAAAATAACTAATGCTATTTAATAGTTCTTGCGTATATAATACTTTAATGTGTTTGTACAAACTAAAATCTTAAATATGTTCTACAGGAAGTTAAACATTCAATAAAAATAATACTCGTATTTATTATCATATTCACAACATTTCTATGGTGTATAAATTTATTGTGATGTTATATCTGATGTATACTTCATCACTATGTGATATTTAATGCTCTGTATTGTATACTTAATTCTACATTTCACCCTTGTTTCTAACTTTTAGGAAATTTTGGGCACTAAATGCACCAAATCACCAATACATCAAGGGTTTAGCAGAACAGCCTCTCTGTTTTTTGACAAGGGTAAGGTTGCCGTACATATTAGCTGATGCCCAAACATGGCGGGCAGGCGGGTGGGTTTGAATTGTCATCCCTAGAAACAACAACTACTACTGCATCTGAGTAATTCCCACATACCCGTGTTAGAGCCACTCCACTAGATAATGTAGTTGGCATGCAGCAAAATAGAGCCAAACCTGGACAAAGTACAAACCAAAGATGACCATTGCATTAAAAATAGCCAGAAGTTTTATGCCCCCCTAGTCAAGCATCATGACACTTTCTATTACATCAAATAATATCCTATAATGATCTGATTGACAGCTTTAATAAGGGTAGAGTTCATCTTAAATGAAAATTTATCTTTCTGACCTGTGATAAATTCTTGAGGCTGAAGCCTAAGAAGCAAAAGAATCTTTGAAAATAGAGGTGTGATGAACAAAATAGAAGCCTGCATTAATAGAAACACAGAACTGACAAAAACAATCACACAACAAAATAGATGTCTGGATTAATAGGAATACCAAATAACAACAACAACAACAGCCCAATAGAATCCCACGGAAGTAGGGTCTGGGGAGGGGGTGTGTACGCAGACCTTACCTCTACTCGGAAGTAGAGAGGCTGTTTCCAAGAGATCCCCAGCTCAAGTAGAGCACAGATGCACAGAGCACACAGAAAGAAACATAAAGTATGCAAAGAAAGATAAGAAAAATGAAACAGGCATTGTTAAGCACAAAAGCTACCGCCATACTACCCCACTATCCTAATTCTATCTCTCCAAACACTCCGGTCTAAGGTCATATTCTCGGTGAGGAAAACCAAATAACTAATTCATCGAAAAACATAAGAGGAAATACCAAACTATCACAGTTGAAAGCTGTTAAACAAACAAATAAACAAAGGATTGGTGCCTTGGTGGGGTTGGGCTTGGGGGACATAGGTAATACGGAGTAAGAAATTTAGTGAAATTTGCAAAGGATGGCAGATTATGATGGTCTATGGTGAATGAGATGGTGATGGCAGAAATATAGCAGGACACCAGATGAATATCTAAAGAATGGTGGGTTGTGGCAGTGCCATATGGCAAAATTTCGTTCATCCGCCATTGATAACACTGACAAAAAACAGACTGGATAAGAATCTCCAGCAGAGCTTTTTCCCGAAAAAGCAGAGGAATCTGAATCATCCAGAAATCATGGTGTCCATATGATTATAGTATGAAAATATTGTATGCAACCACAGTGGGGATCCTTTGAGCACCGGACTACCCTTTTTAGTGCATAGATACACACAGTCATACTTAACAAATGCTTTGAAAGGCAAATCAGCTATTTATATAACAATGGAGAATAAATGCATTCCATGGTATTCTTTAAGTAGCAGCAGGTAAAAATTAAAAGCCAGCGAATAGGAAAATCCGAAAATTACCTACGAAGGTCAATGGCTAAGAACTAAGATCACAAGAACAAATGGAGTGTGCAATTGCTGGTAAAAAAATGGAGCAATAGAGACAAAAACTAAATTGGTACAGAAGAATGAAGTTCATACTAGACCAAACAGCGCAACTGGCCAAGCTTCAGCAGCAGAACCAACTTCTTCTGTACGGAGTGTTAGACCTGTATCAAAACAAGGTATATAAAATTTCAATAGCAATATGACCATATGAAAAAAACAATTATAATATGACCACTAAAGTATTACCTGATATAATGAATATCCCAAAAGTGCTAAGCTTGGATATATGATATCTATCCGCAAGACACCCAAGGCTAGGATTTGCTAATCCAAGTGCTACTCCACATACAAGAGCTGTACACAATACTAAGCAATCATGCATCTACAAATACAGAAAAAAAATTCCACAAACTGAAACAACAAGACTGGTTCCTTTTTATTGCTTATCAGACCTGCATATGCCTACTCGTGAGTCATGATCTCAGAGTTTTCAAAAGGTCGTTCCAACCATCCAGTGTAGCACTATTTTCTTAAAATGTTAATATTTCAAGAAACTAACATTTTGCATCCTAACTGGATGGGCATGCCACATCCTTAGAAGATATATTGAGAGACAATCGATTGCGGTGGTGTGGACACATACAAAAAAGACTTATTGATGCAACAGTACTCCGGTAATTTGACTTGAGAGGTGGACAAATGAATTGTGCATAAGAGGAAAGGGGAGACTCAAAAACATGGGGGAGGAGGTTATCAGGAACAATTTGTCTTATTTGATATTGGACAAGAGTATGGCAATGGCTGTAAAGAAATGGTGAGAGAACATTTATGTAAAAATGTGAATGACCGAACATGGTTATCCTCTTGGTTGATGTAGCCTACCCCAATTTACTTTGAATTTAAGGCTTAGTTGTCATTGCTGTGGGTAGTTCCTCCGTCCCAAAATTAAGTGCACGTAGTGAAGTTGCAGAAAATGAAAAATTGTATGGTTGGGATTTATGCAAAGGAGTGAAAATATGCTTGTATTGTATTAAGGAGAGCTAGCCAGAGTATCATTAGAAAGGTTAATCCACACCGTAATTACCAAACAGGCTTCATCTTTTAAAATATTAGTGGGACAACCTCAATGCCTGCCTGCTTAAATTAGCTACAGCAAAAAAGAAATGCATACAAATCTCCATGGTTGCCTTTCTCGAGTCCCACTCTCTTTTTCTAGTCCAACTAAGATATAATTCATTTCCAATCCAATATATAGTAACACCAAACTCCTTTCAAACCCAGTAAAATTTCCACAAAAAGTAGGGTCTGGGAAGGGTGTGTGTACCCTGACCTTACCCCTAATCAGACCTTATCCATACTCAAAAGCAGAGAGACTCTTTCATCGATTTCCTCCTTTTTCATTACTTCTTCCACTAGATAAATGTTTCTTTGAAATATGACTTCGTGATTAAGTACGATTGCTATAAAAATGCCACTCATATACTCAAAAACTTCAAATTACTAGAAACTTTGGATGCGATGAAGAATATTGTTTTCCTATCACCTCGCAACAAATCACAAGAATTTGTAATCAACAAGGTAAAAGATTCCCCATTAGCATTTGCTCGGTTGCTCCAATCACATTGAAGCTTGCAACACGCAAGCATATAAGCTGTTGGAACAATATCAAATACGAAATCCATTGATTCAAATTACCTATTGGAAGAAAATTATTGGATGCAAACTTCAAAACCCGTGCAGTCCAATTGTTGTCTTTTGCTGGAAAATGGCTCCCACTTCCATTCCCCTGAAAGACACCATCATGGTTTTCAGTGGATACCAAATTCAGTTTTTGTTTTTTGAAAACTATACCAAGTTCAATTGATATACCCAGGTCTTATTGAGAAACTGACCTGAATTGATTGGCTTTGAGCTCTAATTGGAGTTGCAGCAATGGTGTGGCAGTTTCGGGCGAGTGTTGGACCGGTTTGGATTCTGAACGGATAATTGCTGGAAAATGGAAGACGGGTGGCCGGAAAATAAGTTCGGCGGCGAGCAGAAGAAAGATATCCTGGGGCGAGGGAATTGAGGAATATGATTCGAAGTGTTTCTGCCATTTGTGACCTTGTGAGAGTCTGAGAGATCTCAGAGAAGTCTTGATTTCTGAGAAACTATGCAGTACATGCTTTTTTTGGAATAAATTCTCAAAATCGTTTTATACTCTTGAACAACAAAATTAACTAAATTCTAAAATAATATTTGTTAATTAAAAATAATGCTCAGTTCAGTCTCTTGAACAACAGCCGTTAAATCGACATTAAAACGATGTTAAACTTTATACTACTTTTTCAAAAGGGTACTTTCTAATTGGGTGTTTTCTCAAATTGATCCATTTTTGAAATAAAAACACATTAATTATGGAAAAATATTTTAAGTTTTTTAAGATGACAATATAATGCTTAAAAGTATAAATTTAATTTTTTAAATTTAAAAGTAAATGTTTTTTATTATTTATAATTATTTAAAAGAATAGCATGTAACAACAACAACCCAGGTGAATCCCACAACAGTAGGGTTTGGGGAGGGTGTGTACGCAGACATTGCCCCTACTCGGAGGTAGGGAGGCTGTTTCCAAGAGACCCCCGGTTCCACCTGCACAAAAATATGGAAGGAAACATAATATAACACAGATAGAGCACCAAGTACAAGCAACAAGTACAGGTAATAGCAAAAGATTTCAAACAAATACAACACACTACAAAACAACCTCTACAACACCGAGCTCCTATCCCGCTTCTCTAATCCTAATTTTCCAAAGGTTCCTATATAAGGCCATATAATAGCATGTAAATAGAATGTTTAATAATCGTTTAAGAAATCAACCTAAATACAAGTAAAACATAAAGGGAGTACCACAAAACATTTATAGTGAATTATCAAAAAATATTCACAAGTTTTGTGCTATCATTTTTAGAAAAATAATAATAGTATATTATTAAAAAATAATTCAAAGTGCCGCTCAAGAAAGCAATTGCAACTTACAAAAAAAGTAATGAGTTATGGAGTAAATATATTAGTTTCATTTTGTAGAATAATTTGATGTGCACTTTCACGACTTATGTAATTTTATTTTGGAAAAAAGAATAATTACTAGATTCTCCTTTTTCGTATTTAAATTTTTAATTTTAAATTTCAATGTATTTTTAAAATGTTTTTATAGATAATATCAAATTCAAGTGTTTTTTCTAGAGTGACACTAATCATTGTTTTTAAATACGGAGTAATAGATTAGTTCCATTTTGCAAATTAATTTATTATGCAATTTCACAACTTTTGTAATATTATTTTGGAAAAAACATTTATTACCAGATTATCAAGTATTGAAAAAATTAATTAGTGTCACTCTGAAAAAGACTTAAATTGGTCCTGTTTTAAAAATATTTTTAAAAAAATATTTAAATTTAAAATTAAAAACAAGAAAGTAAATTTACCTAAAATAATCCATCCTTTCATTTATTTGCGAAAACAAGCATTTTCTAAAAAAAATTGTTAAGTAATCATTAGCATTCTAACAGCGATCCAAAACTCGCACACATGAGGAAAGGTGACAATATTTTCCGTGACCATAAAAAGTAAGATTATTTTTGAAAGAACACAAAATGGGAGGAATATTTGAGATAATTTTTCCTTAGAATATTTATATTTTTGGATTGAATTATTGTTTTGTGAAACTCATTGCATCATTAAAAGATATTAACTCGTAAATTATTATCTTATAATTTTACAATAATTCAAGATTGTTTTGGGAGAAATCAATCAACCCATATTTAAACATGCTTTAAGCAAACGTATTACGTTTTGTTTAATTTGTTTTCATAAGCCAGTTTTTTCACCTGACATTTTTCTTATGTATTCTCTAATTCATCATGACATTTTACAGCTAGTTCTAATAAATTGCTTCTTAAAACTTCGTTAAGAATTAACTAAAAATCGCACATATTTGTTTGGGAACAAAGTTTTATAATGGCGTGTTTCTCTTTGCTTATAAACTGACTTTATAAACAAGAAAAAATAAATAGATCTCGCCTACCTATTCTTAAATCAGTTTTTTTGTTTCTCCGTTTTGACCAGATTATGTGCAAAAATAATCTCACGTTTTATGAATATACCAAATGATTTATACTCCGTATATCATTTAAGTCATTTTACATCCATGAAAGAATATTTAACATATAAGCCGCTTATAAATTAAAAACTGCTTACGGAGAAACATAGCTCAATTTAATACACGTAAGACATTATGGAGAAACATAGTGTTCATATTTTAGATTGCCAAGCTACAACACAACAACAGAATCTCACAAATGTGCAAGAAAAGAATGTGGAAGAGATGGCAGTAAATCAAACAGGCCTGAGAGAGAGCAATGCGCTGCGGATTCTTGAGACAGCCGCCTCCAATGAGGGGAGTGATGCTGCGTAAGAGATTCGGATACAGGTGTCGTCTCCGAAGGCGCCACCAGGCACAAGAGCCACCTGTTTTGATTCATTCATGTTCCAAAAATAAAAAACTCAACTTTAGCAAAATGAAGCATTAAACTTCTCTTGCTTCTTACTTTCTATGAAGTTTTGGCCTTTTGGGTAATAAATGCAACAATGCATCTAGGGTCTAACATAAACAGCCTCTCTGTTTTTACATGAGTAAGATTGTGTAAATCTTGAACCCCCAAATCCCAACGGAGTTGGGGGATTATACTCGGTTGTTGTTGTTGTTGTTGTTGTTGTTGTTGTTGTTGTTGTTGTTGTTATTGTATGTCTAGATTCACAAGTCTAGGAGAAGGGTCATAATATGATCACATCTTACTTGAGCTTTATCTAGCAAATAACGGCACATGGACTCCGAATCGTTCACGATGCCAAATCCAGCAACATCTGTTCCGTAGTAAGTGCTTAAGTCAATAAACAAATAGAAAGCACCCTGCAAACAGAAGAAACGGGTCAATATGAAGATCCAAGGATAAAAAAGAGTTACGGGACTACGGGTAGTGTGGCTTGTAAGGCCTTGAGTTACTTTTCTCATAAGGTTACCACTTTAAGATAGAATCTGAATTTTTAATCTTCCAATAAATAGTGATTTTAAGATTGACTTGATAAAACGAGCCACCGTGTGCGGAGTATATTAACTACTAAGCATGAAGACAAAAACAAACATTCATCAGTTTGGGTTAATCATCAACATATAAGGTTTTGGGATATTCCTCAACGTGCAAGGCGCAAGATGTTACCTGAGGTTCTGAAAACTTGACGCCTTTTATTTCCCCAAAGCTTTTGACGAGGAAATCTCGTCGCTCACGGAAGGCTTTTACCATTGTTGCAACGGCTTCTCCGCCAGCATAGCCCAGCCCTAAAGCAGCAAGACCTGCCTTTTGTGCGATACTGCTGGCCCCAGATGTGGACTATTTTATATAGCAGTAGAAAATATAAATTGGATTGAACAAATTATGAAATCTTATTCAAAAAGATTATTTGGTGAAAGTCATTATTCAAGCATACAACATACATGGCTCTGGATCTTATTGCATGCAGCAACAAAGTGTTTAGGACCAGCAATATAACCCAGTCTCCAACCAGTCATTGCAAAGGCCTGTAAGAAACCCCACTTTAGCAACGCCAAAAACCCATCACCCCCCCCCAAGAAAAAAACAACACAATAGTCCACCTTAGAAAATCCATTAACTGTGAGAGTCCTCTCATACATTCCTGGCAAAGAGGCGAAGCTTGTATGAGTTGCTGGTGAATAAATAATGTGCTCATAAATTTCATCAGAAAGCACCTGGGAGAGAGAGAGAGAGAGAGAGAGCAAATTTTTAATATCGTGAACAGATTAGCATTTTCATAGCATACTGTTGAAGATGAGGGTGAGTGTTACCAAAAGCCTTGGATGTCTTGCCACAATCTTAGCAATGTCTTCAAGCACTTTCTTGGGATAGACAGATCCTGTTGGGTTGGATGGAGAACAAAGAATCAAGAGCCTTGACTTCTCGGTGAGCTTGGACTCCAAAAGCCCCGGATCCATAATAAAATTATCTGATAGGTTAGTAGGAATAATCACAGGGTTTGCATCTGCCAACCTTGCCATTTCCAAGTAACTAACCCAGAACGGTGCTGGAATTAGAACCTGTAGGATTTTTATACATATGAATGAAGAAAAATGCTTTTGCTTCACCAAAATAGAGAATGGCAGACGTTTAATGATACCTCGTCTCCCGGAGAACATACTGCTAAGACTGCCTGAAGAATACTTTGTTTAGCCCCATTGCTTACCAAAACCTGATCAGGGGTATAAGATATCCCATTCTCCTCTACATTTTGAAAATATATCAAGAAAGGGAAATGAAAAGATTGCTCTAGGTTATGAACAAAATCAGGGATGATGATTTACCCTTCAACTTATGACAAATAGCTGAACGAAGTTCTAAAGTTCCTGCGTTTGGTG
Source organism: Cuscuta campestris (assembly GCA_900332095.2). NCBI lineage: Eukaryota > Viridiplantae > Streptophyta > Magnoliopsida > Solanales > Convolvulaceae > Cuscuta > Cuscuta campestris. The sequence goes on from OOIL02002239.1 coordinate 2,329,608, forward strand.
TATACCTAGTGTACCCTTCACGGATTGCATTAATACCAGCCTAGGTGCACAAGATAAAATGGTGAATAATGTTGAATATGGCATAACTCACCCCAAAAAGCTCCACAATAGCATAAGATACTTCACACTTACATACTAAATACAAACTCAGTAGACAACCAATGTATAATACTCAATACCCCACCCACCCACTCCCACCCAAGTCAGGCTTGAAAGGGATGGACAAATAAGGCCTAAACTGACCCCTAAATGGGTAGCCCCAAACAACAAAACTGGAAGTCACTCTACAAACCACTGTTAGACAAGATTTTAATACAATGGTATCATGATAAATTTGGCCTAACCCACCTTATAAAGGTCTTCAAGTGGTGAGATTCAAACAACACGTACATAACACGTACACAAGGAAGTGAGTGTAATATACTCAATTTGACATACAAAGCATTTCTAATCACATTAGTAAAGATAATCATTCAAAATCTAAGTGACTCACGAGCAATGGAACGAGTTAAATACCTCTGCAATTGGAGCAGGAGTATCAAAATCAGGTTCCCCTGCAGCCAATCTAATAACAGGCACTCCAGCTTGCACTAAAGCAGTTGCTTGATCGGTTATGGCAACTGTTTTGGAAGGCTTCACTGAATTCACTCTAGGGCTCAAAGATATATCAACCTCCATACTGATGCAAGCTCTCGCAACGAGGTTTTGCCTACTTGAAAACACCCTCCTATTTGGCTCCAATGATCTAGATAGACAAACATGGAGATCTGAGATGTAAAAATATAAACAATTAATGTGTAATACTAATATGTCATTCAATTTGGTTTTAGCCATGATGTGTTATTGTGTTACAATTTGGCATTAGGGTTGGACCAAAGGTCATAGTTGAGAGCTTCATAATACGTCTCCGGGGCTTGTACTCATAACAATAAGCATGAGATACGCAGTCCAAGTTTCCAACTACATTTTAATAAGTTTTTATTGAAATCATTCAATTTTATCAACCCCAGAGAAAAAAAAATCAAAACATTAGCTTGAACACCAAGATGATATATCCAAGCAAAAGTTTCAATTTTCAGAAAAAGAAAATTAAACATGAAATACTCATTATAAACAAGTAGCTCATTTATAATCTTAAGCATTTGGTTGAGACGATACGAACCACATTGATCCATTAACTTGATCAACAATAAATCAAGTCTATATTCAAGCAAAACTAACTTGTAGCTCCCAATCAATGAAACCACAAAAAGCACTCCCTATCTCACACCATATCACTATCAAACAATGAAAAAAAAGCAATCTTTAAGGGCTATTGACCTCCAATTGTTCCCAACGGAAACAAGATTAAGGATCCATTTGGTAAGATAAAAGCCGCCTAAAGTCGCAATGCATATGCATACAAATGGAGAAGAATTACTTGAGCGTGACGGGGCGGATCCGGGAAGAGAAAGAGATCAGCGATTTGAAGGGCTTCGAATCAGAGCAAGTTGAAGTTGATCTGGAAGGAGATGAAGAAGATGAAGAGACATACAAATGCTGCAGAGAATGAGAAGCCGTCGCCATTAGTGGCGTCGTCCCCGGACTTGTTCCGATCGAGACACGGTAGAAGAAGTTGTTTGAAAATAATGGCAGAGGATTGAGTTGAAGGACTCTATGGTCTTCTGCAATTAAGTACAGTAATTAACAGGATCCTTTGGGGGGTTGGTGAGAATAACGGAGGTGGCGGGGTTGTTGGGCTGAAAAAGAAACGTGTAATTAGAGATGAACCGGATCGGTTTCGGGTTGGATTTTTTCGATTCGGATATCTTTCGGTTACATGTTATAATCGGTTCAGTTCGGTTCGGATCGGTTAAATTTTGGTTCGGATTTGATTTCGGTTCTATACATTTTTCGGTTCGGTTCGGTTTCGAGTCGGTTCAGATACGGTTTGGTTATAAATCGGTTTGGATAGATTTCGGTTCGAATACAATTTGAGTCGGATATATTTCGGTTTCGGGTCTAGTTCGGTTTGGATATATTTCGGTTTCGGATCAAATATATTTTGGATATATATTATTTTCAAATTTTTCTCACATCTACTAATATACTTATGTATATAAATGAAAGGATAAAAGATAAATTCAAATAGTCTTATGTTCCATTTGAATACAATTTGGTAAAAATTGAGTAAAAATAGGTGAAATTAAGTGAATTTTATTCAATTGAGTGCAAAATTTGTAAATTATTGAGTATATTTGGTTGAAAATAGAGAAAATTAAATTTAATAGAGTCAAATATAATTAATTTTACACCTAAATGTAATGGTGTAGATCAAATTTGAAAATGATAACAGTAAAGGCTGCCGCTAGAGAGTCTTTTCAAAATGCTAACACTAGCATCTAATTTTATTGACTAATATTCAGTGAATTGGTTTGAAACTAATCAAATTAACTCTCAAATCAATAAAATTTATTGTAATGAGATGAAATTAGTATAAAATCTAGTTATTCCATACAATTAATCATATATTCCTTTCGTCCCAAAAAAATATCACACTTCACAATTTAAAAATTACGGAAATTTTATTTGTTTGTGCGTTATCATTTATATGTATAACTTATCTTTAATTTCTACATATAATAAATTTAAGGCATAAAATTTTGTACTTTTTTTCAAGAAGATAATCCATTTTATGAGGGAATGAGTAAGTAATGTAACTAGTTCAAATGGTAAAATAAAAGTAAAAATTTAAAAATATAATATGCTTATTGAAAGGAAAACATAGTTCTGAATTTATCGATTTTAGTTCTAATCGGGTTCGGATATTATCGGTTTCAGATCTAATCGGTTTCGGATTTTATCGGTTTCGGGTATTATCAGGTTCGGATCTAATCGGTTTCGGGTTTAATCGGTTCGGATATTATCGATTTCGGATCTAATCGGTTTCGGATTTAAATCGGATATGAATTATTTAGTTTGGTTTCGGTTAGATTCGGATCATTTCGGGTTTTCGGTTATAGATCGGATCTTCATTTTTCAGGTCATTCCGGTTTCGGTTTCGGATATTTCGGTTCGGGTAATCGGTTCCAGTTCTGTTTTGCCAGGTCTACGAGTAATGCTAGGAGTACACCAAAGGTGGTACCCTATTTGTACACCACCCCTTCAATAACCACTTATTTATTTTTGATTTTTATTTACTTATTTTTTTTAATTTTCTTGCCTAATTGATTGGTAATGGAGGGGAGGGGGACAAATGGGGTACACCTTTGGTGTACCCCTAGCATTTTCCAAAAGAAAGTCCTCCAAAGTAGTTTAAACTTTTAATTTAAACTTTAACTCTCTATTTTTTAGATTGAAATTTCAGAATTGAAAATTGGAAGAAATTAAAAAGATTTGAAAGAAATTGGAAGGAGTAAGAGAATGTTGGAAAGATTTAAGTTTTAAAAAAGCACTCAATTAAATGATCATCCATATAAATATTTAAAAAAAACTTTAATCTTGGATAAAAAAGAATTTATCATTGTTCGTGTTTCGGGTGATCTGTTAAAAATTTGGATATATAATGTTATTTTATATTAATCATATATAAGTACATTTTTAAGTCGTTATTGGAAGAAAATAGGAACACTTAGAAGAAGTTAGAAGTTAATTCTAATCCAAAAGAAGAGGACCAAAATAGGTAGTAAAAGAATTGTTTGTGGCCACTTATATTCATTATCGAAATAGAGAATAAAATAAGGGTGAATTATTTTTTGAGACATTCAAACCAAAGTGTAAGGAATTTTGTGACGGGGGTATAAGGCCTACAATATATATCGTACAACGGGTTATAATGTGTTTCCTTAAATACTCGCTAAGTATTCATTTACGAGTAATTTAATATTCATTTTTGAGCAACTGAATACTCATTTTCGAGTAACTGAATATTCCTTTGTTTTAAACTCAACTGTGCTCGAAAATAAATATTCAATTACTCGAGAATAAGTATTTTAACTCAAAAATAAATATTCATACAAATACTTCTACTTATTTAGTCATATTCAACTTGAGCATGGGTAGGAGTAGTAGCTTGGAGTCAAACTCTCATTCTCACTTTTAGGTGAAAGTATGTTTCTTTTGTCCTTAAGATACATATGCAGTGACTCGAATTTAAAAAATTCCACCTAAGTGACTTTTTTCTTTCGCTGCTGATTTTTATATTTAGTCTATTATTATCAAATATTACAATTATAGTCTTTTATTCATTGATACCTTTTCATCGATATTATTTTGTTTAACTTCTTGTCATTTGATGTTAAATTGAGCATTAAAAACGCAATTTGACATCAACCCTAACTCTATAAAACCATCTTTGGGTTTGTAGCCATCCATCCATTGGAATGTCTTCTAAAACCAGTTTTAAAGAACTTAAATATTCAAAGCTTAAAATAAAGAATTTTATTTGAAAATGGATGTTGATAAATAAAATAAGAGAAAATTATCTCAAACTATCTCACGTTTTCGCGCTCTTTCAAAAATAATCATATTTTTCACTCTCACCGGAAATAGCCTCGCATTTGTGCAAGTTTTGGGTCGTCGTTAAAAAACTAACGGTCACTAAACGGAATTTTCGGAAAATGCTTATTTTTCAAAAATAAATGAAAGGTGAGATTATTTTAGTTAATTCTCTTTTTTTGTTTTTTTAATTTCTAACTTTTAAATGAATTTTTTAAAAATCTTTTCATAAATAATACCAAAATTAAGTGTTTTTAGAGTAAAACTAATTATTTTTTTATTAATCGAGAGTCTGATAATAATTGAACAAAAAAATATTCTACACAATGAAGCTAATTTATTTACTTCATAACTCAATGCTTTTTCTGTAAGTTGCAATTATGTTTCTTGAGCGGCACTTCAAATTGTTTTTTTGATACTATATTGTTATTATTTTTTTAAAAAATAGCACTGCAAAAATTGTAAATATTTTTTGAAAATTCTATATAAATATTTTTTTTAAAACAACATTACAACAGTTGTAAAAATAACGCAATAAGTTTTTTTGAAAAGGAACTTTTATTTTTATAAATCACTATATTTTTTGTTATATTGCAATTTTTTCATGAGCAACACTTTGAAATGTTTATTGATAATCTTTTATTACCTGTATTATTTTTTCTATAATGGAACTACCTAACTTGTGATTTTTTTGTTAATTCAGCACAAATTTATCCCCGAAAATAATAATTCAAAAGCTCTGAGAATGACACAATATTTTCTCTCTAAAATGGCACTAATTATTTTTATAACTCACTACAATTTTTTTATGTTGCAATTTTTTTCTCAAGTGATATTCTGAATTATTTTTTTGATAATCCAATATTATATTTCCCCCCATAATAGAAAACAAAATTTGTAAATAATTATATTCTTTAAAAAATTGAGACAAATCTCTAACAAGAGTATACTGTTATACTCTTAAAAAACATAAATTTTAAAGTATATTTGCTTAAAATAATCCTACTTTTCATTTATTTGCGAAAAACAAGCATTTTCCAAAAATCTCATTAAGTGGAAGTTAACTTTTTAACGTCGACCCAAAACTCGCATACATACTGATAGGTGGTGATGGTGTAAATTAACCACCGGGCAAACTGTAATAGACCGGGTCTAGAATAGTTTGCTGTGCTTAGAAAGTAAAAAAATGTGAAAAGCAAAAGTGACTGGTAAGACTGTAGGTGGAAGCACTTGTAGTACACTTGTTATTGAATATGCAAGAAATTGTCGAGAGTTATTATAATATAAATTCTAGAGAGATGAAATTCTGATTCCTTCATTTGAAGGTTACACAAGTATTTATAGGAAGCTAGAGGGGACAAGGCGCCGCACATCGCCACGTTCTTAGATGGCGCGAAGTGATTGCCTTTGCCCTTCTTATCTCTTTATTCTCTTGTCATCTTACTAGGAAGATGACTTCCTTGTCGCGTAGCGTGTTAGACAGATTGTGTGAATATCATCGGTGATTTTTTATTAAATTCAGTCGCTACCGTCCAACCTCCCTTGGATCCTTTCGTGCTGACACCAACCGGTATGAACTTTTGTCGTATGATCAGAACAACCATGGACCGGTCCTGGATGGAATACACCCATCAAGTGGATTTTTTTGTGACAGTGAAAGGTGAGATTATTACTCTCTCCGTTCTCAAAACCACTTCATCTTTCATTTTTTTCATTTCCAACAAAACACTTCCACTATATATTAAAAAACCACTTTTACCCTTACTTTTTCATACCCTACCTATCACATCATACTTTATCTCTAATAATCTATCCATCACATCTTACTTTTATTTATCACATCAAGGGCAAAATTGGAAGTCAACTGCAATTTAATACTTCTTTATTTTTACACAAAGTCAAAAGAAAAATACTTTTTTCAAACGGAGGGGGTATTTTTTAAACGTAAAAAGATGAGATTATTTAAGATACCTTTTTCTTAAAATAAACAGGGTGTTGCTAAGTCTCCCGGTATGGTCATATTCACACTTTTCATCTCATTTTACTAAATTCACACCTACTAATATAAATTTGATATTTGTATGGATTTAACAAAATCAGGCAAAATGTGTTAGTTGATGCTTTAATTGTGAGGGTGCCCCAAATGGTTGCTATTAAAGGTGCACTCATGCATCACACAGATGACTTATATCATAATTATATGTGCGACACAGATAATAAAATAAAATAATCATGTCACCACTAGTTTTGCATATATTTTGATGTAGTATGTTAGTACAAAATTTTTAATTTTTAATTCTACACCGTCCAATTTGAACCGTCAGAGTAATAAATTTAGTTGCACTATCCCACCCCGACCCGGGCACCCCCCCTCCCACCCCTTCAATTGCACCCCCCAAATTAATTTGACTTTGGAGTCAAAATTTGACTTCACCTCGGTAATTGTGGAGTCAAAATTAATTTGTGGGGTTTAATTGAAGGGGGTGAGGGTGTGTTCCTATCGGGACGGAGTGGGGAGATTTTACCGGGGGTTTATGGAGAGTAAGAACTGTCAATTTTACAGACGGGGCACTGAAACGCCCCCAGGTCATCCCTATAACATGGAATGCCAATATCATGGGAACTCACCGAAAAGCGGTAGAAGAAAAAAAATGAGACAGATAAAATGTGCTCCGTAATAAAGAAGAGAAAAACCTAAATTCTTCTCATTTTGGTGAGCAAATTGACAGAGAACAATGTTCATTTCTCTTCCTTCCAAATGCCTTGAACTAAACATAGTGTAAAGGCTTAATTTTTGTTTTAGTAGAACACACCATTGTAGGATTGGAGAAGAAGTGGAACTATGCTTCGCCGCTTTCCATTGCTCAACCTTTTTTTGTTGTCCTAGGAGCTGTAATTTTTGTAATAGTAGAAGAATTTGTTGTGTTTGCCTTTTTTTTTTTTTGAAATTTTAAATACAAGTGTGATGTGATATGTGGGGATTGATATCTGATTCTTGAAACATTTGGAGGGAATGTAAATTATTTCTAGTAGCTCTCGTACTCATCAATATAGTATCTATTCAATCTTATAATCTAAATCTCGTAAGTCTGAAGCGTAGGGTGAAGTTCGAACACTAGGTGTGGAGACATTTAGGAGTGTCTTCCTTTGGCACTACGTCAACATTCCACGAAAGAGAAAAAAAAGAAAGCCAAAATGGGCTCTATGGACAATTGAGTAGGGAGGGGTAACCTCTCGAAACCAACAATCAACAAACCAAGTACTAGTTTTTTTCTCGTATTTACGGGGAGAAATTGAGGACAAATTATAACTTCTATCGAAATAAATATTGTACAATACATACTTGGAAACAGGAATGTGGCCATGATATACGCGCAGGCGAGAGTGACCATACCATCCCTCACATGTCTAGGAAATTTGTTGGTTCAATGGCTCTTCAAAACATTGTCCAGTGCATTGAACACAGCCTGTACATTTACTTCTTCCACAATCACTACCTTATCCCTACACTTGGAGCCCGAACGTATGGAAACTTGCCTTCGCTTCACGCCAAGAACCTGACCAACAATGACTGCTTGTGAGATTTTCACACAAAATCAAAACCTTCTTAACTAGAAAACGCCGAAGGATAATTCCAAGTCTGACTATTAAAAAAAGAAAGATAACTCAAAGTATTACTCCAAAGCTACAATTGAAAAACTCACTTCATCACACCGGCATTGGGCAATGAGAAAATATTACTCCCCTCGCAGAAAGTTTAGTTTCTCAAATGTACAAGTCCGTACAAGTGAAATAATCAAATATTACTGCTCCATATTCAGTAAAAAAATCTCATATCTAAAGAATGAGTGTTAGAACACGTAACTTCCAAATATTCTTAGGGGCAGCACCTAAGATGACTTGAACCTTCTCCCAGAAAGATTATAAATTCAGCTTGTGCATTTATTTATTCTTTTTTTTAATAATTTAATAACGTGACGTGAAAGGGAATAAAGGATCATACCAATCTCATTAACCTAAGATGCTTGCTAGAAAGTAGAAACACTCCTTTCAAATTACTTGCCGTACATTCATAACAATAATGTTAATAATAGACTTCCAAAGGGGTATAATTGATGGTTCCTGATTTTTTTGTTTACAAAATATGGAAAGAAGAAAAATTTAAAGAGGAAGTAATGCTCTACTTCCCAAAACGAGAGAGTAGGCAACTAAATCCGAGTGGAGAAAGTATATTTTAAAATTTATTTGTTGGTTAAATATAAGAGCGGGAAGAGGTAGACGGGAAAAATTTTCAATCGACTTTATTCTGCAGTTGACCAAATTTGGAAATTTTGACACTATTCTGGTGGTAGTGGATAGGTCATAGGTTGAGTAAATACTGTAATTCTATTCAACTCCCGCTCTTACGCTCCAAAATCAGTGGCTGTCCGCTATTGTGAAGAGATCCTAAAAATGCTTGGTATACCCCACTCTATCATTTTAGATCAAGATCCCCTTTCTTGAGCACCTTTTTGGGTGGAATTGGTCAAATGACCCAAAATATGTTTGAAAATGAGTACCACCTATCATCCCCAAAATGATGGGCAAACAAAAGTGGTTAATAGTCTTGAAGCTTATCTGAGATGTTTTGCACAAGAACAACCACCTGCATAGAGCAACTTCTTATGTTGGGCTGAGTGTTAATTTCCACGCATCCACGAATACAAATTCATTTAAGCTTGTATATGGCAGAGACCCACCTCCACTCCATCAACCATCGCTACGTTAAGGGAGAAACAAATTTTGCAGAACTTGCTGACCAATTGGAAACCAGGGAACATATGCTACGTTTGCTCCAAGGTGATCTCAAGAGAGCACAAGACAGAATGAGGTCTTATGAAGTCTTGTACAAATGGTCACCGGCATGAGCTTAAATTCGAAGAAGGTGATGATGTCTATCTTCCAATTCAACAATTCTGTCGGCATTCCATAGCTCACAAGACATACATCATGCGTTCTCCACAATTCTTTGGACCCTACAACACCAGTAGAAAAGTCAAACCATGGCTTATGAGTTTCAGTTGCCCTCTACAGAGGTAGTTCATCCGGTGTTTGATGTCTCCTTGCTCCGTCCTGCAGATGGCATCACAGTGTCAGATCCTCCTGCAGAATTACCAATTTCTGATGACCTTGAGTTGCTCTTGGAACCGGGAAAGGTGCCATCTAATCGTTGGAAGGGCCAACATCTTGGGAGCATTGAGACAAACCACTGGACTAATTGTAATAGCGGGTCCTACTACAGGGCACAGGCCAAGAGGATTCGGGATGATTTTAACAAAGACAATGAGGCTTTGAAATCAACCATACTAGAGAGTCCAATCACAAGCGCATGAGCCTAAAGAATCGGGATAATTTTAATTTGCTCATAAATAATAAAGTACATTTGTCTCGAATGGTACAAAGTTGGATTGGATGAACGAAGGGTAAAAGTTAAAAAACCGCTGGAATAGAATTGGTGAACCCGGATGGACTTCGGAAGATGGTAATCAAGACCCATGTTTTCCAGTCCAGCAGGTAGCAACTGAACCGAGCAAATGCAGCGGTCGACAGGACTAGCGTCTCTGGGTAAATTCACAATCCAGCAACTAGACCGTATGAGGAAAACGGTCAACCGTACCTGTCCGACTGGATGAAGTCACTCACTGGAGTGACTGGACGGCTTTCAGACTCTACCCGCACACCGAGAATGGGTTACAGTCAACTGTTCTATGATATTTTGGGGATACAGAATTTTCTTCCTAATTTCCAAATTAACCTAGATTTTTAAGTCATTCATTTCCAATCAAGCCCGAATCCTTTCATGCGATACTTTTACATATCTGATTGGTATTCAAGATAATGTTTTGTACATGATTTATTTATGAAAATTCCATCAAGATAAACATTGTTGTCACTTGTCATTATATGATAATTAAGGAACAAGGATGGATAAAAACGGCTAATCTCATTTGGCTTGGGATGGAGGTTAAAAGACAACATCTTCGAAGTACTGCTAAAGAATATTTGATAGGATTTAATTTGAATATTTGTATTTTTATTTATTTAATTAGTTCGTAGCTTAAAGATAATAATGCCTATAAATAAATTCCATTTCCTTCATTGCAAAACCAATTTTAGATGTTGAATATGAAATATATTGACCTTTAAGGTTGTGAGACTTATGAGAATTTCAAAAGCTTGTGAATTTTAAAATCACACCTTTCGTGTTGTTACGGCAGGTCTCATAGAGGTGCATGAGTTATCTTTGACCCATTACTTTATTAAACTGATTAAGCTAAGTACTAACTCACTGGACGGTTTTCATGGCCGACCCCCTGGAATGAAAATGGGTGGTTATGATCAACCGTTCTACGATATTTTGGGGATACGGAAGTTTCCTCCTAATTAACCTAGTTTTATTTAATTACATTCCAATCAATCCCAAATCCTTACATGCAATACTTATGCATATTTGATTAGTATTCAAGACATAGTTTTGAAAGGCAGAAGGAAGGCGGGAGGGCTTTTTTTAAGGCGAGAGGCGGGCGGCCAAAAGGCGAACTTGGGCATACACACTAATGCATAAAATATAGTGCAATACAATGAATAATGTCAATCCCAAACAAATCATACATGTTAAACAAAACAATTAGAGTAGTTACTACATATGTATCTCAAAGGCTAATCGTAATCGTCATAACTCAAAGAGAAATCCATATTTTCCATCATATTTGATGGAATAAGAGGTTCGAAATCATTATCATACTCATCATTGCTCTCCTCTCATCAACAGAGAAGTAAGCTAAACATGTGAAGCATAAAAAAATATCGTAAAAAGTAGGTAGCAGAAGAACTACAAAAAGAAACAGAGAGAAGAGAGAACTGATGAGAGATGCCAAAGAGAGAGGATACGAGACCCGAGTTCCCAATGAAACCAGAGGAGACGAGTTAGAGTTGTGTCGACTGACTGGATTCTGGTAGGTCTAGTCACGCTACGGTGTAAATGAGTCGCATTTAAGATGGTAGCCCTTTCCTATAAAAAATGCCAGCCCATTTTTTAAAAGGCCCATAGCAGAAGCCAGAACTACAGTAAGACGAGAAAAGTGAATGCCTGAGGCGACGATTGAGGCGAGAAAAGCGAGCGACTTAGGCGAGAAAGGCGAAAAGCCCCTCGACTTTCAACCCTATGATTCAAGATAAAGTTTTGGTGGGTGAAGCCAAGGAAGACTTACATGCTTTATTTTTGAAAATTTTACCAAGACAATTAACGTTGTCATTACATGATAATTCAGGAACAAAGATTGATAAAAAGGTCTAATCTCACTTGGCTTGGCATGGAGGTTAAAGCACAACATCTTGGAAGAATCAATCAAGAATATTTGATAGAATTTAACTTTGATATTTGTATCTTTTTTTATTTAATTAGATTGTAGCTTAGTGATAATTACGCCTGTAAATAAGCTTTACTTCCTTCATTGTAAAACAAGTTTTTTGATGTTGAATTTGAAATAAACAAACTTTTAAGGCTGAGAGAGTATCAAAAACTTGTGGGTTTAAAAAGGACGCCTTTCGTGTTGCTACGGCAGGTCTTGAAGATGTGTAACCGTTGTCTTTGAGCAGTTAGTTTATTAAACTAATTATGATGAGTATTTATCTTAATTATTTGGTAAAATCACATCTTTTATGTTCCTACAGCGGGTCTCATAATGGTGCTGATGTTGACATTTATTTGTCTTGAACAATCCTTGGGAACGGAATGTCGACTTACGATGGCAGTTACCATGGGAGGTTGCATTAAGGACCATGAATATTGCTGCAACAATTTCAAGAATTACAACTTGAGAACAAGTCAGCTTTCCAAGGGGGAATACTCATATGTGCCTAGAGACATATAAAAGGTGCACCATTGTGAAACCATTGTACTTTAATTACATATCCATTATGATTGAATCTGCTCTTAGATGATTTCTTTTTCAGTTTTCAGTATTTAAGTTATTGAGTTGATTATTAAATCGGTGGTGGTAAACAGGTAACTAAGTCCACTATCCCACTTATTTATGGATATTCAGTCGTATTAATGTTTTATAGATATGTTAGCTACACTCAGGCTATCTTAATTATTTTGTAAAAATCACATCTTTTAAGTTGCTACAACGGGTCTCATAAAGGTGCCGAAGTTGACGTTTATTCGTCTTGGAAAATCCTTGGGAACAGAATATCGGTTTAAGATGGCAATTACCAAAGTGAAACATACAACCAATGCTGGGTATGTTTGGTTTGGTTTGGTTTGGTAGAAGTTATTGTATATTATTTATAAACACAGTAGAATTTATTTAAAAGGGTATGAGACAAAGCACGTATCCCCTTAGACTCCGTCAGTGTGTCTTTTTTTCATTTTTATATTGTTTACTAACTTTAGACAATTACTTGACACTACATAAAAAATAATGTTTTAGAAAAGAGTAGGCAAGGTTTACATAAAAGTCATCCCATTTGGAAATCTTTATGGTTGTGCTTGGGAACTAGCATTTCAATTCATGCATTTCAATTCCAAAATTTGAATTCTTGAATTTCAAATGACAAGGGGAGGTATATGAATTTCAAATTGAGCTTTGTTAAGAACTAGAGGAATTTGACTCAAATCCAAATCCAAATTTTTTAAGTTTCCCAAACAAGGAATTTGAGCCAAATCCGGATTTGAAATCCAAATCCAAATTCCCAAACATGCCATATATGAAATTGTACCATTGTGTAATACTCCCAATGGTCCAAAAAAGATAACTTCAATTCATCTGATCACGAAAAAATATTCTTTCCTTGCTTTATTTCTAATTTAATGGGACCTGCAGTGCAGTTTTCAAATATGGCAATTCTGATCAAATGATATATTTAAAGGATTACAAATTACTCCGTACTAAACATTGAATAGAAAATAACTTTGATTAAGCCACTTAGCCACATACTCTCAACCACAACGTCCTTTCTGGAACCGGAGGGAGTCCTAATTTACTATGTCCTAATTGACTACGAACGCATTCGTTTCCTACACTAGGCTGATCAATGATAAAGAGCCAAATCAACTTTAAAACCCATGATAAAAAAGACACCAGAACTCGCGATGGACAAAAAAACATTCCTGAAAATCCAAGAAATTCAAGGAGAAATAGGACTTACTGAGCTTATGTAGTCGATAAGGGCAGCATTTGCTTCACCATCTTTTGCAGGGGCATCAATTTGGATTCCAACTGCTTCGTTGCTCAAATCTGAACACACGAACAAGGAAAATGAATATTTTTTGTATATAATTAATTACTCCGTATCATAAAGACCGACAGGCTGGCTAGGGTTGAAAGGGGGGACCTGTGATGGTGGCGATTTTTGAGCCGGGCTTGGCGTGGATGGTTATCGCAACGGATGACGGCGGTACGACGCTGATGCAGGCCAGGCTTGGCGTGGATGAGCATGTGGATGCCGAAGACGGTTTGGACTGAGCTGACTCGGTGGCTGGGTTACCTTTGGCTTTGCCTTTCTTCTTCGATGGAGCCATTTTTAACTTTTTAAGGTTATAGGGCCCAATGGCAACTAAGAAATAGAATGTCACACCACTTAGTATTTTAGCCAATCAAAATCTGTCCAGTCAGCGTGTGGTATATGAGTGGAGTGGCATGTCTTGCAGTCGCAAGTCACTATTTTTTATATTTTTTTATACCCTTTTAATATATTTTAATTTCACAAATTATTTTACTTACCTTATTTTAATAAAAAATTGTAATCTTTTTTGGCAAAGTTAACATTTTTGACATATTTTAATTAGCTAATGCGTGCTTTTTTATTATAAATTATTGAATTTTCTTGTAAAGTTTTAATTGTACAAAGAGAGAATTAAATTTTAAAATTTTTTAATTTAAATTATATAATTTCACATAAAACATTAATGTTTAAAAATGTATACTTTTTAGTCTCAAATTAGATTGTTTTGAAAAAGAAAATAAATTGTAAAGAAAAAAAGAAAGGGTTAAAAATGTAAAACAGTGCCTCTAATCTCAATAAAATAAAAAAAACTTCTTTTTTTTACAAAAAAAAATAAAAAAAGAAAAATAGTGGCTGGCTCGCACTTGCCACGATTTGCAAGGAAAATTGCACTGCTTTGCCATGGAAAAGGAGTAAGAATGCTGAGCTGGCATGTGTGGCAGTGGCTTTGACACGCCACTACCCATGCTCTTACCCGCTTTGTTTAGGAGTGCAATTTTAACTTTTCCGCATGTTTATAAATCCTCTATAAACATATTTTTTTGAGTGCAAGGATTATGCTATGTGTACCCCAACATTTATACCTCAATTTGTACCCCGCAGGTTTGCACCAACATTTTGTGTTGGTGTAAAACTAATTTTTGTTAACTGCACCAACATTTGTGTCCGTGTAAATTTTTGTTAACGCACCAACACTTGTGTCGGTGCAAACCATCAAAATGTTTGTGCAAAACTGTGGTGTACAAATGGGGTATATTTTTTGGTGTAAGTGTAGCATTGTCCTTACAATAACTACATGTTTTTTTGTGAAAGTGTGTCTGGTTCAAATTTGGCCCCCCCTGTGTGTATCCAATGAGAGAAAAATGGCATGTTTATTGCTTGAATATTCCTGATATTTTAAAAATTAGTATTATTTGTGATCTCCGCTTTAAGACGGATAATCTTAAAATTCTCATTGAGTATTATTATAGTTGTTTTTAAATGAAAATGGTTATTATTATGAGCATTTAATAGAATGGTCCAAAGAAAGGGACAATGTTATAACCTTTTTTGACTATTTATATAAAAAAATTCAAGTTTTGTATGGAACTCCTCCGAAAGAAACAACAACTTCTTCTGTCCGGGAGGCAAAGAAAGGTTTTAAAGGGATAGTTGGTGGTTTCTTGGCAAGAAAAGGTAAGAGTACTTCTACAAGTACAGATGACACAACAATAAGTTTGCACGATGAACTTTTGATGTACCAAAACGCCCCATGCGACTATGATGAAGACCACGACAGCGAGTTCGACAT
Organism: Cuscuta campestris; assembly: GCA_900332095.2. Taxonomy (NCBI): domain Eukaryota; kingdom Viridiplantae; phylum Streptophyta; class Magnoliopsida; order Solanales; family Convolvulaceae; genus Cuscuta; species Cuscuta campestris. The sequence goes on from OOIL02002239.1 coordinate 2,345,143, forward strand.
CCTCGACTCGTGGGGGAGGAATGAACACATTTTCCCGTCACTCAGAATACTAGCTAGATACGTGTTATCTATGTGAGTTTCAACTGTATTTGTGGAACAAGAGTTCAGTTCTAGTGGCAACATTTTAACTTACTTCCAAAATTTGCTTAATGCTCAATCACTGGAGACACTTGTTTGCAACCAATTGTGACTCTTGACAAGGCGTTGAGCACAAGAGACATGCTACGACATGGATACACAAAATTACATGGATGCAATCACGAAGAGAAATGGTTAGGGGTGGGCACGGGCCGGTCCGAGCCAAGATTTGTATAAACCGGACTCCACTTGTTTTTTTAAAACGGTCCGGGCCGGAACGGGTTTTTAAAATTTTAAAATTGAAACCGGACCTAACCCGGCTTGTTTGAAACGGGCCGATTCCACGGGTCAACGGGTACGAACCTATCATGATACTAATATTAAAAAAATAAAGGGATAATGCATTAATTTAAGTCATCCAACATAAAAAAAAGAGGCGTAAATGAAAATAAGAAAATGACAAAGAGGGACATGAGAATAAAATGTATACCCCATGATCATCCAACGACAATAATAAAAACGAAGACAACCATATTTTGGCATTATAATGTCAATGGGTTCCAAAAAGAACAAAATTCATGAGTTCTGACTTTTTGACTATGAAATGTTTTCTTACTTTTCTGCCTGCGATTGGAAGGACCAAAAGATTGAACAGCTTAGGCGGGTATATTTCCATATATCCGTATATTTACTAAAAATAATATTAAAAATAATATTGGGATTTAAAAAACGGTCCGGTCCGGGTCCAATACAATTTCAAAATGAAGAACCGGACTGATCCTAAAATTTGTAAGGACCGGACCGACCCGGACCGTTTGAAATTTTTGAAAAGAGGACCCGACCCTAACCCGAACCGAACCTAGCGGTCCGGTTCCGGCTCCCGGTTCCTGGACCCGATTGCCCACCCCTAGAAATGGTAGTTCCGACGAATAATTTTTTTTCCTAAATTGTAATTAGTTTTTTAGGAGAGTGATTTATAACCCACTTCAAGGGTTTCTTAGGTCATGTTTACTTTACCTGATCAGATTGAATAAGATCTGATCTGATCTGAATGTAGTTATATTTAAAACTATTTATTATCTGATCTGATTCCAATAAGAATAAGTAATAAGTAAAAAAATAAGTTCGGAAGAACATGACCTTAACAGTTCTTTACATCGTCACTTTTTTAACCGGATAGAGTAATAAATGTAGTTGTATTATCCAATTTTTATTATTCAAATAACAACTTTGTTTTTAGATTACATTGTTCTACACACACACACACCCACACACACACACACACATATATATACCAATATTATAAAATGAAAAAAAATTAAACAGGATCGGAACACCGGCCCGGAACCGAAACCGCTAGTTCTGGAACCGCCGCCAGTACCAGCATAGGCGGGCGTTGGTTAGGGGGGGGGGGTGCTTGAACTTGAACCGTACCAGAACCGACGCGTGTCCAGGTTTAAGCGAGACAAATATACTGACAAGGAGGGCGGAAACGGAACATATTACTCTCTCCGTCAGGAAATATTCTTCTCGTTTGATTTTTCATTGTCTCCCATGTTGTACGTTGACCATTAATATTTATATATACTTATACATAAATATATTTTATAAAAAATTGATTTTTGAAAACTATGTTTCAATAGGAATATATAGATACTAAATTTATATCATAATACAATATAGTTTTTTTACATATATAGTTATATACTAGTACTCCCTCCGTCCTTATTTTGATTATAATTTTATTTTCTCTTTCGTCTTGATAACTTTTATTTATTTATGTGTTTTCATTGATTATTTGATTAAATAAAATACTTTTGTCACCTCTTATTTTGCAAAACTTTGCATTTATTTTTTTAAAATGTAATTTCATTTCTTATTAATGTACAATTTTATAAATAAAATGATTTCAAACATCATAGGATTTTACTATTGGATTTTACTAGGTAATTCTCATTTGTAATCCAAACAGGAGAAGGGAAGTAGGGAGTAAATATTTTCCCAAGGAATGAGTAGAATTAGAAAGATCTGTACGGCGTAGTGTTGGGAAAGAAAGAATATTCAATTCCTCTCTCTCTATATATACCTCAATCTCTCTCCCTGTGATTGGGAGAGCCAAGCAGCAAATAATTCCCAGTCTTTATCTCTTCGTTTCCCTCTTCGATTTTTTTCCCTAGAACCAAGAAGAAGGTAAGCTTCGTCCTTTTCTTCGTTTCCCAGTCTTATCATGTGTTTAAGGATATAGTGGATGGAATTCAAATCAGAGCTATCTGGGGCTGTTTGTTTCTTTGTTTTTTTCCCCTTTTTTCTTAACATTAATGTTTTGGTAAATCCCTCTCTCATTGGGAAACGAATCTGTTGTTGAAACCCAGATGAGATAGTCCAGGACCGTAGGAACTAGGAATCGATTGAGATTTATTCCAGATTTTCATAGATATCTTCCCTGTTCGGTTTTGATTGGTTGATATGATTCAATGATTTTAGTGGTTGCATTAATAATAAAAGATCCCAGCTTGTTTTTGAATTTAGGGTTTGCGCTTCACTTGTTTGTTTGTTTGTTTGTTTGTTTTGTCTGTTTGTTTGATTTTTGTATTTTTGGAAAACCAACTCACCTGTAAAATAAAATAGTTTACAGGGTAAAATGTAAAATGGGTTTGAAAAAGTATTCTGAAATTTACATTAAAAGCTCAAACCAAACATAGTAAACCCTTTATAACCCTATACTATATGCATGCCCAGGGTTTATTTCATGTCGTACAAAACGTCATCTGCTCGTTTTTGCAACAATAACGACAACCCAGTATAGTCCCAGGAAAGTAGGGTGTGTGTACGCATACATTACCCCTACTCAAAATGTTGTCTTTGTGTAGTGAATAGATACTTCCTCATGTGGTTAAGCTTTCATGCTATTTCCTTATGTGGTGAAGCTTTCATGATATTTCCTTATGTGGAGATTATATTAACGTTGCATGAGTTAAGTGATAAATGAGATTAATTTACGGACTGGACTAAATTGCGGTACACTTGTTATTCAATTTTAATGTACGTTTTATAAAAGCATATCAAAACTATTTGAGTTAAGTTTTCTTGTAAATCTTGAATACCCTTTCAAATTGGTGGCGAATGCTGATGTAAACTTTAACGCCTGAGTGTTTGTAGAAACTCTTTAAAAAATAGATTTTCAGCAAAAATGTTCATTTATTTCATTAAAATCAAAATATCCTAATTCTTCGAGCCCCCACCCCCACCCACCCAATTGTGAAAGGAAAAATCTTAATGCACAAATCTCGAACGTACCGAAAAACAATCCATATGGTCAGAAATGAATGAAAGATGAAAGTCTAGAAGAATTGACACACACACACACACACCAAGTGAAAGAACAAAGAAATCTTATTCCATAAACCCTGCGCTCTGATTTCCAAAGTTCTCTGTTCTTGTATGAACCTTTATTTGTTGAAAGAATCTAGACTAGAAATGATGTTAAACACTTTTTTTAGCTTTAAAAAAACAGTCTTTTTAGATTTGTTTCATTTTCTACCACAATCTCTTTGGTTCATTTCTTTTCTGGTATTGATTTTCTGTTCGAATTGCATAAGTCTCACAGTGATATATGGGCTGCTTTCCCCCTTTTTTTTTATGCAATACCATCCTCTGAGGTTTTTTTGACACGTACCCCCTTAATACATCCAGATCTTTGGTTACATTTATCTCATCAATTAATTGAGTAATGTTTAACATTGTATTGTCTTCATCTGTCGATTGTGGTCCAACATTTCAAACTGTTCTATTCCTGCTGGTGCTGACATATAAAATTATAAGTGGAAACTCTTCCCCAAGTTTAAGTTTTTTGTGTGCTTCATGTTAGTTCTAAGTGTTATATTCCTATTTAGCTATCATTTGCTACTTCTCAAGTATTTGGCTAATAAACTCTTAACATTCTTTCCTTAGTATGGTATTGACAATTTTACTGATTTGTTGAGCTATGTACTTCAGAATGGGAAGCTCTGGGGGAATTGAGTATGGTGCGTACACATACGAGAACCTTGAGAGGGAGCTCTACTGGCCCGCTGAGAAACTCCGTATCTCTATTACTGGAGCTGGAGGGTTTATTGCTTCTCACATTGCCCGTCGGCTGAAGAATGAGGGCCACTACATAATTGCTTCTGACTGGAAGAAAAATGAGCACATGACGGAAGACATGTTCTGTCATGAGTTTCATCTTGTTGATCTGAGGGTAATGGACAACTGTCTGAAGGTTACTAAAGGAGTTGACCATGTCTTCAATCTTGCTGCTGATATGGGTGGAATGGGTTTCATTCAGTCTAACCACTCAGTTATTATGTACAACAACACAATGATAAGCTTCAACATGATGGAGGCTTCCAGGATTAATGGGATCAAAAGGTCTCACACCATTTCTTCTCCATGTTATTCTATCTTATTATGATTAGAGCCTCCATCCGTTGGATTTTTCCACATAGGGTTCTAAAGTTCCATGATTTTTTGTCCCCAAGAAATTCATAATAAAATGAATCTCATGAAATGTAATTTTGTCAAATGTGAGTTAAAACTGGTTATTAATGAAAAAAATAATTGCACCTTTGAATAATTGTTTATATATGCAGGATTCCTTAACTTGTAAGAATTATACCTTGACAAAATAAGCTAGATGTACCTTCCCAAACATGACTTTTTTCTCTATGGAGTACTGTATGTCTTATGAAAATTTTGTAACACACAGTTGCTAATATTTTTAGCATCTTCAGGTTCTTCTATGCCTCTAGTGCATGCATTTATCCAGAGTTCAAGCAACTAGAGACTAATGTGAGTTTGAAGGAATCCGATGCTTGGCCTGCTGAGGTTTGTTTTTTTGAATTGTCACTTTTTGTCTTTTTTATTTTGTCTTTCTATTGTATATGTAGTCTAACTCTTATTTGCTTGTATTTCAGCCCCAAGACGCATATGGATTAGAGAAACTTGCAACTGAAGAATTATGCAAGCATTACAACAAAGATTTTGGAATTGAATGCCGTATCGGAAGATTCCACAATATTTATGGTCCATTTGGAACGTGGAAAGGTAATTTTTGTTCAATGAATATGAACTTTTGAATTGAATAATTTACTTTTGGGTGCTATCAACTCACTGCATTGGTTTATTGGTTGGTCTTAGGTGGAAGGGAAAAAGCTCCTGCTGCTTTCTGTAGAAAAGCATTAACTTCAACTGATAGGTTTGAAATGTGGGGTGATGGACTTCAAACACGTTCGTTCACTTTCATCGACGAGTGTGTTGAAGGTGTTCTCAGGTAAGGATAATTTATTTGAAATTTCCAATTGATTCTATGTCAGTGATTTTAATTTTGAACTAATCCTATGTCACTGATGCTTGATCAATGATTACCTTCAACAATGTGATGTGTCTTCTTTTGAATTTTGCCTTCCAAATGGCCTTTCTGCTTATTAGGTTAACAAAGTCAGACTTTAGGGAGCCTGTTAACATTGGAAGTGATGAGATGGTAAGCATGAATGAAATGGCAGAGATGGTTCTCAGCTTTGAGGATAAGAAGCTGCCCATTCATCACATTCCTGGCCCAGAAGGCGTGCGTGGTCGAAATTCCGACAATACCCTCATAAAAGAGAAACTTGGCTGGGCCCCAACAATGAGATTGAAGGTACCCATTTACTCTTTACTCAGTTACTCATCATCGAGTGTACCTTCCCTTCCCAAACCTACCCTTGAGTGGGAGGGACATATCGTGTTTGGTTTGGTTTAATTAATTGTGGACCATCTTTACAGGACGGGTTGAGGATCACGTACTTTTGGATAAAGGACCAAATTGAGAAAGAGAAGGCTCAAGGTACTGATATTTCCAGATATGGGTCTTCTAAGGTGGTGGGGACCCAAGCTCCGGTGCAACTTGGGTCCCTCCGTGCCGCTGATGGCAAGGAATGATTGCCTCCCCCCTCCCCACCCCACCCCACCCCTCCACATTTGTGCTAATAAGTTGAAGCCAAGGTTTGGTACAACGGCCACGTCTTCTATAGACATTATGGAGATACGTTTAAAAAGAGTGTTTTGTTGGTGGAACTTGCTCTGTGCGGAGGGCATATTTATCCTCCTGTTTTCTTTTCTACCTTTATGGTGCGACCCCCCCCCCCCCCGACATTCTGCTCGGGGTGGTTCTATCCTTCTTTTGGAGTATTAGGTTTTGAAAAAACTAAGGTGCACTGTATCATTTTCTTAAATGCCCATGTCTTTTTCCTCCTACTAGTGTGGTGTGGCTTTGCAGTTTTGGCATAACATCTGTGTACCATATTCAATAAGGGTAATAATAATGCACTTCTTTTGTGTTAAAACTTAGAGTAGCATCATCATATGACAAATATATTGTGCATGTTTTTGTTCTTATTTACAGGGTTAAATTTCATTTACTTTTTTTTTTAAATTTTCGTTAGTCATTTAATAAAATGATAGTGTCATATTGTTACTAGTTTTGTAAATCTTTTAATTAATTTTTTAAATATGTAATTTTATTTTTGAATTCTATATCATTTTTTAAATAAAGAAAATAACTTTAGTTAAATATAGTAAATTGAAACAGATGATTTAAATTAGGATGAAGAGAGTAATATTATTGAATGATAAGAGTATGATTTGCTTTGAAGTTTGAATCAAATGTCAAGGATTTTTGAAAACCATGTGAAATATTTTTAAGTTACTCTCTCCGTCCCAAAATGTAACATTCTTTTATCTAAAAAATCAATGGAATTTTTATTTATTTTTGTATTTTTATTGATTATTTGATAAAATAAAATATTTTTGGCACTTCTTGTTTCATATAAATTTTGACGTAATTTTTTAATATGTAAGTTTTATTTTATATTTGTAGACCATTCTTTAAATAAAGTGGATTGAAAAATTACTTTGTTTAGTGTAATGTTGCTTACGGATGGAGTATATTTTTTGTCGGAGGAGTACTCATGACACTGAAACCCCATGTCACCGGATGGCCCAGGACCGCTACAGTACTCCATTCGTAAAATTGACGGTTTTTATCTCCTAACTCCCATGGTAACCCCCCCCCCCCCCGACCTTATATCCTTTAATTGCACCGCAAAGTTATCGAGAAGCAGAAATAGTAATTGTAACATTCTTTTTTAGATGAACGAAATATTTCAGCTAGTATTTACAATGTTCAAAAGGAAATGTGAACTAGAAAAAAAGGAAATACAAAACTCTTTATAGGGTTGAAGCTTTGAAGGAATATTTTCACGGATTTACAAAAAAAAACCCGCCTAAAATGATGTACTCCTAAAAAAAACCCGCCTAAAATGGAGTAATATTGTAATGACTAGCACCTCATAGAAACACGGGTTGCTAATAGAAATTTTATTTATGAAAAATGTTAGGGATACATCAAAACTCAAAAGTATACCCCATTTGTCCCCCCACCCCCTCCATTATCACAAAAATTGGGCAAGATATTAAAAGAAATTAAATAAATAAAAATGGGGTAAAAATGAGTGGTGGAGAAAGGGGTGGGAGACAAATGGGATACACCTTTGGTGTACCCCTAGTATTACTCTTATATTTTTTTACTCCATGCGTTTCAAATTAGATTGCAATTTTGTATTAGAAAATAAAATATTATATTTATTAAAAATTATTTTATTTTAAAAGTGGTACACCCTTTGGAAATTAATTTTTTTCATTTTAAGTTTTCCTCGTTTTTTAAAAAAGTAGATTATGTGATAGATTTGTCCAAAATATCTTTACTAAAAAAGTAGAAGTATGTGGGATCTTAAAAATTTGTTATAAATAAGAGGGTATTTTTTATTTAAATATACATGTATATGAGAAAATGGGAAGGTTGAATTCAGCCCAAAACAAAAGGCAGAAAGATTAAATTCAAACGGGAATATAAGAATAAAAAATAAAACTTGCAGTATTAAAAAATTATATAAAAATTTTTATCCAGGGTACAAAGCAAAAGGTGATACAAATATTTTATTTTATCAAATAATAAATGAAAACACACAAATAAACATAATTTGTCAAGATGCGAGAAAAAATTATAACCAATTTCCAAACGAAGGGAGTATACAGAAATATTATACGTTCTCACTAGAAATTTTTTTGACTTCAAAAATATGTATATATTCAACTAGTGAGAAAGAATGAAATTTTTGTTAATACGAGAAAAAAATATTCTATGAAACTTTCGTTGAATGATTGTACAATATTTATACAATTAATCGTATCATGGAATTACTCAGTTCAAAGAGAACTAAAATAGTGTAGAACCGTGATAAGGTAAGCATGTCCTCATGGTTCGCATAGACCACTAAAAGCTTTATTATCTGTGCAAAGACAATAAAGATTTATGTAGTCTGTGCGAAACATGGAGTCATGATTGGAGTCACCCTTTTAAGGTCACTCTAGTTTTATTGAATATGTAACATGATCCACCTACCACCTTACTTTCACAATAAAATTGTGTAATATCCAAATTGATTTTTAAAGTGGTTATTTGAGAAATTACTTTTTTTAGTTTTCATGCAAGAAATAAATAAATTACTTATTCCTCATCCAAATCAAATTTCAATCACGTCTCTCACAATTAGGGTATGCTATTTTTTGTGGATTTCTAAAGTTGAATATTGAAAAAAACAATTAAGATGAAAAAATTAGAAGAGTTAGAAAAAATTAAAAGTTGATTTTTCCAATTTAAAAGAACAAATCCTTGAAGTAAGAGATTGATGTTTGAGTAGGAGAAAGAATAAGTCATTCATTTATTTTTTGCATGATAACTAAAAATGATCTATTTTTTAAGTCATCACTTTAATAGTTACTCCGTATTACACAATATGATTGTACAAGGGAAGCAGACTCTTTGCAAAAAATAGAGCAATTATGGAGTAATGGTGTAATTAATTAATTTTTGGAGTATTTTTGTAAAATTAGATATTTTTCAAGATATTGTTATACTTCAAAATACTCTCTATTCAGCAAAACGACAATATTTAAAATAAACTCTAAATATCCTTAAAATTTGTAGTAATATTCATAGGTACACTTCATAGTATTATTTTGACAAATACTAAATTTTACCTTCATAATCATGATTTTATAAAATTTTAATTAAATCTTTTAGTTTATCAAAATAACAGAATTTTCAATCTTAACCCCTAAATGGTCAAAATGAACCCTCAAAATATAACATCACAAATTTTAAACACAAAATATATTTCAAAAAATAAAGGACCTAAAAATTCTTATCAGAAATACAAAAATATCGCAAAGTATATTTCAAATAAAATGAAACCTGAGTGTTCTTACAAAAAGAATCAAAATAATCCAAGAATAATTTTTTGGAACAAAACTTATACTCCGGTATCAAACAAGAGAACAAAAAAATATTTTATAGTAATGAACACACAAAACCAATAATTATCAAGAGGTTGGGGTAAAAGAAATTGTAATCAATTATGGGACGGAGGGAGAATTACAATATTTTGTGGTGTACGCACTTCATTATGCAAAACAAAGCTATTAAGAAGTTTAATTTATACTAACGGGTTTGAGTAACTCAAAGCATACGAGGTGTATGCATTTGATGAGATTAAAAATAGGCCTTAGCATCTGGAACTTGGCCAATTTTTAAGCTCCCCGAATGCATATACTCCGTGCGCTTTGATCTACTCAAAACAGAGACAACTGTGTGGAATCTTTCCCTTTATATGTAAACCACACTCCTTAATGGCTTCATTTAGTACCAAGTGCGTGCACAACAAAACACTGCAAGATCTCTCCTGTCCCATTGTTTTTGTCATCATCATCATCATTATCATAACTTGCAAATCAATTGTCAAAAGTTACACATGCACTTTGTTCACATGGTAATAGACAATCAAGGGTCAGAACATTCATTGCTTGCTGCTGCTGCTGCTGCTCCAACACTTGCAACAAAGTCCTTCAGAATGTGCTTTCCCCCTTGCCAAATTCTGTAGAGGCCTGAGCTGTCCCTATTCTCAACAGAGAGCTTTATGGCATTAGCATTCAGCAATGCACAAGACACAATGACCTACAATCAACTAGTTTCTTGGCTGTGATTTCGGAAAAAGGTGATGAAAACTAGTTGTAGTAATGAAATGATTTCAAAATTACTTTTTTTTGGAATTCCTATGTACTTGTTGATAAACAGAGTTAACAGCAAGGAAGAGCAGCACAATTTACCTCTAACCATTGGAGGATGATTGTGCACAGAGATACGAACGTTCTTATTTTGTTTGCCATCAGTGGCAACCAGAGCTCCTCTTCCAAGCGATGGAAGTCGGGGAAGGAGCTCTCTCCGAAACCGAGGGCTTGTGGAAATAGTTTATGATTTTTGGCACACCCGCTTCAGCACCCTCGGCTGCATATGCCTGCATCCTGCCAAAATGCAAAATAATGCGCAGCTCGGAAGCTGGGCCAGATCATGTTCTCAAGAAACTTTGGCAGGATGCAGGCATGGCCCAGGCCCCTTATCGGGGCCGGGCTATTCCAAAACTGGCATCAGCTTGCGGCTGATAAGACTGCAAAGTGACAAGTTAGTCAACTAGTATTGAACTTCAAAATCAGAAAAGACAGCTATGGGTGTACAAAGGGCAAAGAATTTATAGAGCCTGTGAAACAATAGATGAAAACCAGTAGATGAACATGCACAGTTGTGTAGCGAAACTTGTTAATGCTTGCATGGAGACTAATATGTTTGGGTGGGGGTTTGGAGAGGAAAGGGAGGGTAATTTCTTATTTTGAATTAAGAGAAAAGTATACGTGTAACAAAAACAAATAAATAAATAAATACCAAGTAAATAAATAGGCCAATCGAGTTTATACTAATCTACTACGGAGTATCATTTTATACATCTTGTTTTGAATAAATAAATAAATACGGAGTAGATACCGAGTACATAAAATAGACCAATCAAGTTTCTACTATTTTATTATTTTGTGTCTTGTTTTGAATGATTACTAAGTTAAAGCATGACTTTGCTAAAATGAAAAATAACCCCCAGCCTTCCCCTACCGCCCTACGAAACAACCCTCCCAAACAGACATGAGTTCAGAAAAGCGTTCATCAGAAGTATTGTGTGAACTTCAAGATGTACACCGTGGGCAAACCACCTTCGTTTTCCTCTCCCCATTCCCAGTGTGTGGGTGGGGGTGTGGGTGGGGGAGAGGGGGTATCATTAATGATTCTTGACACATTGATTTGATGATACCATGTATACCTGTGAAAAGGGTTGGTGAACTTGAATTTGTTCATGATGATGGATGAAAGGCATTCCAGGGTGCTGGCCAGAATACTGAGTTGAGTGCAAGTAAAGAGCATGGTTGGACCGCACCCCAACATGATTGGTGTTGAACGGAGGAGGATGTATGATGGTCTCAGCCTGGCCATATCCAATGCCGGGAGTTGATGGTCCAACCCATTGCACAGGCAATCGTGGAGGAAGAGGGCGAGGTTGATGTTCGTGAGAGATAGTCGGCCGACGTGCTGGTCTGAGTTGTGGAAACTCAGTGTTGTAGTTCAATGCAGGAGCGTACATTGGTTGAATAGCATACGGCCCTCCAGCAAATCCAAACCCAGGGTCGAATCTTTGCAAGTATCTGTAAATTTTACATTGAATACATTCCATTTGGAACCAGCATGCGAAGATTTCCATATCCACATGCATTAAACAGATTGAGCCACCACATCCATATCAAAACTCATTACTAGAAAGCCAAAACAAGTTTATGCAAAGAAAGAACCATCACTATAATCACATAGCCTCAAGTCTAATGGGGTCAGTGACTTAAAATTAAGAGCCAATTGAGAGTTGAGAATTAATGAAAGCTATATATTATTGAAAGAAAATTGAGATAGGAAAAAAAACAATTCCTCCATATTATAGTAGCACTTACAAAGCAACAAAAATGAACAAAATATCAAAAACAAATGAATATTCAAAACAAAGGTTTGGATAATCATGTACAGATGTCAAATTCAAATTCTTGCACGTGTTCTAACCAAGGTGGGAAACAAATACGTTCACCACCATCAGGTGGCAATCCACAAGGTCACGAGACAAATGAGCAAGGACATTCAAAGCAAGCATTGGAAGGCTAACCACAAAAGGAGTGAATATACCTGTCATAACTCCTGTCGTAATCAGGATCCTTGCGATCAGTTTCACGGTCTCTGAATATAGCCACCCTATTACTAGTTCTAGACCTAGCAATCTGCTCCTTCTCACTCCTACTTCTAGCTGATCTACTGCTACCAGTTGATGAAGAATCAAGGTGACCTCTGCCAGTATTCACTTCAGAAGTCCCAGCAGATGTTGCCTTTTCATCTGCCTTTGAAAATCTAAGTGGACCAGGCTGGAAAGCTTCCTGCATGTTTGATTCACTTTCAGTTTTTCCATTATCACCGCCGACTAGATTATTAGAGCTGAAAATCCGAGCCCTTGCCCTGTTGTACTCTTCCTTTCTTTCCTCCACACTTTTAGAGTTGTTACTATTTGAAGAGTGTGAATTTGAAGAGCCACTGAACTGAGAACCTTTCTGTGGTCTCTGCTTAATAGCAACTTTGACTACACCTGTACCTTCCTGGGGCACATTTACAGGTATATCAGCCAGGCGAATTGAAGGTATTCGACTTCCGGAACTTTTGCATACTATAATTCGCGATCCAGATCCATCTGGTAAACTGTTGTCTAATAAGACCATTGACTGGAGAGAGTAGTGCTGAGCCACCCGATGAGCAGCCAGACGCAAATATGATGTAGGGAGCTGTTGGAACTCCATTTGCTGCCGGGTTGGATCTTTAATAAAAGTTTCAACATCCTGCTCCATTCTGAGAACTGGACATCATAATACAAAAGGAAAATAAATTACCATCGCAATCAAAAGTAATAATAAGAAACATGTAGTTCAATCTTAAAATCAAGACAAACTACCATCACAATTTAAAGTAATATGGAGTAATAAGAAACATATAGTTCAATCCTATAAATCGAAGGAGAAAGAGAGAAAAAAGGGTGGAATTCTGAATGATGTCTAAAATCTATAAGTTTAAACCCCCACAACAGAGCTTATTAAGAAAATTGACCTTCCATAACCAATATCAACATCATGCATGCAGAAACGACATATTTAGTTACTCCATATTTAATCAAAATGCAAACAGAAAAATAAAGTAGCCCAGGAAAACTCCAAAAAACATCTAACATATTTTGCTTGTTCAAAATATGAAGAAAGGCTACAAGATAGGAAGAAAGACATATAGTATAGTCATAGAGATGCTTAACCACGGCTGAAGTCCTAAAAGTTTGGATGCAAAACTCCCCAATCATACTGCAGAAAATAGCCTGTCTCCCCGTTTCCATTGCACTATGAAAGTGAGCATTACGGATCAAACAGTCAAACAGGAATAGCAACTTTACAGCATTATTAAAAATCTATGTCTATATCCCCAATCACCCAATGCAATGTAAATATCTTCACTTTGTTGAAAATCTAATCTATGTTAAATATTGTTCTGTTGCACGTGCCACATAAATTTACAAACTAACACAAACTCATAAATTTCAATCCTCAAAGGTCCAAGATGTGGCTATCAACTTTAACAATTACCATTAGATATATTTTATCTTACTCTCTTCATTAATCGGTTGGATATAAGCAAGTGAATTACAGAGTATTAAACTTAATAGAACGTTACTTACAAATTGATACAAAACAGTGCCTAGGCATTCCAATTTCCAATAAGAGGTTCTTAATTTTCAAATATTAATTTACATTGATATGGAAAAAGAACCACCACAAGCAGGATAATTTTAGAGCTTCGGTGTAATTCTTAGTGAGTTCCATAATCCATATGTCCATCACTCCGTCCACCATCTGGAGCCCTAGACGCTAAGCTGAAAAGCAAAGTTCCTTGACAGCTAGAGTTGTTGAGATCCCCATATTCAATATAACATAATAAGGAATTACATAAGGGGATGTTCTCACACAAACCAAATATCTGAAGTTGATGCGATTTGATTGCAATAGACATGAAAAGTTGATATATTGAGCAAAAGTGGTTCTGTTGAAGTAGAAAATTTGGCCAGATTGGCATAAAGATCAAGGATTAGGACTTAGTTGCAGTGTGAAAACTAAAAAATAAGTCAATTTGTTCTGTTGGAGATTAGCCAACCCTTCTTTATTAACCTAACTTTTTAAATCTTTTGGTTTTGAGCTTTGACCACGTTCTTCTATACAGAACTGTGATAATATATTTTCAATCATTCCATCATAAGATTTCTTGGGGAGGACAAACTAGCATGTATTCTAGTGCTTAACTATATTTGGAATACCCAGGCTACCATTGATGCTTCAAACGTTTAATTGTTGTTACCCTTGTCCCCACCCACACACACAATCTCTTCTCGTACAAGGACTTTCACATTCCAGGAGCATTAATGGAAAAAAAAAAGAAGAAAAAAAACTCACAGAGAACTCTAAAATACTTTGCAGTAATCAACAAATCGAGGAAAACCTAATTAAAAAGGAGAGATTTAAGTCATTCAGAAACGAACCTGAAAGCCTTTCCCTAGGGTTTTGTAAAGCCTCCCGGAGAAACTGGTCGACCGAATTGATGGCATCCTCAGAGAGGTCTAAAGCCGGAGACGAACTGCTCAAAGCAGACGCCGAATTCGGAGCCGACACAGAAGAATCATCGAGTTCGGATTGACTGCCCGAGTTCTTTTTCGAAGACGAGAGCATGAGCCGCCGCATGCTGGCGTCAACGTCAGCCACCTCCCAAGACTCAGGCGCGGCTCCGAGATCGTCCACCGCCGACGCAGAGCCCCCCTCCATCCCGTTCAACCCTCACCTACCCCGCGGGAACAGAGATCCAAAAACCAACAACAAAATCCACAAATCCTACCGGATGTTCATCAAATCGAGCTGAAATCCGCCGCAGATCAGGAGGTTCCGCTCAAACCCATGGCGGAAAACCGAGCAAAAGTGGAAATTTCGAGATGGAATCCGATAGGGTTTGCGGGTGCGGCTTGGGACCAATGCTTGAAGGGGTGGGTTTCGCCAGGAGCGTGCGATGCACGGCCAAGACGGGAGAGTGAAATTGCAGAAAGGGGAGTGTGGGAGTAAATAATTGGAAAATGTGACGATGCAAGAAGTTCAACAGGTGGCGGTCAGGGTGGGCCGATTCGCTGCCTCGTTGCCATGTTTGGGCTGTAGAGTTTAGATTGATGTGACGCCGAATCGATGAAGGATGAAGATGAATGAATGTGAATGAATGAATGGCTTTGGATACCCGTATTTGTAAATGTATATGTAAGGACCATCTCGTAATTTTAGACTTCTAGTATGGGATATGTTATGGATACACCAAAGATGTACTCCCACCGTCCTATAATGATCTTCCTAGAGCACTATTCCAACTTCACGGGAATTTATATTTATTTGTGTTTTTTCATGGCCTATATGATAAAATAAAATATTCTTGTCACCACTTGTTTTGTTAAACTTTTGGTGTAGTTTTTAAATATGTATGTTTTATTTTTTATTTCTATACCAATATTTAAATAAAATAGATTGAAAAAACTTGAGATTTTTCTTTGTTTTGCGAATCGGGAAGATCATTATAGGACGGAGGGAGTATCTCAAATGTACACCACTCCTCTTTTTATTATTTATTTTATTTTGTTTTTAATTTTTTTTTTTGAATTTTTATTGCTTTTTTTGTGTGGTGATGGAGGGGGTAGGGATAGAGCTGGCAAAACGGTCGGTCAGGTCGGGTTCGGGTTCGGTCACTTCGAGTTCGGGTTATTTCGGTTTCGGGTCAATTCGGGTTCGGGTTGAGAATATTATGTTCATGACCCAGTGCCATCGGGTTCGAGTCAACCCAACGGGTTATGACTTTGGTTTTTTAAATTTTAAAATTCACATTAACACTTACTTTTTCTATTAAATAGATTTAAAATATCAAAAAATATGTATTAAATCTATTAGATTATTCTATTTTGAATCGTGAAAATATTTCTAGATATACAAATCAATATAAGGCATTTAAAAAATGCTTAAGTTTTAGAAAAAAAGTAAGGTAATTATGCAATATCATTAAAATTTTGTCAGAAAATATAAATTTATACATTCAGAATGAGTAGTAAAGTGTATAATTTTAAAAAACTTTTACTTTAGCGGGTCGGTCAGGTCGGGTTTGACCCATTTTTAGCGGGTCATTTCGGGTTCGGTCAACTTCGGGTTCGGTCATCAAAACCTTTGTTCAAAACCCAGTGTTTTCAGGTCGGGTTTCGGGTCAAAAACAGGTCAGGTCATTTTTTGCCAGGTCTAGGTAGGGATGTTTGGGGTATACTTTTGGTGTACTTCTAACAGTTTCTTTCTAGTATCTCCCACTCAAAATAAAAATACATACTCCCTCTTCTCACAAAATTCTTCAGTCTAAATTTTCGTGAATCCCATTAAACACTTCTACTGCATCTAAAATATCTAAAATATACTTTTTTTGTCCTAAAATGTTCTTTCTGTTTCTGTTTACAATATTTGACCTACTTTATTTTCAATTCAATTTATTTGATTGTAAGTGTAAAATTAAAATTTAAAATTTGTATATTTGAAAACTACATCAAAAATTTTACAAAATAAGAGTTGACAAGACGAAATTATTTTATCAAATAACTAACGAAAAATCGGTAAAAAATGTTTAAAATTTGAATGTGTGAATAGTAACTGGGAAGAATGTGGTTTATTGCGTGTGGAGTTGTTTTGTGGGCATTTTATACATTTTAGGTGGATAGAAGTATTTTTTGAAGGGCACAAAAAATTAAGAAAGAAGCGTTTTGTGAAAAGAAATGAGTACTTTGGAGGAGTAGTAAGAGGTCATGTAGTTATATTTAAAATTATTTCTGATCTATTTCGAATCTAATAATAATAAATAATAAGTGAAAAGAACAAGCTCTTAGTAACTTAATATCTCACACACACATATCAAACAATTATTGAAGGCTTACCATCCTTACAATATCAAAAACACGACATACGTTGATCAGGTAATCACTGATCAATCCCCATAAGAAAATTAATGTAGTGTTTGGATGAGGAGAAATTGGAGAGAAAGAAAATAGAAGAAGGGAAAATGCAACATTCAAGGAGTTTCTCTTGTTTGTTTGAAAGAGAAAATGAAAAGAAAAGTAAATAGATTTCATCTCAAAATATTATCTCCTCTAAAGTGGTGAGAAAATTACAATGGAAGAGAAAACTTATCAAATGACACATTTGCCCTCAATTCATTTTCATTTTTGACCATTTAAATAAGGGTACTTTTTACTTTATCACATTTTTTCCCTCCTACTTTTCCTCTTATTTTCTATCCATCCAAACCATAACTATTTCCTTTTACTTTTCTTTTCATTTTTTCTTTTCTTCATTTTCTTTCCTCTTAATTTCTTTCCTTCAATTTTCTCTCATCACCCAAACATACTCTAACCCTTTCTTTGACAAGAATTTTTCGTTTCTACGGGTAATCAATTACCGGTGTGTGTAATCGATCACTTAACTAATTTTTTTAGTTTGTTTTAAGCTACTTAGCTACGAGATGATTTCAAAAGTGTTAGTATTACCCTGTCCTCTCCCTTTCCCCCACCCTCAGCCACCCCCTTTTCTGAATCCTAGAGAACTCTATATGAAGATTTTGTATTGAGTATTAAAAAAATACGCTTCCTAAAATATTTTTAATTTATTTCAAAATGTCTTTGTTTTTTACTCAAATATCAACAATGTACTATTATAAAAAAATTCTCTTTCTAACAAATAATGAAAAATTGTTTTTTCTAGAACGGAGAATAATATTTAGTAAAATTGTTTTCTCATAGAATAATTATATAGAAACATATTTTTTCACAACCAAATGCACCCTTAACTTCTAATATTTTTCAACTTCTTTTCTTTCTTTCCATTTTTTAATTTTCTTCTAACTATTTCTAGTTTTTTCCAATTTAACATTTCCAACTTATTTCAACTTCTTCAAATTTCCTTCTAGTTCCACCTAACTTCTTCTGATTCTTTTCAAAAGTGATTTAAAAATTATTTGCGTGCATTATATTTTTCATAATAATAATAATAATAATTTTATGTAAAATTCGTACTAAATAGTACTAAAATATATATCATTTCCCAATGTAGTATGGTATTTAAACTTTTTATTGCCTAAATAGTATTTGAATAATTATGTCTAGTTGCGAAAACAACATCAAGTGATGGTGGACATTTAGTTTGAACAATGTCCAGTGGCACTGGACATTTAATTGAACAATGACGAGTGAACATTGAACAGTGGTACTATAACGAGAAATAAAAATAAATGATACTAGTTGGAAAAGTCACTATCTTTTAGTACTATTTAGGTAAACTTCCCTAATATTATTACTATTACTATTATAAAAACATTTCTAGAGCAATTGGCTTTGGGGTGAGAGGGTTTATCGGGGTAACAAGGCTAGAAACCATCAATTTTTTGAACTGAGCGTCATAAATACCTCCGATTGAAACAAGTGTCATCCGGAGCAACTCAAAGAGAGTGCATGTATACAAAAAAAATTAAAATAAAAATAATTAAAATCGTGCTAAATATTACTACCTCCGTACCAGAGTATTTGTCCACTTTCATTTTTACACACTATCCAATACATTTCTTTAATCTATTTTATCTTGTAATTTGTATATTAAAAAATTATAGAAATTATATATTAATAATCTATATGTTAAGACAAATCAAACAAGATCACACATGACTATATTTAGGCTTACACATTAAGAGAATTTGATGAGTCAAAGTGCTTAGATGAACAGTTCCAAAAGTCAGAAGTGGACGAATACTCCGGGACGGAAGGAGTACATTTTTTAGTGCTTTTGACTCAAAACTTAAAAGGCATGCATACGGTACAAAATCATACTCCCTCCATTCCAATAAAAGGTTCCACACTCCCTCCTTTCACTTTGGCATGAAGATTAAGAATAATAAACAAGTAATACTAGGGTACACCAAAACGTACCCCAAATGTACACCATCCCCTTCTCCACCATCCATTTTTATTTGATTTTTATTTATTTATTTATTTTTTATTTTCTTGCCCAATTATGTGGACAAAGAGGGGGTGGGGGACAAATGGGAGGTGTACCCCTAGCATTTTTCATAACAAAATTATGTAGTTGAAAGTGATATATATATATATATATATATATATATATATACATACACACACACACACACACACACACATATATATATATTAATTAACATAATTATTATATATATATATATATATATATATATATATATATAATTTAAAATTCAATAGAGCTGCAAGGTCCAAAATACATCATGCATGCCTAGAAAATCTGAAAATACCCAAGCTAAAAAGATTTGATTTATATAACAAAGAAGTATCCAAATGCTTAGCCCAAAACCATTGTTGGAGGGTCTGATTTATAGCAGCCATAATATTCTCCTTCGAAAACCTAGCCTGAGCCAAAATGTAGGAGTTGTATGCCTTCCAAATGTTCCAGATCAGCAGCCCAAGAAGAACAAACCTCACATTGTCCAAAATGCTCTTCTTGTTAGAAGAAAACCACCAACTTAACAGCACTGCTGCAAAGAGAGAGGGGCAGCTGAAAAGGGAGCCTTGGCAGCATCTGCATAAGCTTTCCAAAGACCAGAGATCTCCCTGCAGTAAACAAAAATGTGATGATCATCCACATTACTCTCCTTGCAAAAAGGGCAGGTAGCGTCCACCAGGACCTGCAATTTCTGTAAATGACATGGTAAAGGCATAGTTTGTTGACAGCCCTCCAAAGAAACAGGCTCATCCTACTTATGTTCCTGTTATCCCAAATATATGAGCAAGAGATCTGTTTGGGCTTATGATCAAAAGAATGGTAATAAACCTTGCCAAAAGAGTATGCTCCATCAGCCCATACAATCCTGCCTTGTGATGAGGTGCAATAAGGTGATATAAAAGAGTGAGCCTTGCAGATAGACTTCCAAGTAGCAGAATCATATTGCTTAGGAGTGAAGGACCCATCCCTGAAGTACTTCCGGTGCATAAAAGTGCTCTAAATGGTTCCACCCTGCTGTACCTTCCACCATAAATCCATGGCAGCAGCCCTTTGACAATGGCCAAGATCCCTTACCCCTAATCCACCCTCCAGCAAGGGGAAACAAAGCTTTTTCCATTTCCTCCAATGATACTTGTGGGCTGTGGCCCTCATCCTTAGCCCCCCAGAAAAAATTAGCCATCATCCTATGAAGACACTTAATGACAGACTTAGGTAGTTCCTGAACCGCCAAGATATGCAAAGGAATGGAAGAGAGAACATTCTTAATCAAATAAGCCTCCCCATCTGGTTAAGCTTCCTACTATACCAGACCGCAATTCTTCTCTCAAACTTCTGGATCAGTGCTTGGCAGTGAGCTTTCCTCAACTTTCCTCTCACAACAGTAGACCCCAGATAAGTAACAGAAAATAATAGTTTCGTTAACATCCCAATTTAACATTTATGAAACGTTGATGCCAGAGAACGCTTGAAAATCGGTTAAACGGATCCTATATATAATGACTCTAAACAACGTAGAGATTAAAAGATCAGAAGAGTTTATATAATATACGGTGAGTCCAGTGGCCGAGTGGGAAAAAATGAAGTTGAGGAATTCGATGTCTTGAGATTTGAGTAGGAAAATGAATTTTCATCCAAAGCAACAGAAAAACATTTTTTTATTTGAGGAAATAATATTTTTTTTCATAAAATAATATACTGCAATTTATGCAACCAAAAACAAGAAAGTCGAATTAATTTTTTTAATAAAAAATATCTTTCTCTCAATCAAAGAGATCCTAAGAGTTAGAATTTAAAAAGAATAAATATTTAAAAAATTAAAGAAAAATTATATGATCGAACAAAAATTAGTTTAATTGCACGAATTAAAATGCAAGTAAAATTCTTTCTCTTAATCATTAGAAATGATGGCCGACCATGATGTGCACACATTAAACATCTCTTATAAGTTACTCCGTATAACAAACCAAACTCTCTCTTCTTGTCGTTTCTTCCCCTTTTCTACAAATGAATGTGAACCAAATTTGCAGCAACACCCAATACAATAACGCTTCACATTAATATCTTTTTCTATAAATGATATGATGATTAAATTTCCTTTTATGCAAAAATTTGGGATAAAATGCGGATATGATTTGACACATCCATACGTGTCTTAAAATTTTTTACCTACAATTTGTGGTATAAATATTGCAACATTTTTTTGAAACATTTTCATCCATTCCTTAGTGTCTTCAAAACCATGTCTAGTAAGAACACTAATAGGAAGGTGTGCTATGTCTTGTGCATCTTGTTTGGGCTTCTTCTGCAGACATTTGGTTTGAGTGCAGATGATGGGGAGCAGATCGGGTCCGGGTACCGGGTGGTGTCTTCGGTCGTCGATCCTTCGGGCAGGTCGTTGAGCGCTCGGCTCCAAGTCATTCAGAACTCGTCGGTTCTTGGACCCGATATTGTCAATCTCAAACTCGATGCGAGGTGAGCTAACGATATATGAGGAATTGATTTATGATATACTCCCTCCGTCCTATAATGATCTTCCCAGAGCACTATTTCAACTTCACGGGAATTTATATTTATTTGTGTATTTTCATGGCCTATATGATAAAATAAAATATTCTTGTCACCACTTGTTTTGTTGAACTTTTGGTGTAGTTTTTAAATATGTATGTTTTATTTTTTATTTCTATACCAATATTTAAATAAAATAGATTGAAAAAACTTGGGATTTTTCTTCGTTTTGCGAACCGGGAAGATCATTATAGGACGGAGGGAGTATACAAATGATCAAACTCACTTCATTTTTAAAAATACACCAGTCTATATGGAGTATTTTTTTGAGTACTATTAACTCTATTAGGAGCCAATTACTTAACCTTATCACTGTTAAGCTCACTATCTCTTTTTATTTTCTTAAAAAAAGCGTTCTTTTTTACACGACAAAATTTTATAAATAAAGTGATTTGAATGTATTTCAATCTGAAAAGATCACGACACTAGAACGTGAATATTACCCTAAAGTACACAATTATAAGACCCTTCGTTATGGGGTGTGTCCCCAGGGCTTCACCATCCCTCACGCCCTTTGTCAAGCTGCTCCGCCCTTGTTGTGAAGGGGCATGGCCCCTTCTTGGGTGATGGCAGTCCCGCCGTGGTGACTCCTTCCTTTAATTTTTATTTTTTTATTTTTTCAACCAGTCAAAATCTAACACATATTCACCTTAACCAATCAAAATAATTTACATTTTTACTCTATCACATTTTGGTCACGCCTCCTTTCAAGCCCCATAAAACATATTTTTTTTTACTCACACACAACCGCTTACGAGATGCCCGTGAGAGATTCCATCAAGCCCGCCATAACACATGGTCTAATTGAAATGTATAGTAAAAATGTAAAATTTTAGGGAAATGAAGCTTTTCAAATTCGTTTTATTCTAAAGCCATGTGTTATGGTGGATTTGACAGGGTGTAAAGATGTATGATGTAGAGTGATGAAAAACGTGCATTATGATAAGTATAAAAAATGTGATGAAATGTGAATACACCTTAAATTTTAATAAGTTGAAATATAAAAAAAGAAAAAATTAATGGAGAATGGAAGAGAAACAACGCCCCTCACTCACCCTTGATAACAAACCGCCTAAGTAACACTACCACCCCATTAGTTACATTATTTATTTCTATTCACTACTCATTTATCACTCGTGATCACGAGTGATTGAGTGAAGGTCATAAAATATGGAAAATATATAGCTCTATGAAATGATTTTTCATTTTTTACTTTAATAAGCAAAATTTACTCTATTTGCTAATTTTCACTAGTCATTTGATAGTATAACTATATGGTCATATCATATAATCTCTTATTTTGTAAGTGTAAATTTTGATATATATATATATATATATATATATATATAGTCCTTCATTCTTAAATTAATTATACTTTAAGAAAAACAAGGTAAAATTCTAAGTTTTTTAATTCATATATTAAAAGTTGTTTTAAAAAAGATTGATATAGAAATAAAAAATAAAACTTACATTTTTAAAAAGTATATATCAAAAGTTCTACAAAAGAAAATGTGACAAACTATTTTATATTTATCAAAAAATCAATTAAAATACACAAATAAATAAAGATTTCTAAGATTTTTAACTACTAAAGAGTATAACTTATTTTAAGATGAAGAAAGAATTTTATTTTTAAATTTTAAATAAAATAAATTGAGTTAAAATTTACGGAGAAAATTAACGGGGATAGGGTAACTTTTTGAGAACCATAAATAATGAGCCTTCATTAATGGACTTCAATAATATTATTTGCGTACTAAAATATTTGTCTAATTTTGACTTTTTGCAGTTAATTATTTTGCAATCTTTAATTTATAAATAAATAAAATTTATATGATATATTAATTACTCCCTCCGTCCGAAAATGTTCTTCCCATTTGATTTTTCACGGTCTCTAATATTACGCTTTGACCATTAATATCTATATTTATACATAGATATATTTTATAAGAATTTGATATTTGAAAACTACGTTTCATTATGAATATATTGATATTAAATTTGCATCATAATACAATGTGTTTTTTCCACAAATCGTAGTTAAAGTTTACAAATTTTGACAAAAAAAAGTAATGTGAAGAACATTTCCGGACGGAGGGAGTAGATAATATAATATTTTGAAAAATATTTTATAAATATATCTAATAAAATTATTTTTATATATCACTTTTATTTAATTTGTGATTAAAATATCTCAAATTTGATGGAGAAATGGACAAATATTTACCAATGGAGCGGGTCTCCGGCCACCAGATTCCGGCTAGAAGAGTTCTTCGGCGAACTGAAAGTGCTTTTTATTTAAATTGTGTTTGAAATATACAGCTTTGAGAGCGGAAGCCGGTTGAGAGTGAAGATCACAGATGCAGATAACCAAAGATGGGAGATTCCAGAAGAGTTCATACCTCGCAATTCATCATCCCCATCGCCATTGGGAGGAGACAACGCGATTGATGCGAACAGCGATGGGGCATCCGCCGCCGTCATCAGTGATCCGAACTCAGATCTGGTTTTCAATCTCTTCAACACCACCCCGTTCGGATTCTCCGTCACCCGGAAGTCCTCGAACGACGCCGTCTTTGATGCCTCTCCGGTCAGCGGTACCAGCGACTCGCTACTCGTGTTTAAGGATCAGTACCTGCAGATCTCGTCGGCGTTGCCGTCCAACCGATCGTCTCTGTACGGGATCGGAGAGCACACAAAGGGAACGTTCAAGCTCCAGAGTCCTCAAACCCTAACGCTGTGGGCGGCGGACATAGCCAGCTTCAACCGGGACCTAAATCTGTATGGTTCTCACCCTTTCTACATGGACGTCCGGTCCTCCGGAGACGCGCATGGGGTCTTGCTGCTCAATAGCAACGGCATGGACGTCGTGTACACCGGCGATAGGATCACTTACAAGGCGATCGGCGGTGTCATTGACCTCTATTTCTTCGCCGGTCCCACGCCGGAATTGGTGTTGGATCAGTACACCGATCTCATCGGCCGCCCTGCTCCCATGCCTTACTGGTCCTTTGGTTAGTACTCTTATCCAATATATGCTCTATCTGGTTTTCATCTCTCTTATGTCCCGGCCTAATTATACAGTAATGATATAATCACTAATCAGGTAGAATATGATTGGAATTCACATTTGCAGGATTCCACCAGTGCAGGTATGGTTATAAGGATGTTGATGATCTTGAAGGTGTGGTTGCTGGCTATGCAAATGCCTCCATACCCCTTGAGGTTGTGTGGACAGACATTGACCACATGGATGCCTACAAGGATTTCACTTTGGATCCTGTTAACTTCCCGGCAGACAGGATGAAGACTTTTATTGATAGCCTCCATAAGAATGCCCAGAAATATGTTCTCATTCTTGATCCAGGTTAGTTCATCTCAAGACTGGCGTATGATTTTTTTATGAACGAATGAACCCATTGTTGCAAAGCTCAGTATCACTTGTGCATCTTTCTTGTTTAGCATTCGTTCTTGTAATTTAGTTTCTTTTGCCTGGATTCACCAGGGATTAGCACAAGCGACTCGTACGATACCTACAAGAGAGGGCTCGAAGCTGATATATACATCAAGCGCGATGGTGTTCCTTATCTTGGACAAGTTTGGCCAGGGAATGTGTATTTCCCGGACTTTGTAAACCCGGCCACCACTGCCTTCTGGAGCAATGAGATCAAAATATTCAGAGACACTGTTGAGTTCGATGGTCTTTGGATTGACATGAACGAAGTATCTAATTTCATAACATCCCCCTCCAATGGAAATTCCACTCTTGACAACCCTCCTTACCAGATCAACAACTCTGGGAACAAGAGGGCAATCAATGAGAAGACCATCCCAGCAACGGCAATTCATTTTGGCAACATTCCGGATTATAATGTCCACAACCTTTATGGTTTCCTTGAATCAAAAGCTACTAACCAAGCTTTACTGAATGTCACCGGGAAGAGACCATTTGTGCTGAGCAGGTCTACATTTGTGGGCTCTGGCAAGTACACTGCACATTGGACCGGTGACAATGCTGCAAGTTGGGATGATTTGGCTTTCAGCATTCCAAGCATCTTGAGTTCTGGACTCTTTGGTATTCCCATGGTTGGTGCTGATATTTGTGGCTTTCTTAGAAGTACAACTGAGGAGCTTTGTAATCGGTGGATCCAGGTGAACCAAATACCTTTTCTAATTGCATATTCTATCTTGTTAGGAGCTCGTTGCTCTATATATTGATTTGTATATATATAGTTCATACATTAAGCCACATGCATTGTTACTTTAAGCGTGAACGGTTTTGCTACCCATTGCCCTTAGGGAAATCATTGAGGTTGTTAGAATAAAATATGTAAACAATGTATTTGAATGTAGGTAGGGGCATTCTATCCATTTTCAAGAAACCATGGAGACAAGTCTAGCAACCGTCATGAGCTCTACATTTGGGACTCAGTCGCTGCATCGGCAAAGAAGGTGCTTGGGTTGCGCTATCGCCTACTCCCATACTTCTACACATTGATGTACGAGGCCCACCTACGCGGGGTCCCCATCGCAAGGCCTCTCTTCTTCTCATTCCCTCATGACACCAACACACACGAGGTCTACTCGCAGTTCCTAGTCGGCAAGGGTCTCCTCATATCCCCTGTGCTCACCAGTGGCGCTGTCTCTGTCGAAGCATACTTCCCAGCTGGAACTTGGTACGACCTCTTCAACTATTCCAACTCCGTGGCATCGAAATCCGGCGAGAACGTGACTCTCGACGCTCCTCTGGACCACATAAATGTCCATCTCCGGGAGGGCAACATCCTGGCAATGCAGGGAGAGGCCCTGACGACAAGAGCAGCCAGGAACACTTCCTTTGAACTGCTGGCGGCACTCGACAGCTCCGGGAACAGTTCAGGCGAGCTTTTCTTGGACGATGGAGAGGAAGCCGAGATGGGGGGCGCTGGCGGGAAGTGGAGTTTCGTGCGCTTTCAGACCAGAACAGCGCCGGGAAACGTGGTTACCCTCACATCAAAGGTCACGAATCCGGATTTCGCCGCCAGTGGTGGTTGGGTCATAGAGAAGGTGACGGTTCTTGGCTTGAAGAGTGGCACTGGTGGTGCGGTGGAGATATCTGGGTTGAATCAGCCTATTGGGAAAAGCTTTACTTTGGACCTGGGGAAGCAAACGCCATTGGAGTCTGCAACATGATCTGAACAAGACACTGTTAGTTTTCCCATTTGAAAACCCCATTTTTTATTTCTCCCCGTTCTGTAATCCAATAATATCATTTACTGTGATAGATTCACCCCAGAAAGAATAATGTAATACATCTATGATCAAATATATTTGGACCACTCAGTGCGTTTCTTAAGATTATTTTCCCATCGTCCGCTGTCACTCGGCACCTGCCCCTGCTCCGGCGCTTCCCCCCTCTGCCTGCCCCGCCCTTTGGCCACCCGACCCCCCGCCCCAGTGCCACCCACCCCCACCGTCACTTGCCACCCCGCACTACCCGCCTCCCATAACTACTTTTTTTAACCTAAAGACACTTATTTAAATAGGGTTAACTTGGTGTTCCCAAGTATTTTCCGAGGAAGAAACAATTTCCAAAGTTACAAAAAGACGAAAAAGTACTAGCCAATAAGCACCGACAGCCTCCCATACCAGTCATACCACTTTACCATTGTCTACAAAATTTTGTTCCAAATGTAATGCAACATATATATGTCTTCTCTGGAAAGAGCTTTTCATATGAGCTATGAGCAAAGTTGCCATTTTGAATAGATTTCTAATTATAAAAATTAACTACGAAAATGTTAAAAGTGAAGGATTTGTTTAGGTAGTCTGATCTTTCTCAAAATGTTAAAAGCTAAATACTGTCGTTGTATAGTCTTTTCAAAATGCTAAAATTAAACACGAAAACATGGGGTGGGTACATATATACACACACACACACACACTAATGATTGGTTGGCTACCTTAATATGAAGAGGAAGTTGTATATGAGTGGGTACAAAGGTGTTGTTTGTGGGTGGTGAAAATAATTAAAGGTATAGAAGAAGAAGAAGAAGCAGAAGAAGAAGAAGAAGAAGAAGAAGAAGAAGAAGAAGAAGAAGAAGAAGAAGAAGAAGAAGAAGAGAATTATGGGAGGGGAGTGGAAAGGATTAGTGCAACTGCTGGTGCCAATAAGTATTCATTTGGTTGCAGAGGAGATGACCAGATCTGTTCTGGTTGATGTCACCACCAAAGCTCTCTGCCATCCCTATTCCTCTTGCTCTCAAGCTATTTACATCACTGGACTCCAACAAACTGTACTCTCTCTCTCTCTCTCTCTTAATTATTTCCTGTAACCTTTTACCTTCTTCTTCTTCTTCTTCTTCTTTGAAAAAAAGACAAGTTTTTTGGTTTCTTTAAAATAAGAGAGATAAAAGATTTTACCTTTCTGATGCTGGGTTTGACATCAAGAATCCATTGTTCTTGGGATTCCCAACTTTTCTTGGTTTTCTTTCTTTCTTTGTTTTTTTTTTGTGAAATCATAACTTCTCTTGGATTTCTGAAATGAAGAATTCCTTTTCTTTTTCTATATATTAATTTCTTCCATTTCATCTAAGATTTTAGCTTTTGAAAAAAGAGAGAAGAATTTATAACCTGTCTAATGTTGGGTTTTCATACCAAGAACCAATTTTTCCTGGAATTTTCAACCTTTCTTGCTTTTTCTGAACTCAAATGATTGTTTTCCCTATAAATTAGTTTCTTCTTCCAAGTTGGGTTGATTTTTTAGTTGTCTAAGAGGCACTGTTGATTTGTCTTCATCTGTATAGCTGCTGCTAAGAACAGGTGCAAATAATCTGTTTTTTAGTGCATAAGCTGGTGGGTACACAGCTTTTGTACACCAAGGTTGTAACAGGGCCCGCACACATAGATGATGTCTGTGACTCTGTGTGTCTATGACAAATTTGATTTATACACTTACTGTGCAAAAGCTGTTGTACCCCTGCCAAAACCTTTTTTTTAAAAAGACAAATGTTAGATTCACAAACAAAATGATCACAAAATTCACAAATTTACTATTTGTAAATTTCAATAAAAAAATTAAATAGTCTAAAATAATTTCAATATGAAAATTTAAACCCTAAATGGTAGGTTTGTGAAATTTGTGACCATTTTGTTTGTGAAACGAGGATTATTGTACTTTTTTGAAAGTCATATTTCCTTGGTTTGACCGGTCTTCACTCTGTATTTAATGTAGCCACCAACGACGTGTGCATATTTTGACCTATATTACTCCTTCTCTAATCATTCTTTTACTTTTTTTTAATTATTTTTTTCCACATGTCATTTCTCTATTTGTACAAAAAAATTTTAAAATTTAATAACCGATCATTTTCTCTCTCTAGGAGAATATTATTCTCCCCTCCTCATCTTTCTCATCTATTTCCCTCTCCTTTCTAATCATTCTATTCTTCTCCCCCAGAGCATCTTATTTCCCTCTTCATTCTCCTCCATTAGTCATGCCCGAAGCGAATACCACTCAAGTATTTATTTTTTAACAAAAATATCATTGTCTTTTGAAAAAAAAATTAATAATATCATTGAACTCTGTGAATGGTTTAAAAGTGTCACCCAAGTATTATGTTTTGTCAAAAGTGTCACTCCCTATACTTTTCTTTCAATAATGCTACTCCGTATTAAACTCACCTAAATTTTCAAAAATGCCACTGAAAATACTTAATTTTCTTTTTTGAATTTCTCTAAATAAAATCAACTTAATTTTTTTTATAAAAGTGAAGAGTGTGATGTTGGAATTGAGTTTATTATACCAATACCCCATGTGGTTTGGTAAATATGCAACATCACCTCCATGGTTTCTAAACCTACGCCGTTGCGCATCCTCGCCATGATATATATATATATATATATATATATATATATATATATATATATATATATATATATATATATATATATATATGCCAGTGCCCCTCTAGACTAAAATACTCTTCAAATATTCGTACGATGCCCTCCATGGTGTTGGATATAGGCACCAATGCCGCTCTCTTTTTTTCTTTATCGTTTCTTTTCTTCTTTTTTCATAAATGTCTGTAAGTTATTTTTCAAAATAATTTTTAAAAATGTTTTAAAAAAAATAAAAATAATTTGTATCTAAAATAAAAAAATTAACATAAACCTCTTTTGTCCAAAATATAATATTTTCATTTTTTAATTTGTCTAAAAAATATTTTTATTTTTTTGAATCCGTTGGGACAAAAAATACAGAGTATGGTCTTTTTTTGGACCGGTGCCAAATAGATTTCCTTCTTGACTTAGTTTTTCCTTTTTTTAGTGTAGAAAAGTTTTTTTCATATGCTATTTCTTCTTTTCTTTTTTTCTATTCTTTTGTTTTATTTTAATTTTGATTAGAATAAAATAAAGAATATAAACTTAATTTTTAAAAAATTAAGAACATAAACAAAAAATAAAAAAAAGAAACCAAAAAATAATCAGAAATGG
The DNA here is from genome assembly GCA_900332095.2 of Cuscuta campestris. Taxonomy (NCBI): domain Eukaryota; kingdom Viridiplantae; phylum Streptophyta; class Magnoliopsida; order Solanales; family Convolvulaceae; genus Cuscuta; species Cuscuta campestris. Next base: position 2,375,431 of record OOIL02002239.1, read on the forward strand.
GAAATGAGCTTCAGTGCAAAAAAAAAATGTTTCATTGATTTGAACCAATAAGGACCATTTTTTTAGACAAAGCATGAAAATGTTTAATTGATAAGATCCAAAATCGATTATATCCGAAATTGATTTTGCCTAACAATAAGCATATTATGTTTATGTAAATTAGTGAAGAATTACATTTGATTTCAAATTTTTAATTTTTATTTTTTGCAATATGAACTAGTTATATACTTATATTACTTACTTCCTATGTCCAAAATGTATTACCGTATCTAAACCAAATGTAAATTTTCATATGTTTTAATTTTTTTTATAAATTGGTATAAAAATAAACATTATAATTTACATAAAAATGTTTTTTTAAAATTCATACAAACTAAAGCACGGTTAAAAATATTTTTTTCACTCCCTCTCATGCAATATTGTTTGTTGGCCAAACACGTGCTTTGAATTGTATTAATTTCACTCAGATTTTATTTAATTGCATTCAATTTCACTCAGTTTAACATATTTGAAACAAATTGTATGTGATTTGGTAATTCAATTATGTTAATTTTATATCAAAACTAAATACATTTTTCTTTCATAATTCGTAATCCAAATTTATAAAAGATGATTAAAAAGATGAAATAGAAGATATGTAGGACAAAGGATGTATAGAATAATATGAAGTGATGAGTTGATGATGGATTGATAAATGCGATATGATAACCGAAATATACCGATTCGAAATATATCTGAACCGGAATGTATCCGAATATGAAATTGATCCGAACCAATTGACCCCCGAACCAAATCTGAACCGTAACCGAATCTGAACCGAAAAATGTATCCGAATCGCTGCCGCCGCTCGCCGGCATTGACTACCATTGACCGGTGGTCCTCCATCACACTCTTATGTAGAGAATTGAAGTTATGTCACTAATTATGTGACTAATCTGTAAATGCAGGTTGTTGAGTTATTCAGGATGGTGGTTGTTCCTATACTTGGCCAGCTTTCAGATGATTATGGTAGAAAACCGTTCCTACTTCTCGCTGTATCGACGACCATCTTACCTTACAGTATGTTATAATATGCCTACTTATAAATACTTAAAATTTATATTTTTTTTACTGTTAATGCTTTCCTATAATTACTGATTGTTTACCTCACAATAAAGATCTTATATTGTACCATTATGCATCAAACATTCTAACCATGCACTCCTTATTTTTTCGTGTTCTTTCTGCAATCTTGTTAGTGACTTGATTTTCTTTTTTTGCAGTTTTTCTTGTCATTAATCAGTCGACGGGTTTTGTGTACGCATACTATGTTCTTGGCATGTTATCTAACATATTCAGCTGCAATGGCAACCTTTTCTGCCTCTCCTTTGCCTATGCGGTATGTCCCTATGTTGATTGGTTTTAGGAAATGTGCATACCCTAGTCTAATAGTACATTCAGCACACAACCGCTTGTGACATTCGACTCTGAGTTGGCCCTAGTCTAATACACAGCTTATAGAGCTTTTAGTATGGGAATGGGACTTCAAGTCTTGAGATGATATATATATTGCAGGCGGATGTTATTGACGAGAGCAATAGATTTGCAGTTTTCAGTTGGATGACTGGCCTCTTTTCGGCTTCCCGTGTCCTCGGAGATGCCTTGGCGCGTGTTCTTCCCGAGAGCATCATCTTTCAGGTTCTTGTCGAATTTCTTTAAGAAATCTCTCTAAATAACACTGAAACATGGAACTTATATCAATATAAAACCTCCTATCTTGACACTGTGAAACGTCTGCAGTCTGGCATTGTATGTGGGCATTCCAGTGTTTCTTGTCATTACGTTTTGGCATCCATTTATTCTCGGTGAATTCAGGTTTCATTAGGTCTCTTGATATTCGTCCCCGTGTATATGGCATTGTTTCTAGTGGAGACAATCAAGCCAACAAGCAGAGCGAATCAAAGTTTTCCTCAAGTGAATAAGGCCAAAAGGATTCTATGGGAGCGATACGAATCTATGCGATCTGCTGCACGTATTGTCCTCAGCAGGTATATTTTGTTTTTTATTAGGAATGATAGATCTAAAAAAAACTAATATATAAGAATATGAATTATAACCAGTGCTTTGCTGAAATAGTTTCATTCTTGTCTTCCCCTATTAGTCCAACACTGAAGTGTGTCATTCTAATCTCTTTCTTCTTCAAGTTGGGAGTTTCCGGCATTGATGCGGTCTTGTTGGTAAGTCTTTCCTTTTTTGAAAGATTGAAGGCAGGCGTCTATTTGAAAAGCATTTTTTGAGTATTCTGTCACTCGAAAATGAGTATTCATGCAGATGTACGAGAGACACCGTACATCCAGATGTATGTTATAGGTACTCTTTTTTTTGACGACGGATTCCTTGTGTTTTGAAAAATATGCAGTATTATTTGAAGGCTGCGTTTGGATTTGACAAAAACCAGTTGTCAGAAGTTCTGATGCTGGTGGGAATAGGTTCAATTATATCTCAGGTACTTTACTACTTGCATTACACTATTTTATATTTTTGTTCGAGTCGGAGTGTCTTGAAAATAGCCTCCCTATGTCTGAGTAAGGGTAAGGTCTGCGTACCCACACCCTAATAGCCCGTACTTTTGTGGGATTTTACTGGATTTGTTGTTGTTGTTTCAAGATGGTGGTGCTTCCGGTTATCAATCCGTTCGTTGGGGAAAAGCTGATCTTTTTTGTATCCTTGTTGTCATCACTCGCATATGTAAGGCACCATTAACAAGTTAGGTTCAAGTTTTAATCAATTGGTTATGTACTTTTAAATGGGTATTTTTTTGGGCAGGCATTGCTTTTACCTAAACGAACCCGTGGGACCCATACAAGAAAAGGTTAATTCAAGGAGATAGCTATGCTTATACCTAATCTGGCAGTAAAATGGACAGAATACGTCCAACGGATAAACTCACGTAGAAAACCTCAGCAGAAGCAGAATCAATGACCTGCTGTAAGTACCACCCCTTCTCTTGGGAATTCCACGCACGAGTTTGTCACGTATTGAAAAAATGAAAATAAATAAATAAAAATAAAGATGACCTTGAATACAAGAGCTCATCCAACAGAGGCCTTTTGGGAGTTGCTCGAAAACAAATCCATTAAGGCTAACTTGTTTATCTTGATTAATGACAGACTTATGCTGTGATATCTCGAGCAACGAGCCCAACCGATCAGGTTTGTAAAAAAACTGCGAAGAATATGGACATTGTTTAGTACATTCATTCACAATCATGCCATTCATGCCTACTTTAAGCTTATTTCTTGCCTTAACCTTATAACAATTAACAAACACTATGATGTTTCTTTTTCGCGTTATTTTATAATCGTCGCATAGGGTAAAGTGTTGGGATTTGCTGCGGGGGTGAGAGCAATGGCGTATTTTTTGTCCCCGTTGGCAATGACCCCATTGACAAGTGAGTTCCAAAAACTTGCGCTCTTCCGCTGTCTTGTGAAATTTTACTGGATTTATTGTTGAAGATGTTAATTAATGGCTTTTATGTTATATTTTCAGCTTTGTTCTTGTCTGAGAATGCTCCATTCAACTGCAAGGGGTTCAGCATTATATGTGCTTCTATGTGCTTTGTAATGTTCCTATCTCTCATTACCTTGTTCTAAATCCCCACCCCACATTTGCCCCTTCTTTTTAGGTGGTGTTTGGAGCCTTTAATGGCAAGAAAACTGAAAAGAATTGTAATAAAAAAAAGTTTTTAAGATACGGGGTTCCTTTTTGTTAGAATATAAAATCTTTTTGGGCCTACAACGACAAACTTGAGTTTGTGGTTGAGTTAATTACATGAAACTTTCGAAACTAGATTCTAGTGTCATAATCCAATTCCTTTGAGGCCCCTACGGTGCTCCATTCAACTCTGAAGTAGTTCTTACACTGTCGGTATTTGGATAGTGGATTCGAACCACTTCAGGGTCCAATGGAGCACCGTAGACACTTCAAATTGATCTGGCAAATTGATCTGGTGTCATATATTATGACACTGGAATCTTGTGTCAAAAGAACCAATCAGGAAATGGTTTTGAACAAAAAAAAGTTAGTTTTCCTCCTCCGTTTGCGCATGTCAATGGCTGTTTGGGCGCAACCGAACGCGTTCTAACGAACTATGGGAATGTTTCTTAGGCCATCTCCTTGTGCTGCGTATGCACGCTGCCCACACAGACACTGCCAAACAAGGCCTCCGAAGACGACAGCATTGAAACGCCGCTTCTTTATTGAAGACAAAGCGTGAAATTCAGCAGGATTTGGATGTTGGCATTACTTTTATCAGCAGTTTTATCATGTATGGTAGTAAGCAAATGTACTTTGCCAGAGTTAGGATGGAGGAATGGAGTTAGTGTTGTCTTCATTCAAAATGTATAGTGTTGTAAGTTGCAGAACTTGGATGGCAAAAGTTACTGCCCATTTATCAGTCTCACAAAGTTGCAGAACTCTCTGTAGCACTATTATCATGTTAATAACAATAATTATAATACAAATTGCAATACTTCTTAGTGCACTGGTCTTTGCTGAAATAAACTTAATAGTTTGATTTACAATGTTTTGGACAGGTGTTAACAAACAAACAGTGTTTGGTTGATAATTGTTAAGAGGGGAGAAAAAGATTGTGAGGGATAAAGTCCCTTTTATAATATGAAGTAGGAAAAGAGTGAAGCGTGAAGTTTATTTTACGACGGGTGAAAAAGGAAAAAGTGTGAATTTCATTTTAGGAGGGAGGCAATATAATGTACTCCGTACTCTGTACTGTATATACATTAAGGGGGTTAGGGGGGGGGGTAGTAAGCAATGTCATGGGATGACCCGGGAGTGCTCCGGTGCCCCGTTCGTAAAATTGACGATTCCTACCCTTGGTAAATCCCCCCACCCCGCCCCGACCCGAACTCAACCCCCCACCTCCTTCAATTGCACCCCACAAGTTGATTTTGACTTTGGAGTCAAAATTTGACTCCAAAGTCAAAATCAACTTGTGGAATGCAATTGAAGGGGGTGGGGGTTGTGTTCGGGTCAGGGCGGGGTGGGAGGGTTTACCGGGGGTTAGGGAGGGTAGGAACTGATATACTCCCTCCGTCCCATAATGTTTTACCCATTTCGATCAACGTGCAAAATCTCGTAAATTTTAAAATGATCTTATTTACAAATTGGTAGAAAAATACAAAATAAAAAATTATATTTAAAAAGTACGTCAAAAACTCTACAAAACAAGAGGTGACAAAAAATTTTTTATTTTATCAAATCATCAATGAAAACACGCAAACAAATAAGAGCTATCGAGAGACCGTAATAGTAAATGAGTAAAACATTATGGGACGGAGCCCGGAGGGAGAATATAATTAAAGTTGTATACTCACTAATGATTGGTGGGCTACCTTTATAGGAAGAGGAAGTTGTATAAGAGTGAGTACAAAGGTGTAAAGGTATAAAATAAAAAAAGAAGAAGGAGAGAAGAATGGGAGGGGAGTGGAAAGGATTAGTGCAACTGCTGGTGCCAATAAGTGTTCATTTGATAGCAGAGGAGATGACCAGATCTGTTCTGGTTGATGTCACCACCAAAGCCCTCTGCCATCTCCATTCCTCTTGCTCTCAGGCTATTTACATCACTGGACTCCAACAAACTGTACTCTCTCTCTCTCTCTCTCTCTTAATTTCTTCTTCTTCTTCTTCTTTGAAAAAAAGACAAGTTTTTTGCTTTCTTTAATATAAGACAGATAAAAGACTTTACCTTTCTGATGCTGGGTTTGATATCAAGAATGGATTGTTCCTGGGATTCCCAACTTTTCTTGGTTTTCTTTCTTTCTTTGTTCTTTTTTAAATTCACAGCTTCTCTTGGATTTCTGAAATGAAGAATTCCCTTTCTTTTTCTATAAATTAATTTCTTCCATTTCATCTGAGATTTTAGCTTTAGAAAAAGGTTTTCTTTAGCTTTCTTCTTCCAAGTTGGGTTGATTTTTTAGTTGTCTACGAGACACTGTTGATTTGTCTTCATCTGTATAGCTGCTGCTAAGAACTAAGAATTACAGGTGCAAACAATCTGTTTTTTAGTGCGTATTTATTTTCTTGGCTTGATCTGTCTTCGCCAGAACATTTACTCTCTGACGTGTGAATATTTTGACTTTTAGTACTCCTATGTGTCTTTTGCCCTACCACATTATTTTAGCTTTTTGTTTTTTTGTCTTTTTCTATTTTGGGTTGACAAACCAATTGTGTTGTGGATAAGGATTAAGGATAACCCTTATGAGTATTGAAGCTTATTTTCTTTTGGGCTAAGATTTTTTTTTTGGGTAAGAAAGGTAGGCATTCTAGTTGCATTACAATTTACAAATGACCTTTTTATTTTATTTTTAATGTGAATTTTATAAATAATAATACTATGAAGATAAGGTTAAGTGAATTACATAATATTTATGATAGAAAGAGAAACACAAATAAAATATACTTTTCTCAGTGAACCCAATGGTTTCTAACGGGTCAGGTTAGATCAATTGATCCTCAAAAGGCCCGAGTCAGTTTGGGAAAAACCCCTAAATAGGAGTAAAATAAAATGTAAATACTCTAAACAGAAGTAAAAATTGTAAAAAAGTATGATACCTTCATTGGCTATGAAGATTTTATGAACATTTAAGTAGGGTATAAAGTATAGGAAGAATTCTCTAAATAGGAATAAAATAACATGTCAATACCCAAAATAGGACTAACATTCTTTTAAGAGCCAAGGCTTGGCTCGGAGAAAGACCAAAATAAGAGTGAAACATAGAGAGTGAACCAAGGTAAGACCTTCATATTTTTATCATCAAAATATGAGTTGCAATGTCAATAATGACAACATATAATACCAAAAGAGTATTATAGAATGTCAGTATATGGTATCACATTGTCACAGTGCACAGTCTTATTTTGAAGATAATAACGTGTTACTCCTAGTTTAGGAATAATTGTTATGTTTTAAGCACTATCGCCGGTAGCCGGCGTTAACTACCATTGACCGGTCCACCACCACCACACTGCCACCATCATACTCTTAGGTCTTGTTCTTTTGGGTTGGAAAAATTAATTTTTTTCAACTCCTTTGAGTTTCTTACAACTCTTTCGAGATCCTTCAAACTCCTTCCAGTTTCTTTCAACAATGACCTAATAAAAGTATTTATATATGATGAATATATAATAACATTATATATCCAAATTTATAAAATACCACCTCAAACACGAACAACGATGAATCCCTTTTTTATCAAAATTACATATTTATTTGGGTGATCATTTAATTGATTGAATTTTTTTTACATATTTGGGTGATCTTTTAATTTGGTTTCTTCCAACATCCAATCCTAAAATTCCAACTCAAAAGAACAGGACCTGAATTAGAGAATTAAAGTTATGTCCCTAATTATGTGACTAATCTTTAAATGCAGGTTGTTGGGATATTTAGAATGGTGGTTGTTCCTCTACTTGGCCAGCTTTCAGATGATTATGGTAGAAAACCGTTCCTACTTATCGCTGTATCGACGACGATCTTACCTTACAGTATGTTACAATTTGCCTACTTACAAGTACTTAAAATTACTATTTTTTATTGTTAATGCTTTCCTATAATTATTGGTTGTTTAACTCATCATCAAGATCTTATATTGTCCCATTATGCATCAAACATTTTAACCATGCACTCCCTATTCTTTTTGTGTTCTCTCTGCATTCTTGGTAGTGATTTGATTTTCTTTCATCTGCCTGTAGTTTTGCTTGTCATCAATCAGTCGGCGGGTTTCGTGTACGCGTACTATGCTCTTCGGACGCTTTCTAACATATTTAGCAGCCATGGCAACCTTTTCTGCCTTTCCTTTGCCTATGCGGTATGATCCTGTGTTAATTTCTTCTAGGAAATGTGCATACCCTAGTCTAATATCTTGAGATGATATATATATATATATATATATATATATATATATATATATATATATATATATTGCAGGCGGATGTTATTGATGAGAGCAACAGATTTGCAGTTTTCAGTTGGATGACTGGTCTCTTTTCGGCTTCCCATGTCCTCGGAGATGCCTTGGCGCGTGTTCTTCCCGAGAGCATCATCTTTCAGGTTCTTAGTGACATTAAAGCATGCAGTTTGGCATTGTATGCTGGCAGTATTTTTTCTGTTGTCATTATGTTTTGGCATCCATTCATTCTGGGTGAGTTCAGGTTTCATTAGGTCTCTTGATATTCGTCCCCGTGTATATGGCATTGTTTCTAGTGGAGACAATCAAGCAAACAAGCGGAGCGAATCAAAGTTTTCCTCAAGTGAATAAGGCTAAAAGGATTCTATGGGAGCGATACGACTCTATGCGGTCTGCTGCACGTATTGTCCTCAGCAGGTACTTTTTGTTTTTGCCCCTCATCAAACACACAAAGCTAAAAAAAGACTAATATATTATAATATGAGTTATAACATATGCTTTGCTGAAATAGTTTCATTCTTTTCTTGTGTTCCCCTATTAGTCCAACACTGAAGTGTGTCATTCTAATTTCTTTCTTCTTCAAGTTGGGAGTTTCCGGCATTGACGCGGTCTTGTTGGTAAGTCTTTCCTTTTTCGAAAGATTGAAGGCAGGTGTGTATTTGAGAAGCATTTTTTGAGTATTCTGTTACTCGAAAATGAGTATTCTGTTACTCGAAAATATGCAGTATTATTTGAAGGCTGCGTTTGGATTTGACAAAAACCAGTTGTCAGAAGTTTTGATGGTGGTGGGAATAGGTTCAATTATATCTCAGGTACTTCACTACTTGCATTACACCATTTTATATTTTTGTTCGAGTCGGAGCGTCTTGAAAACAGTCTCTACTTTTTATGGGATTTTACTGGACTTATTGTTGTTGTCCTTTCAAGATGGTGGTGCTTCCGGTTATCAATCCGTTCGTTGGGGAAAAGCTGATCTTTTTTGTATCCTTGTTGTCATCACTAGCATATGTAAGGCACCATTAACAAGTTAGGTTCAAGTTTGAATCAATTGGTTATGTACTTTTAAATGGGTATTTTTTTGGGCAGGCATTGCTTTTACCTAAACGAACCCGTGGGACCCATACAAGAAAAGGTTAATTCAAGGAGATAGCTATGCTTATACCTAATCTGGCAGTAAAATGGACAGAATACGTCCAACGGATAAACTCACGTAGAAAACCTCAGCAGAAGCAGAATCAATGACCTGCTGTAAGTACCACCCCTTCTCTTGGGAATTCCACGCACGAGTTTGTCACCCAATTCCATTAGTACGATGCCTTTTGGGACAAGTAAAAAAAACAAATCAGTGACACAGCCTTTGTATTTTGAATCATGACAGACTTATGCTGTGATATCTCGAGCAACAAGCCCAAGCGATCAGGTTTGAATTTTTTTTATTTGAGACGAGTTCTGAGATAAAACTCCAAAGAACGTGGAAATTGTTCAACACATTTGTTCAGAATGATGTTTTTTTTTGGCATAAATTTTATAACCGTCGCACAGGGAAAAGTGCTAGGATTTGCTGCTGGGGTGAGAGCAATGGCGTATTTCTTGTCGCCATTGGCAATGACCCCATTGACAAGTGAGTTTCAACAACGTTTTTCGCTCTTCAGACTTTACTGTCTTGTGAGATTCTACTGGGTTTGTAGTATATTACTGGTTTTTATGTTCTTTCAGCTTTGTTCTTGTCTGAGAATGCGCCGTTCAACTGCAAGGGGTTCAGCATTTTATGTGCTTCTTTGTGCTTTGTAATGCTTCTACCTCTCATTACTTACCTTTGTTTTAAACCCCCACCCCCACATTTGCCCCTCCTTTAGGCGGCGTTTGGAAGCCTAGGAAATGAAAAGGAAATGGAAAGAATTGTAACAGAAAGTTTCAAACAAACGGGGTGCGTTTGACACTGAATCCCAGTGTCATAATATGACACCGGTTCATTCGAAGTTCCTCAAGCCCCCTAGCCCACCCTTGCACCCCACCCTAGCTCCCCAAAATTTTTCCTCCTTAAACTCTTTCAATATCATTTCCCACAATCTAACGAACTACGCGAACGTGTGTTATCAGGCCATCTCCTTGTGCTGCGTGTGCACGCTGCCAACACAAACACTGCCAAACAAGGCTTCCGAGAACGACACCATTGAAGCGCCGCTTCTTTATTGAACAAACACGAAGGCTAAAATTCAGCAGCTATAGAAATGGCAGAATTTGGATGGCAAAAGTTACTGCCCATTTATCAGTCTCACAAAGTGATGAAATGTTTTTTTTCTTCACATAAATTGCATAGTTTTGGATCATAAAATCACTGCAATTCATTCAACTGTCCAAATGCCAAACTCTCTGTAGCATTATTATCATGTTAATATTACAGATTACAATACTTCTCTGTACACTGGTCTTTGCTAATACTCTATACTGAAAATAAATTTAATAGTTTGACTTTACGAGGTTTTCGATAGGTGTTAACAAATAAAAAATGTGCGGTTGATAATTGTTACGAGACGTAAAAAAGAATGTGAGGGATACGGTGGATTTTATAACAGTGAAGCGTGAAGTTTATTTTGCAACGGATGAAAAAAGAAAAAAAATGTGATTTTTTTCATGCATTGTATTGTACATGCATTATTATTTACTGTTGTGGGCTTAACCTTTCTCTGGCAAGTAAAATAGACACTTTATTGACTACAACAATTTGAATTGACTAAAAAAAATATTTTCACTCTTGTTTTGGTAGGTAAATTCATATTTGATCTTTGGATTCACACTTATTTTATGACTTTTAGTATGTACTATATAAACAGCATGAAAGGATTTGGTCTTTTGCCAAAAAACTCATGAACTCATAACATTTTATGTGTGAATTTTAAGACCACAGAAACACAATCCTCTTACATTATTTTAGGTGATTTAAATTACTTGATTTAACTAAAATACAGTAAGATAAATGGAGCGGCTTAAACAATAACCATTCACATATTTTTCAAAAAAAAGTTGTTAAATTGTTAGTTTTCTTTCACCTTTGCATATTTCAGTCACCTTTTTTGGCCATTTTGTCAATTATAGCACTATTTTTCACAATATTTAATTTTAAATTCATGTATACATAATTCATAAACAGTGTATATAAGACAAAATGATCATTTATTCTCAATGTTATTCACTGTTATTCTTTTATATTTGTTCACTTTTTCAAAAAGTAATTTTAGGAGTCCTTTATTAACTTTCTTTTTACCTCCATCAAAATTTTATATCAACTTTACTTGTTACTCCCTCTGTCCCAAAAAGATCTTCCCGTTTCATTTTTTGCGCGTCTCATAAAACACTTCTATCCCGCCTCAAATGCAAAAAAAACTTTCAAAACAACTTCTACTTACAATAAATGAGAAATGTGGTAAATTTTAAGCATTTTAGATGTGTATAGAAGTGTTTTATAGGATGCGCAAAAAATGAAACAGGAAGATCTTTTTGGGACGGAGGGAGTATAAAATAAGGGTAAAACTCCGATGGAGAAAAATATCCGCTAGGCTTAATTAAAGATACTGGGTCAGTCCACGCAAGAAGCCCATAAGGAAACCTTAACCCTAGGTTTTTGATTTGATGCTATATAAGAGGCATAGATCCAAGAAGAAAGAAAGGGGAGCCACTTTCTACATTTCACATATATTATATTCACTCTGTTCGTCTTCTCCTTCTTGCTGGAGCTTCGAGCACCATCAAAGGCTGTCACGCCAATATGTTGTACAAATATACCCCGAAATATAATAAAACACCTCCGTTGGCATGATACCGTTAAAAAAGACTTGTGGTATTCATCGATTTGGTTTTCGCATCAAGGCTTATTGTCTAAGTTCTTGTTAGGGGATAAGAACCATCAATTTTACGAACGGAGCACCGGAGGTGTCTAAAAAACCCGGTGGCACTGAAGTAGCACCGTTCTCCGGTGTCACTAGAACCGGACCGTTTATACATATATTATATAGACCAAAAAATATACAACCAAAGAGTTTTGGTCTCAAATTGGAGCTTTAATTGAGAAGAGAGTATTTACTCATGTGTGAATCCTCCCTAATACTCTGTATCATTTTCAAATACATCCAAATTCCACCCATCATTCTCTTCATCAAATCTCTGTTTTAGTTACAGAGCAATTCCCACCACAGCCTCTAATAAGCCCTTTGATTGTGCAGCTTCAGTTAAGCCCTTCTCGTGAGAGGGACATATTAGAGTGTGAAATCTTTTGGTAACTTTGTGGTAAAATTTGACTAATGACAATTTCTATTATTCATTTCAAAAATAATAATAATTCGAGATGCTTGTTATCAGTGAGAAGGATCCTCAAAGGTGCTTGTATCATTTACAGTGGGAAACTGTATATGCTTTTTGTTGTGAAATAGACGAAGAATGTGCACATGAATTAGCTGGTTAGTATCCCCTTATGACTGCTTGATTTTTAATCTTCTTGATAAGGGCATGTTTTGTTTAAGATGAGAGTCTAAATGTTACCTTGTTTGATTCGTTGAAGGAGTTCCTGGCACTGTCTCTGTATGAATACATGTCCTCGTCTTTGTGCAATTTAGATTAAACCTAAGTTTACTTGATTGCACCCTGATCACAAGTTTGAGTCGGAGGATAAAGATTATGAAGAAGGTTTGGGATGAGACATCAATCTCTTAGGTCTTAACTTAGATGGTCATGGTAATCTCAATATGACACTCTTTACACATATGCCCTATGTGTACCGTGGGTTACACCATGGTATAGACCAAGATACACTTCACCATAACATTTGTCCATGTTAGCACTTTTCACTGACAACGCTCGTATGTGACACTTTCACCGACAACACTTGTTGGTGAAAAATGCACATACCCACAAATGTTGTAGGCGAAAAGTGTCTTGGTGTGCACGATGGTTTACAAAAGGAATTACTAAAAGGATAGTGTATAGTAACTGTGTATACACTCATAGTAATTCCATTACTTGCACGGATTCTTCAAATAATGCCATTTCTTGCCCCTGTTTGGGTACTTGGGATGTCCCGACACCCAAATCCTTTTTAAAATTTAGAAAATTTGGTATTTCCTCATTCCTTACTCGACACCATCTCGTGCAACTTATGTGTGGATTGAGCATGAGGGGTGCAAAGACTGTTTCCAATAGATAGGTGTTATAAAAAGCTTAAAGCCCACTGACAAAAGTAATTATCTCAGGTTTAAGATCAAAGCATACTCACGATGCATGAGATTTGTCTACATCAAATGCCCAAACCAAGAAGCTTTTTGTGACCGGTGAGTTGTAATTCTCAAGCCCCAAACTCTATATTCACCCAAGAATGTTATATTATCATGCCCTTCATGGGGTCATTAGGCTCAGTTTAGTAGTTAGGCTTTTTCTTTTGACTTGCTTATTTTGGCCAATATAGACAGTGCCAAACGTTTTGCGCTTCAGAAAGTACCATTTCAGCTAAATACTCCCTTCGTGCCTAAATAATCTTCCCATTTTCACTTTACATGGAGTTTGAGAAATGTGAAATTGTGCTGTTGAAATTTGTGCAAAGGAGAGAGAATGGATGTGAACCTTAGAATTCTTTCTTTAGAAGGGAAAGGGGCATCCAAAAAGGGAAGTGAGATAGAAGCTAAAAAGAGATAGATGAAGTTTTCTGAGAATGATGCTTGTAAATTGTTATGTTTTGTTAGGCCTATCATTCTATACGTCTAAGAAAACATTGCATCCAGCGTTTGAAAGCTATGGGGAAGTATCGTCTTCCACTACTTTTCAATGCAATACCCCCCCCCCCCTCGTAAAGAAGTTGCTTGTTTAAATTGAGGGGGGTTTAAGAGAGAGTGTTGAAAATTGAAAAGCATGTGGTGGTTAAAATTTGTTTGGAAGAGAGAAATGTTTTGAGCTGCATATCTATTTCCTCAAAGAAAGTGATTTTTTTTACCGCAAAATATGGACAGTGAAAATAATAATGGACAAGATTTCCAAGAGGTCAAAAGGATATGGTTTTGTAGAGTACACCACAAAAGAGGCTGCACTCGCTGCTCTCAATCAGATGAATGGCAAGATTAGCAATTGCTGCAAATGACTACGGTATATATTTTCGATGCTCATTGTATTATTTTTCCCACCCAAAATTCCAAATATTCACAACCATAATTCTTTGGGGATGTTAAATTTTTTTGGAGATCATTAATGGGTGGATGATAACGGTTGAAGTTGCAAAAAACAATCCGCCAAAATATAACCGAAGAAGCTTGTGATGAACACACTATCATTTTCCCCCTTAAAGCCAGAGAGATATAGCATTTTGGCTTTCTCGGGATCGGATATCTTGGAAATGTCTTCTCTCCTTCCAAAAAGGGGTAAGGTTTCCTGGTACGGAAAATGCTAGAGTACCCTTGGGGTACCCTATTTGTTCACCAAAGTATTTCCCCTCTGGAAGCTGTGGTAGAGTTCGGGCTTGAGAATGACGTAGAAAAAAAGTTACATGATACATCTGGGACCACCTGAGACAAGAGAACCCAGAGTATTTTTGCGACTATGAGGCGGCGGTGGCTACGAAAAGAAGGGGCGGCGGCGGCGGTACTCATTGCGCGACCCAAATCCAGCCATAATTGGTACCGTTCACGATAGTACAAGCCTGTTACTTTATTTAGATTTCTGTAGTATACATGGCGGTCGCTGTTATATAGAACATTCATGACAACTCTGTTGGTGAAATCTAAAGAGCTGTCGGCGTCGCTAGTTGTTTCTTCTGTGTCTTCGACGACAGCAACACCGGCCGCCTTGTATACTGCAGAGTTTTTGATAAAGTAACGGGCTTGTGCTATCGTGAACGGTATCAATTCTAATTGGGTTCGGCTCGCCTAAGGACTACCGCCGCCGCTACCCCTCCTTTCCGCAGCCACCGCCGCCTCATAGTCGCGAAAATACTCTGGGTTCTCTTGTCTCAGTTGGTCCCAGATGTATCCTATAACTTTTTCTTCTACGTCATTCTCAAGCCCGAACTCTACCACAGCTTCCCGAGCGGAAATACTTTGGTGTACAAATTGGGTACACCAAGGGTACCTCTATCATTTTCCGTACCCGGAAATTTTACCCCTTCTTGGAAGGAGAGAAGAAATTTCCAAGATATCCCCAGCCCGAGAAAGCCAAAATGCTTTATCTCTCTGGCTTTAAGGGGAAAAATGATAGTGTAAGGCACCATTAACAAGTTAGGTTCAAGTTTGAATCAATTGGTTATGTACTCGAAATGGGTATTTTTTTGGGCAATCATTGCATTATGGATTCGCTTGGGCACCGTGGGTATGTTCTTTTTCCAACTAACTTCATCTGTCGATACGAATAGGGATTAGATCGTCATTTTACCTGTTTTATTGTGAACCACGGGGCACCTTCAGTGTATCTTAACGACAAAGAATTGACCCGTGCATGTTGCCTATTTGAGTGCATCTTTTGGAGTCGTCTTAGTTACACCTGCTGTAAGTACCACCATTTTTTAATTTGGGAATTCCATGTACGAGTTTGTCACCCAATTCCATTAGTATGATGCCTTCTGCGACAAGTTAAAAAAAAACAAATCAGTGAGGCCCTAGACCAAAAAGGACAGTATTGTAAATATGATGATAAAGCTGTTATTCATTCCCACGCGATCGTTTAATGCAGCATTTTTATTTTGAATCATGACAGACTTATGCTGTGATATCTCGAGCAACGAGCCCAACCGATCAAGTTTGAAATTTTTTTTGATCCGAGATGAGTTCTGAGATAAAACTCCAAAGAACGTGGAAATCGTTTAACCCATTTATTTACAATGATGTTTTTATTTCTGCGTTAATCTTATAATCATCGCACAGGGAAATGTGAGAGCAATGGCTTGTTTTTTTGTCCTCATTGGCAATGACCCCATTGAAAAGTGAGTTTCAAGAATGTTTTTCGCCGTTCAGACTTTAGTGTCTCGTGAGATTCTACTGGGTTTGTTGTATATTAATGGTTTTTATGCTATATTTTCAGCTTTGTTCTTGTCTGAGAATGCGCCATTCAACTGCAAGGGGTTCAGCATTTTATGTGCTTCTTTGTGCTTTGTAATGTTTCTACCTCTCATTGGTTACCTTGGTTTAAACAGGGTGTGTTTGACTTTGGATCCCAGTGTCGTCATTATAGGACACTATTTCATACGATGCTTTATTCGATTCCGAAGTGGTTCTTACCCTCCCCCGGCCTCCCCTCCCTCCAAATCCCTCTCTCAAGCCCCCTAGCCCACCCTTGCACCGCACCGTAGCTCCCCAAAATTTTGACATTGAATTGTCACCCAAAGGAGGGGGCAAGGAGATAAAAAAACCACTTCGGGGTCAAACGAAGCAGCATAAAGGTCTCAAAATGGGAAAAATGTCATATTATGGCACTAGAATCCAGTTGCAAAAGAACCGCGGCGTTAAACAACGAGAAATGGTTTTGAACAACAGATTTTCAGCCTATTTTTCCTCCTTATATTCTTTCTCTATCATTTCCAGGGATCCAAACACACACGCACACCCTTGGACTCTAGTGATTTGGGATCAATAATACTAACGATCTAACGACCTACGCGAACGTGTGTCATTAGGCCATCTCCTTGTGCTGCGTGTGCATGCTGCCAACACAAACACTGCCAAACAAGGCCTCCGAGAACGACACCGTTGAAGCGCCACTTCTTTATTGAACGAACACGAAGGCTAAAACTCAGCAGCTATAGAAATGGCAGAATTTGGATGGAGAGCCATGGGAGGAATGGAATGGAGTTTGAGTTTTCTTCATTCAGATGAACAGTGCTGCTATATAAATTGCAGAATTTGGATGGCAAAAGTTACTGCCCATTTTATTTATCAGTCTCACAAGAGATGAATTGTTTTTTCTTCAGACAAATTGCATAGTTTTGGATCGTAGTTTTTCTTCACTGCAATTCATTCATCTGTCCAAATGCCAATCTCTCTGTAGCATACTTATCATGTGAAGTAGGAAAAGAGTGAAGCGTTTAGTTTATTTTGCAACAGATGAAAAAGAAAAAATATGAATGTTATTTTAGGAGGAGGAAATACTATGTCCTCCCTCCATTCCTATTTTCAAAGTATTATTTTATCTAGTTAATATAGAATATATATTTTAGTTAATTATAGGTCAAAGGTTAAAAACGGTTGACGAAAAAAGTCAAAACTGGACAAAATATTCTGAGGCGGAGGTAGTATTTTATAATCCTTGATAAAATAAGAATAAAATTGTACTCCGGTAACAATTTACTCTGTATTTTTTGCAAAATGAACGTGGAAATACATTGAAACAAGAAAATATTTTATAAACACGACTACCCCAATCTCAAATTAACTTTTAGAGTCTCAAACGAACTTTTTAGACATTTAAAAGCCTATAAATTTAAACATTATAATGTACATATTTGGCATCCGCTTTAAACTTTAATTTTTAATATTTTGAAACTTATAATCCAATAGTATTTAAATGCTAGCGATTTAAAAGTTAATTATATTACAAAAAATCTATTCAAAATACTAAAACTAATTGAAAAAGTTATTCTCAAGTATATGTCACATTCATAAATCATAATGGACAAAAAAATCAAGTTTGAGGGGTCGTTTGGCGGTGCGAAATACGGAGTATGGAAGTGATTCTTTCCTCCTCAATAACACCCCTCTCCAAAATCCCAAGATTTACAGCAAAATCTTCCAAACCCCATTTCCAATTCGCCATCTCCAATTCTTCAGGACCTTCCAAATTCCACCCATCGTTCTCTTCAACAAATCTCTGTTATAGTTTCAGAGCAATTCCCACCACAGCCTCAAATAAGCCCTTTGATTGTGCAGCTTCAGTTAATAATGGCCACCATCACTGGATTGTGCTCATGGAACCTCCCAAACAGGGCCTAACTTCCAAGCCTCAGATCATTGATTACTATGTCAAAACCCTAGAGAGAGTCTTGGGCAGGTTTCTCTTGTACCCACATCCATTTTTCATGTTTGAAAGATTTCCTTTTTAACATTTATTGTGTATGATCAGCTTGGGTTTGAAACCTATCTAGGTATCCAACCAAAAGCTTGAGTTTTTAGTTGAATCAGTTCCTTAATAATGGGTTTGAATCTCATACCCTCCAGTTTGAAGAATTATTAATGTTTACTTGCAAAGGTTCAAGCAAAACAAATCTCGTGAGAGGGGCGTATTAGAGTGTCAAATCTGTTGGTTGAGTTTAACTTTTTGGTAGAGTTTGACCCATAACAATGATTATTTCTTTTAATTATGGTTCATTTTTTATTTTTCATATCAATAATACGGAGTAATAATAATTATCGAGATGTTTTTTATCAGTGAGAAGGATGCTCAAAGGTGCTTGTATCATGTACATTGGGAAACTGGATATGCGTTTTGTTGTGAAATAGATGAAGAATGTGCTCATGAATTAGCTGGTTAGTATCCCCTTATGACTGCTTGATTTTTAATCTTCTTGATAAGGGCATGTTTTGTTTAAGATGAGAGTCTTAATGTTACCTTGTTTGATTCATTGAAGGGGTTATTGCACGGAGTATAAGAGTTTTTTTGGTTGGAGGAGATGCGAGGGGGGGGGGATTTCGAAAATTCCACAATCTAATATTTTTGAAACAAACAATCAAGCGGATCCCCCCCCCCCCATCTTTTCAACACTATTGAATCCTATGTTTCATTGATTCTTGAAATAAGTGTCACTTCCCATCCCTGAAACATCCCCTCTTTTGGGTACTTGGAGACGTCCCCCCATTCAAATCCTTTGTAAAATTTGGAAATTCCCTCGTTCTCGGCCCTGTTCCTGTATGAATACATCTCCTCGTCTTCGTGCAACTTAGATTGAACCTAAGTTTACTTGATTGATCTAATGCAGGATTGCCAGGAGTTTTGTCTGTCCACCCTGATCACAAGTTTGAGTCACAGGATAAAGATTATGAAGAAGGTTTAAGATCAAAGCATACTGACGATGCACGAGATTTGTCAACATCAAATGTTCAAACCAAGAAGCTTTTTGTGACCGGTGAGTTATAATTTTCAAGACCCAAACTCTAGATTCACCCAACAATGTTACATCATCATGGCCTTCATGGGGTCATTACGCTCCGTCTAGTAGTTAGGCTTTTTTTCTTTTGACTTGCTTATTTTGGCCAATATAGACGGTGCCAAATGTTTTGCGCTTTAGAAAGTACCATTTCAGCTAAATACTCCATCCATCCCTAACTAATCTTCCCTTTTTGACTTTAGACGGAGTTTGAGAAATATGAAATTGTGTGGTTGAAGTTTGTGCAGAGGAGAGAGAACGAATGTGAACCATAGAATTCTTTCTTTAAAAGGAAAAGAGAAAATTAATTAGGGGCATCCAAAAAAGTGAAGTGAGAAGATCAAAAGCGATGGATGGAGTAACTCTCACGCGTGATTTCAGTTTTGTGAGAACATATGCGTGTAAACTGTTATGTTTTGTTAGGCCTATCCTTCTATACGTCCGAGAAAACATTGCGTGCAGCGTTTGAAAGCTATGGGGAACTTGTTGGAGGTATTTTACCTGTCATTCTGATGAATTATCGTCTTCCACTGTTTTTCAATGTAATCCTCCCTCCACCTCGTAAAGAAGTTACTTGTTTAACTTGAAGGGGTTTAAGAAAAAGTGTTGAAAATTGAGAAGTGTGTGATTAAGAAAAATGTTGTGAGCTGCATATCTATTTCCTTAAAAGAAAGTGTGAACTTTTTTGTGGCACGGAGGGAGTGCTATGAAACATTTTGATTAAGAAATCTCTTTTTTACCCTCCCGAAATATGGACAGTGAAAATAATAATGGACAAGATTTCCAAGAGGTCAAAAGGATATGGTTTTGTAGAGTACACCACAGAAGAGGCTGCGATTGCTGCTCTCAATCAGATGAATGGAAAGGTTAGCAGTTGCTGCAAGCGACTATATTTTCGACGTTCATTGTATTATTCTTCCCGCCCGAAATTCCAAATATTCACAACCATAATTCTTTAG
Source organism: Cuscuta campestris (assembly GCA_900332095.2). Taxonomy (NCBI): domain Eukaryota; kingdom Viridiplantae; phylum Streptophyta; class Magnoliopsida; order Solanales; family Convolvulaceae; genus Cuscuta; species Cuscuta campestris. Next base: position 2,395,458 of record OOIL02002239.1, read on the forward strand.
GGGATGTTAAAACTTTTTGCAGATCATTAATGGGTGGATGATAACGGTTGAAGTCGCGAAAAACAATCCGCCAAAATATAACCAAAGAAGCTTGGGATGAACACACTATCTTCTTCCCCCTTAAAGCCAGAGATATAGCATTTTGGTTGTCTCGAGTTGGGGATCTCTTGGAAACGTCTTCTCTTCTTCCTAGAAGGGGTAAGGTTTCTCAGTACACACCCTTCCCGGACCCCACTTTTCTGGGATTCTATCAGGTTTGCTTGGTGTTGTTGTTGATAGTTTTTTTTCTTTTTTTGCCATAGCCCCCCAAATTTACAACCCCAAATTTGTAATCATGAAATGCTGTGTCTTGTAGCTGAAGATAATTGGTGGTCACTATGGTTCATAGGTCAAATATTCAAATTGTCTTTTTTATTTACTCCATAATTTGATCAAATAATCACCCTGCTTCCAAGTAGGGGCAAGGTCTGCGTACACACACCCTCCCTAGACTCTACTGTAGTGGGATCCAACTGGGTTGTTGTTGCTGTTGTTGTTGTTGTTTTGTACTAGAATATTGATGTGATTTTTACACATGAGAAAACTTTACTCCCACGTCCCATTTTTTAGTCTGTTTTGGTTTATAATGTTTGACTAAAGTTATTTTTAACTCAATTTATTTGATAATTGAGGTGGAATTAAAGAATAAAAATTACATATTTAAAAATTAAATAAAAAATTCTTCGAAACAAGAAGTGTAATGAATGCATTATTTTATCAAATAGGCATTGAAAATAATTAAAGGGAATGAATGAAATTTGACCATGTAAATAGTACAGGAACACTTTGATTTAGGACGGAGGGAATATTATTTCATTCCATACAATTTTTTTTAAATTAAATTTATTTAACCATCGTAATTGAATTGTCTTTTGTTTTGTGATGAACATTTTAATCTTTCAAAGTTCCTTGAAATGATACACCAATAAAAGATTAAAATGATCGAAATTTTAAGGATCTTATGACAAAGGAATAATGTTCCCATTTAATGTACCCCTCCAATTAAATTTCATATCATGTATCAGAACAATAATCAATTAATCATACACAAATGTGATAACGTATATAAAGCAAGTTGAAATTGAGAGACTAATTAGAATTTTAAAATAGAATCTATAATCCAAAAATTGACCAAAATATAACAAAACTTGGAATATTAATTACTCCGGTAAATTAATACTCCCTACGTTCCAATTTATAGTGCTTGTTTTGGTTTACGATGTTTGACTGAAATTATTTTCAAATCATTTTATATAACAAATGTTATATAGTTAAAAAATAAAGTTTACATATTAAAATACTACATCAAAAGATCTACAAAACTAGCAGTACTAATAGTACTTTATTTCATCAAATTGCTAACGAAAATAGATAAAAAAAAGTGAATGAAGTTTGACCATGTGAATAGTGAACAAGCACTATAAATTAAATTGGGACGGAGGAAGTATATATCATTCATGCAACAGATTAACAAAAAGGAAGAGTGAACTGATTGCATTCCTATATACAATGGTCCATTCCACATTGATTTTTCCAACAAGCCTCAAAGTGAAGCCTTTAACAATAACAACTTCTCTTCCTCAATGGCACAGTAATTGATAGGTTTATTCAAAATGTAATGATCCAAACACGATTTCAACTTTCACCAGCAGTAAAAAAGGGAGGGGGCTAAACTTTTGCCTTGAGAGAAAATTACCCTTCCTCGCCGAACTCCCTCGTGAACCTTTCGTGAACTTCAAGATCTGATTTGCTCACCGTTGGCTTTTGTTTTGCCAGCACCTTGTCGAAATCTCTTCTGGTGATTGGCGGCGGTGTTACCTGCGCGGAGTTTGATTTCCCAATCATATGCCACAGATAAACGCAGTGCAACCAGTTGATTAGCTGTTTGTGTTAGCTGGTTGAATGTTTTATTTTTAAGTGGAAAGGTTTTTTTTTAAAAAAAAAGTTGTGAACGAAAAAAACTTGAGCGACAAACATAGTGTTGAGAATCAAGATACTAACAAATTATTTGTTTAACGACGATCCACATAAAGGTTTCACTAAGATACTCCCAAAGCGCAACGAAACATATTAGCGAATTACCTTTGAAGCTAGGCCTTTAGCGGCAAGCTCTTGCATGTTTGTCTGAATGGCACCAGGTTGTCTAGGTCCACATGGAACCCATAGTTCATCACGGGTTTTGATGAAGAACTCGGCATCTTGAGTCTTACGAACCGGTTCAAACAAAACCTCATTCACCTGAAATTTCAGGGAGGTCAGAGAAGAAAAATTCATTCACATATATCTTCAGAAATAATTTTCGAAACTACTAATAAATCTACAGTAAGGTACTTGAGACAACTGATCTCGCCTAACAAGCCAGACAACCCCCTACCTAATGTCTATGTTTTTTTAAGAGAATCTTAAGTTGTATAAGCTGTTCAGGCCGTTTTCAAATAAGTGTCTATCAAGGAAAACTTGTGCTGCTTAACATGAAATTATGCCATATATTGAAAAACATGACACTATTCGTTACTAATTTGATGTATCGAGAGTGATGCTAGTAAGTCTTAAATTCAGACTAACTACCATC
>OOIL02002239.1:2399310-2450221 GCA_900332095.2 Cuscuta campestris
TTGAAAAACATGACACTATTCGTTACTAATTTGATGTATCGAGAGTGATGCTAGTAAGTCTTAAATTCAGACTAACTACCATCATCAAAATAAATATGGGAGGGCAATTTAGTCATTTTACAATGTTTTACATTATTGGATTGCTCATCGGTAACTTATAAGTATCTGATAGTGTGATGCTTACACAAACAGCAATGTCAGAACCTGAAAACCCGTCTGTTTTCATCGCCAGTTGCTCAAAATCACTTTCTGTTAAGCTGTGAGGAGTATCTCCCAAATGTACCTGTTTGTGTATACATAAAAAAGATAACTCGTATTATACAACTTTCAAGATTCACATTTCACCGCAACCACTTGAAAAAAAGAAAGTGTAAAAGACCTTGGCAAAGAGCTCCAAGTATTTGTTGTACCTTAAACATATGTTGCCTTGCCCTCAGATCTGGCAGAGGGATGTATATTCTCTTGTCAAAACGCCTCCTAATAGCCTGATCGAGAGCGTAAGGAGTATTTGTTGCCGCAAGAACAAGAACCTTTTCATCATTATGTCCAACACCCTAAAATGCAATACAAAGTCAAGTAAATCGCTGAAAGTATGCAACTGATGCATGCCACATAATCAAGTTCAAAGGGCATGGAGAGAACAAAAATATAAATGGTAGTTATGAAGAAGTACACAACTAAGGCTAATAGCCTAAGAGAGCCATAACTTTTCGCCTGAGATAAGATGGGTCATGGTATTAGTTTCCATTATTGTTAGTTTAACTTACTAAAAGCTTTTACTTTGTCTGCTTCTGCATTTGAGCCAATGATCTCTTGGAAACAGCCTTACTACTTCCTTTAGAGGTAAGGTCTGCGTAAACACACCCTACTAATGTGGGATCTTACTCGGTTTGTTGTTGTTCCTTAGTAAAAGGAAGAGAGAATGAAGGTCCTTTTGGATCCCAGAAGATACTGGGGAAAGATAATAGAGAGAAAAACATAATGAAAACTTAGGTGTGTGCGTGTATGTGTGTGAATGTGTGTGTGTGAGAGAGAGAGAGAGAGACTGAAATGGAAAGGAGCAAAAGAAGTACTATGTGATCAGGATACAGTAGTATCAGTACTATATGTTCAAAATGTATCTAAGATTAAAGGGAAATATTCGTAGGATTGTTATAAGACTGGCTTTATATGGACCCGATTGTTGTGCATAAAGACAAATTTGATGAGATGATGATCGTGGCGGAGATGCAAGTAGACCAAAAATGACATAGATCAACGGTGTACGATGCACATTAGAGTGTTGGGACATTATGAACGTATGGCGCATGATAGAAAAGAATGAAAAAAGAGAACTCCAAAAGCGGGGACCTATATAGATTTCTATTGGTTCACGTAGCTGGCCCCATTAAATTGGGATTTAGGCTTGGCGGTTGAACTTGTTGTATTTGTTGATAATCATTTTTAGCCTATTATCTATACATTAAAATATCTAAATCGTGTAAATTTAAACTAAAAGCAACCATATTTTTATAACTTTGATTTTTTTTAATTAACTCTCCTTAAATATGTTTCATTCCTTTGCATTTTCTTGGATTCAAACATATCCCGAGTGATTTTGTTACAAAGAGATGCAGATCTAGAATTTGGATTACAGGCTAACTCTAGCAAAGCAGGTAAAAAATTGTATGCTTATGCTCGTAATCACATGAGATGAAAGAAGAAAGAATCACTACAGACCTGTCAAAACTTATTTTATTTTCACATTTTTGTTTAGAAAATATATAGTTGGATTATTTTGATTTCTTCCTCAAACCTGCCCAAGAAATTAAGCACATATGAAAAAAGCAATAAAAAGAATTACCCATACATACAAAACAATACCTGCATCTGTACAAGGAGCTCAGTTTTGATACGTCTTGAAGCTTCACTCTCATTACCCTCACCTCGTTGGCCGACTAATGAATCAATTTCGTCTACGAAGATAATAGAAGGAGCACTTTCACGAGCCATTTGGAATAGATTTGAGACAAGCTTCTCACTTTCACCCATCCATTTTGAAACAAGGTCTGATGAAGAAATACTGCTTATATACAATAAATAAATTAAATTCCATTTCAGATGATAAGATACAATAAATTAAGAGAATCACTGAGAACTTCAGTTTATTGAAAAGAGAGGACATAAAGTCAATTCTCAAAAAAAGATGTAAGGCCAACAAACCTTCAAGCTTTTAGTAGATAGGTGAAAAGGATATATAAGAGAAATTAGCTATCCAACGAAAATATGGGCTTCACAATCTTTTTGAAAAAGAAACCGGTTGTTATACACTTATACTTTTATGAGCTGTTAGATTGGGTCAAACTCACCCACACCAAAAAGATCCTAAGGAGGCAATGATTACCTACTCTTATATACTAGACTCAAACCCAATAGACAGCCTAGGTGAGATACTCAACGCACTCCTCTGCCCAAGTCAGACTAACAACTAAAAGGGTGGACAAATGGGCTGGTCCAAACCACTGAGTAAATAGGCACCACGCACACAGAAAGGCCCAAGACCAAACTCTGATACCATGTTAAATTGGACCTAACTTATTGTTCTTACCCATTCAAAAGACCTCACAGCTATGCACTAATTGTAGACAACCAAAATGTGGGTTACTCATCATGAGCTACATTAGGAGTTTTATTTTAGAATATAGGAAAAGCTAGGAACTTTCGTAACACGTGTCCAACTACATACTACTATACTCTAGAACAAGCATATTTTTGTTTAGTTGAGAATAGGAATTGAAGATCGTCTGGGATTATACCTGAAGAAGGTTGAGTCAGCTTCTGTAGCAACAGCTTTTGCTAGATATGATTTTCCTGTTCCAGGTGGACCATAGAGTAGGAAGGCCCTCCATGGTCGCCGCTTTCCTATTCAAATGAATTATGATTTAGAAATGTTAACTTTTAAAATTAAGGAGGATTCTACTTCCTCAACTTTCCTTTGTTTTTCAAAGTTTTACAAAATATCAAGCCCAATTATATGGCAATCTTAGTATCTTCTTTTTCATTAGAAAAGAAAAGAAATATTTGTAATCGATATGACCATTGGGTAACTAATAAGGTATCCAAAAGTTTCATTCATTTGAAAAGAGAATCCTAAAAGCTAGTCATTAAGGTGACTTCTTTTCATTCCTTTACCGAGCAAACAATAGAACATTTCTGGACCAACTTCTGTAAGATTCATAAATAAGCGCAAAATGGTTTCTATGTGATTAGCACATTGACCCTATCACCTGTGGTCAGGGATTCAACCTGTCAGCCATCCAAAAAAACCACTACGGAAACTGGTAAGGCAGTCCAAAGTCCAAACCTTGTACAATGAAGGGTAAAAAGGGTCGATGCAAAGAGAGAAAACATTGATAGCATGCTAAGAATCACATAAATGAAGTTATTGCATTCTTATTAAGGTGCCTTAGTCTCTCCAGTGATTTATTGGTGCTTAAGCTGGTGACATATTGTGTGTGTGTGTGTTGATGAAGGAGCTGTGAAATATCTTTGTTTTTCAAAAATTAAATGATTATTGTCAACTTTCACGATCAATCTGTAATATGTTTTTTATATTAAAAAACAAAAAGAAACAGCCGGCAGCAGCAGAAGAATACATCAAAGAACCAACCAGTGAAGAACTGTGGGAATTTAACAGGTAATATCACAGCCTCCTGCAATGCCTGTTTGGCACTCTCTAGCCCGGCAACATCATTCCACTTAATATTAGGCTTTTCCCTTATTATTGCAGAGTTGAGCCCTGCCCTTAACTTCGAACTCTCCGAATCCTCTCCTTCTCCTCCACCATTCTTTGGCTTTGTCTTCGGCCGTGATGCAACAGCAGCATCTCCATTTGCCGTGGGACCACTACCTCCTCCCTCATCAAGAACTGCCCGAATCTCTTCAGCCCTCCTCAGATACTCGGTGAACTTCTGGGTAATCGCCTCCTTCACCTTTGGATTCTTCTCGTACTTCAAATGCGTCTTAAAATACTCCAATGCATTCATATACAAAGAAAAGGCCTTTGCATAATTCCCGGCATTATCTTCCTCCACCGCTTGCTTCACATATGCTACCGCCTGCTCCTTGAAATTGCTATACATCCTTTCTTCACAAAACACTCATAAACATCCAATATACATAAGCAAAACCCCTAAACTCAATAGCTCCTCAAGTTGATCAAAAACTCCATATCCAAAGTCCAAGTCAAGAAATGAGATCAATCCAATACCCAAAAAAATACAATTCAGATCACCATTCTTGACTCCTCAAATCACAGTACTCTCTTCGCCCTAAACCCCTGATCAAGTAAAACAAAGTCGTTAACTTCACCAATTCCCCACACAGCCAAACAAAACATATGAAACGAAAACCCTATAAAAAACAGAAAAAATCCTCAACTCAATATGAAAACTAGAAACCCAGGAATGAAAATCGCACATCAATTGAAATGAATACGTGAGAGGCCTGAATCTGATATGTAAAGATTTAACGCCAATTTCAAGAATAAAGAAGATGTACCTGATATTAATTGGATAAAGCGGATGAAGAGAACGCGTACAAGATTGGAAAGAATGGAAATTTCAAAAAGATTAAAGTCTCGAGCTTGTGATCGGTCTCGGCAAATCAATGATCCATTTCCTAAAGACGATGGGCTTGTAGAATCTATAGACCGGTCCACTGTTATGAACTCGACCAGAACCGAACCTAACCATCGGTTCTCCATACAAGAATCTGGACAATAGAATCTATCAAAACCGGTTGAAAAAAAATCGTATTTCATAAGATTTAGCTCAACAGTTGACATAAGAGTACTACATATAAGAGATCTCAACTTCGAAGCCCGGTAGCTACAATGAGAGACAGTAATGTAAAGTATGAAGCTTCTGTAAATACGCGACGCAAAACTTCACTTCTGATGGGTAATAACCCATGAATTCCACCCGGTAGGTTAGACCAACCGGGAGGTCTTAAATGCAACACCCCCTGGCCAAGTCAACCTGGGCAGTCTGACCGGCCGGGGTGAGAAGATCTGGAACCAAATACGTAGCTTCTTCTGACGAAGACATAAAAACTAACCGGTCAGCGATCTTACCGGCCGGATAGGCAAAGACGTGGTTGACATGCTTGACGTGCTTAGGGATTATTATAAATACCCCTAAAAGCCTCATTTGTGATGCATGCTTTAATTAACCTGCACGTCTTGTACTTTGTATGGTAATAGTCCTATTGTCCTTAATAACAAACTGGGTTACCGGTGCTTCCACCTACAACCCTTCCGATCGTTTATACTTCATATTTGCACGGTATTTTATATTATCAAATTGGCGCCGACCGTGGGACCTATTACAAAAAGCCAACTAAGAAACCGTCATTTCACAAATCTCTACTCCAGCTGAGAACGTTATATCGTTCCCGCAACGGAAATTTGCTACGGACTCATTTCCGTAGCAGATCTGCAACGAATCAACGACGGAAATGAGCATAATCTGCTACGCATCCTATTTTTCCGTCGCAAATCAGCAACGGATTATTTTCGCCTGTCGCAAATTTAAGGGGGGTGTATTCAATTAGGATTTTATAGGATTTTTTTAGATTTCAAAGAGTAAGTGGATTTGAAAAATTTGTAGAATCCATGTAGAGTTTGAAAAGTATGTAGATTTTGGAACATCAATGTTGCTCCTATTGCTCCACGCCAAGAGAAAAGCACTAATGAAAGAAATTTCAGTCAAAAAACATTCATTGATGATTGAGCAAAAGAAGAAAAGCCTAAGAACAAGGAAGTGCAGATCTAAATCAGCCGCTACAACCATTTGAAGCTTTACATTAGTGCAAACTCCATCGAAACAACCATTGCAGATCAGAACAAGACAAGGCGGAAAAACCTCAATTCGATGCGGCGGCGGAAACAACAGGTGGCGGAAACAACCCCGAACTCAAAAAACCTCAATCCGATGCCGCCGCCTCACCCGACCCGTTCATCTTCGAGCCCTACCTCCGATCTCCGCTATGACGAGAGTTCAACTTTTGTCCATTTTTTCTTCTGGTGGCAAGCAGAGAAATAGCAGAGACGAATGGCAACCCAGTTGACCCAGCCGACGAACTTGACCCAGTCGACGAACGGCAACCTTTTGTCCTTTTTGGTTTAAGGATATAGCTCGGGAAGAAATCCATAGAAATCTAGGGTTGTGAGAAGAGATTTCTAGGAGTAAAATGTGAAGCATTTTTTGAGAGAAAATCCAACAAAATCCATAGAGTACTAAAATTCATAGATTCTTGAATACCTTAAAATTTTTAAAGACTCTTGAGAATCCAAGTTGAATACTTCAATATTTTTAAAGACTTTGTAAAATCTCTATTGAATACCTCAAGATTTTTAAAAACTTTTAAAAATCCATATTGAATATATTCAGATTTTAAAAATCTAAAAAAATCCTACAAACTCTCAATTCAATACCCCTAAGTTGGCCAAATTTTGACCTGATAATCTGCTACGACGGACTCTTATATCCGTCCCAGGATATATCCCAGCCATTCGTCCTTCACTTCAACCCTATCCCGATTCTCTCTCCCCGTCAGCCGTCCTGCGAACGCCCCCACTCCGCCAGCCTTCAACGCCCGTCCTCGCCGCCGACGAACGTCCTCGCCAGCCACGCCGGACCCTCCAGCCGCGTCAGCCACGCCGTCCTCCCCAGCCGCGCCAGCGGCGCCGTCCGCCAGCCGTCGCCACCCCTCATTGACGCCGCTAGTACTCCCCCGCCAGCCGTCTCTCTTCCCCCGCCGGACCTCTTCTTCCTCTTCGCCGTGAAGGTATTTTTGTTTAATTTAATTTTTGGTGAATTTGAATTTCTTTGTGTGAAATTGAGTGCATTTTTGGTGAAATTTACTTAAAATTGTGTGAATATAAGATGAAATTGACATGAAATTGGGTAAAAATTGCATTACTTTTTGGTGAAATTGATGGCATTTAAGAAGTAAAAAATCTACAACAACAAAAAAAAGGACTTGCAACTCACTTAAGAAAAAAATTATTAGCCGGCAGACAAAAAAAGAGATAGGATATGCCTTCTTTTTTGGTGGGACTCTATACAGCTGAACTTGATAAAATACAAGCACATAAGGCACATAAAAGCAGAGAAAGCACAGAGCATACAAAGCACACAACAAAGCATAGAAGTAACCATAGTTGTTAAGGCCTCGCCTAGGCGATAAGGCGCTATGCCGTGGACGCCTTATCCGTCTGCCTCGCCCAAAAACCTTCGAGGTGTTAAAGCACTCGCTTAGGCGTCACCTTTGTCTCCTTACCCTCGCGTCATACCTAGGCACCTAGTCCTGGGAAGTTTTTTGGATTTTGAAAGATATATATACACACACACACAGATTTTGGTTCAGCTGAGAATGAGATCCTATGACAGAAATGAGAATGCATGTGGTGCTTTAAAATGTGAGATCTAAGGGCCATAAAAATTTGAAAAATAAGTAATATTAGGGGAAACATGGTGGCAATCCTATAATTAAATCAAACTTTGTAAAATGCACTACCTGCTTTGAAAAATGTACCATGACGAACTACCTACTTTTAAAAATGCATCATTGGTGAACAAAAATGCACCGTTCTCATTTCTTTCACCAAGGTCCATTCTCACAGGAACTGACCCCTATATCACGCACAGTTACAAAGTATTCTTGGACTTGGATCTCTCTAAGACAAGGGTTAGGTAATAAATCCAATCGCAGCGTAAACCAAGAATAAGCAAAAGCTTCTACGAAAAATGGCAAATTTGTATTGTGATTTTCTGTTCATCAACCTGATTGTGTTTCTTTTGTTTTTGGGAACCACAAAACGGCTATCGTTATTGATTATTCATAGAGTACAACTCTTACAATGCATATTTTGGAGTCATAGAAAATTAGAAACCACGAAAGACTAAATACAGAGTATTAAAGTAAAATGTAAAAATGGGATAGATACTTTATCAATTAGCATTTTTGCTTTACTGCAGAACCTACCCTTAGTTTTTGTTACTGTTCCTTTAGTTATACTTGAAAATAGGCAAAGGAGACTGCATTGTTACATACAGATGGATTTTTTATTTTATTTTGCAGAACCTGTAGCCAAATGTTTTCCAAAATTGCCAAGATTAAGCTTGTGAGTTCACATCCTGAAGTGTATGAACCGTGCGATGATTCATTTGCATTAGTGGATGCGCTACTGGCTGATCAGGCTAACTTGTCAGATCACCGGCCCACATGTTGTATGGAAGTTGGATGCGGTAGTGGATACGTTATAACATCTCTAGCACTCATGCTACGAAATGAAGTGCCTGAGCCCTTTTATATTGCAACTGACATAAATCCTCATGCAGTGAGGGTGACTCGGGAGACAGCGGATGCCCATGGTGTTGATGTTGACTTGGTAAATACTGATATTGCCTTGGGAGTGGAGGCACGGTTGGCTGGGTTAGTGGATGTTTTGGTCGTAAACCCTCCTTATGTTCCTACTCCCGAAGAGGAAGTTGGTCGTGAAGGAATAACCTCTGCTTGGGCTGGAGGGGAAAATGGTCTGAGTGTGATCAATAAGATATTGCCTGTTGCAGACAAGCTTCTGTCTGAAAGAAGCTGGCTGTATCTGCTCACACTCTCTGATAATAACCCCTCTAAGATATGCCTTCAAATGAGAAAGAAGGGTTATGCATCAAGAGTCATTCTTCAGTGGTCCACTGAAGAGGAAAGCCTTCATATAATCAAATTTTGGCGTGATGCCAACTTCCAGTTAGAGGCAAAAGAATATCATAGTTTAATGGTGAAAAATGGTCAACAAAATGTCGATAAACCAGGGGATTTTGAATTTCCAGAATTGTTATCAGGGGGACGTCACAACTGCAATGCACTCTAAGTTCCAATGCTTTCAAGGTACATTATTTAATTAGAATATGCACATAGCTGATGATGGTTTTCATTTTGCATTGCTCATAGATATATGGTGTGCATAAGAATGTTTTATTCGGATTTTGGTACTACGCAGGCTTGATTTAGTTTCTAAGCAGGAGTGATTGATCTTTAGGTCTCTCTCTCTCTCTCTCTCTCTTGTGTTATCCAATAAAGCCTCCCAAGTCCCAACCTCTTTTAGAAAACATAGAAGTCTTGTTTCTATCTTATGCAATTAACTCCCTTCGAGATTTTTCATGCAATAATTTATACAGTGTTTTATAGCATTATCTTCTTGTACAACTCTATAAGGCAGTTTTTAAGTTTAAATCTCTAGAATGCTACCTCTGCGTCCATTTCACATATTCTAGTCATTCACCGTTGTGGAGGAAAATCTAATGGCATGTTTGGGAGGGGGTAATATTAGGTAGCTAAAGGTAAAATTTACTTCGGTAAACTGAGACAGAATTTACCTCTTCATTACGTCAGATTCCTTTCTTCACCTCCAAATTAGCAAATGTATGATGGAAGTAACTCCCAAAATTTAGGAACACTCTTTAGCCAATTCTGTAAGAAGGCAACAGCACCGAGAAGGGCAAGAAGCTCCCAAGAGGCAAAGAAGCTGTGACGATTTACATTGAGAGACTGAGGTAAGATTTACCTCCTCATTTTGTCACACTTCTTACTTTCTTCACCTCCAAATTAGCGAATATATGACGGAAGTAACACTTCCAAATTTAGGAAGACTCTTTTGGCCTATTCGGCAAGAAGGCGAGGCACCAAGAAGCTCCCAAAGAGCGTAGAATCCGTGAAGACCCATCTTCGTCTCCCTCCTGAATGCTGCCATCGCTGTCACTTCAAAGCCCGTCTCTACGTTCTTCATCTCGCTGCTGCTGGAAGGTGAGTTATGCGTCTTCTCTGATTAGATAAGGGTTTATGTGACACCTTATCTTCACTTGGATTGCTTCGATTTATCTTTATTTGTGCGTTTTGATTCCTTCTGAGACTTTGATTATTGTTCAAGTGAAACTCTGTTTTTTGCTGTAAATATTTTTTCCCCTGCAATGGGATCAAGATGCATCCAAAATCTGAATTCCAAACGACGGTATTAAGCAGCTTAAAACTCATATAGTTTGAGTTTTCACTTGGTTAACCTCTTAAAGTAAGTTGTGTGTGATCTCTGTTCGATATTGGAATGTCTACACTCTACAGTTCCATGTGTATATAATTACGGAGTATGTTAAAGCCAATTCCCAGTCCCAGTCAAATTTAGTAGTTTAGGTTCTGATTTTCATCTTTTTTTCCCATTGAAACACAATTTAAGTTGATACAAAGTATAATACTGAAGTTACAACTAATGAACTAGTTCTGTACTTTATGCTTTGAAACGAAAGCTTCAGATTGCTTGACTCAGAGTTCCAACAGCTTTGAAGTACCATTGAGTTCTTGAACAGTTTGAAACATGAAAACAGTAAATTTCTCCCATCATCTCAACATCAGACTAACATGAGAGACCTGTTTTAGTTAACATAATTGTGAAAGCAGTAATTGAAAACTAATACTCCCTCCGTTTCATTAAATGGTTCCTATTTTGACTTTTAGGAGAAATAAGGAGTGTATATTTGTGGTTGTCTTTCCAATTTTGCCCTTGATGTGATGGATAAAACCATAAAAGTAAGATGTGATGGGTAGATTGTTAGTGAAAAAGTATAATGTGATAGGTAGGGTAAGAAAAAGTAGGGGTAAAAGTAGTTTTTTTAATAGAAAGTAGAAGTGTTTTAGGGAAAACAAAAAAAATGAAAGAGGAATTGTTTTAAGAAACGGAGGGAGTACTTTTTACTCTTAGATGTACAAAGATTAGATGCCTTGTATTTCATTTTTACTGTTTTAGTCGTCCGCCCTCGGAGTTCATTGTATCCAGCTGTTTGCATAAGATATGTACAATAGATCAAAATAGGCTAACCAAATAAAAAAAAATGAAAACCTCTATTCCAAACTAATCTTGAGAAAGCCAGGCATGGAAGTAATATTAAATTATTGATCTTTTCTCAAGAACAAGCTGTCAACATTTTCTGCATATAAATGTTTCTTGACTCTTGATACATGTGAAAGTGTGATCTTTGTTTTCCTTGTGAACTGCATAGTGTCTGGAGAACTAAGATTTCTTAATGTGTTTTGAAGTTTATTACTTTTATGCTAAAAAAAGGTGTTTGTTTGTTTGTTTTACAAGGGTTGTGCTTTAATTTTTTTTTTTAAATGGATGTTTTAAAAATGTTGTTTTTAAAGCCAAACTGCTGATATTGTTGGTGATGGTCATTTTTTAGTCTGATACAAATGCAGCACTGTTGTTTAAGCTAGAAATATTAGTATCCCCTCCAAAACGGTGTACCTGTTTTTTTATTTGGTCCCATTTTTCTTTGTTTATATATACTATGAATTTGACATTTTATTATTCTTATCACTTAACTGTGTTGCAAGATTATAAAATTTGCAGTCTTGAAAATGTCATATCAGGTGGGCGTCAAGCCGTCAAGAAAGAGAGGCATCACTAGTTAAATTGTTTAATGGTCTTTCCCACAATGAAGTTTATGGCTTAACATTTGTTTTGAAAAATAAAATGTGAGTAATTAAAATTTGTTTTGGAGAAATAAAAAACTGGGAGCTATATCTTTAAATGGAAAAAGTGAAGTGTAAATTTTGTTCCGGAATATCTTAAAAAAAGAGTATAAATTTCTCAATTATCAAACTATATTAACCTCTAATTATCTTCTATTCGTTACCTACTTTAAGCTGACCTTAATCCATTTCCCAAAAATAGGTTAGACCTCGGCAAATGTTGACTATTTGATTTTTAATCTTATCCAGAGAATTACCTCAATATAAATTGGTACTCCACTTTTATCATTAACAAAAAATTCAAATATTATTTCGTACAGGAATTACTTGGCATTTTAACTTTTGCATTTAGTACATCTAAAAAGTACTCTAGTATTTTCGCTAAAGTAGTGTAGTAGTATTAAAAACTTTTCAAACGCATACTCTCTATACAGACACATACAGAACAATATCATGTTTTGTTCATGCCTATGATTCATGGTAATAAGCTTCAAGTTATAGTTTAAGTTAATCTAAAATGACAAGTCCATGTAGTTGTGATGGAAAGTGCATAATGTTGAATAGTTGACTATCTTCTACTACATGGACTTATCATTTTAGATTAACTTAAACTATGACTTGAAGCTTATCATGAATCATAAACATGCATGAACAAAAAATGACATTGTTCTGTATGTGTCTGTATGGAAAGTATGCATTTGAAATGTTTTTTAATCACCCATATTAGTACTATTACACTGCTTTGGCGAAAATACTAGAGTACTTTTTAGATATACTGAATGCAAAAGTTAAAATGGCAAGAATAATTAACGTATGAAATAATATTTAAACTTTTTGTTAATGGTAAAAGTTTTTTTATCAATTTATATTGAGGTAATTCCCTAGATAAGATTAAAATATATAGAGTGCTTTGAGTATTATTTAATTAACGAATCTAAATTTACATAAATATATGCAAATGCTCTTTTCATAATGTTAGGCTATTATTTAATTAATGAACTAATATTTACGTAAATATATGCAAATGCTCTTTACAACAAGAACAATAACCCAATTAAATCCCACAAAAATAAAGTTTTAAAAGGGTGTGTTACACAAAAATAGTTTTGATTTTTTATTTCGAACACCACACATTTTGATTTTTAAAAATGAAACTTTTCATTACCACTCGAGCAAATAAAATATGGGGGTGTAGGGTCTCACAAGCAACAATGAGACTCAACATGTCGAACTAATTTATGAGCAATAACATTAAAATTTAAAACTAAGCCTAACAAATAGAAAGGAAACAAAGTGAAAGTTACTCATATCAAGCTGCAATCATCAATAAGAGCACCAAAATAGGAAGGCGAAAAAGACTCATCCGTTAGCAGGGGCGGATCACCTTTATGGAGTAGGGGTCAAACGTCCTCTACTAATCATTTGTAATATGGTAAAAAAGAATAATAAATTAAAAAATTATGTATAGATGTCCCCAAAAAAATTAATGTGCCCCTTTCTGATCATGTCAAATTTATATTTTTTGTTTAATTTTTTTTTTTGTAAATTGTAGTTGCATATAATTATTTGTATATAATATAAAATTTCACATTGCCTATTCAAAATGGTTTACATTTAATAAATGTTTGAAGCAAAATTCATCATTTATTTATTTTGTCATTTCAAATAGCCTATAGAATATTGAGAAACGCTACTCTGGACCTCCGACCAATGGTGCCCCTATCTAGCTGAACTTCTAGATCCGCCACTGTCCGTTAGACTGTTTACCATCGTCATGCAATTTGAAGAAGTTCAACCTCTCTCACGCCTTTAGCCATATCAAAGCCTACCTCCACGCGCCATCACCTTCGAGGATCCTAAGGAACAAGGAAAAACAATTTAAAAAAAGAATTAAAAAAACATTCATGAGAAAAGATAAAAAAAAGAAAAGAAAAGAGGCCCATTTCTAAACAATGACAAATTATACGGTACAGCTGGTTGTTCTCTTGATAAAACAACATTTAAGCATAACACAATAGGTTTATTTTTCAAAAGCCATGCCTAAAATTCTAAAATGTCTTAGTTCATACTTCATACCAGGTTGTGTCTGGCATGCACCGCTATGCCTCCGCCCCGGATCCCACCAGTGCCCCTATGGCTTTTTTAGACTTTTCATCTTTCTACACATGCTAATACACAATTTCTCTATTTACTCTTCATCTCTTACATAAAAACTACTAAAATACTATTCATTATGTGACTTAAATGATTTTTTTATTATCAAATATTTATAATATATACAATTATATTAATTTACAAAATGATGAAAAATAAAAAATGCACTACATTTTGTTAAAGGGTTCGACAAAAAAATCAAGAATTTTATCTTAATTTGTTACAAATATTTTTCAATAAACCGACTTTGTAAAAATGTCTGGTTAAAATTTACTACCTCCGTCCCACTCTTTTTGTACAGTTTTGACTTTTGGAACTGTTCATGATTCGTGAAACTGAGTAGTTTAAGAGAGTTACACATTCAGATTTTTATCAGTACACACTAGAACAAACTAAACAGAATTGTATATCTAATAATTATATATTAAAAATATTAAAAAATTATATATTTAATGTTCTATTTTATCTAATTTCTTCACGTAACCTACCACACGTTTAATGAAAGTGGACAAAAAGAGTGGGACGGATGGAGTATTTGGTAGAGATATAATTAAAGACGTCAACATATTTGTTCCAAAAAAATTAAATAGTGTAGAATTAATTTTTAGACATTCAAAAAAGATCAATCCCAAATTCATTCAAAGACATAGTGATGGATTAGAGTTTTTTACCTAATTCAATATTATTTGAAATTTACAAGTAAGCCCGATTCAATCCAGCCCAATTTACAAATCAGATAAATTATTCAAAACGGAACCAGAGATATAAAACGAAGAAGATAATTTGAAGTGATATGTAAATATTGAATGGGACCCATGATAAACATACCCACATGAGACCCACGTGAGTATCACATAAAGGAGGCCCGATGTGATATGCTAGCTTTCCTTTAAATGGGAGGTCATTCCCAAGAGAGGGAGACCAAGTATTCTCCTACAAGGCTACATACTCAAGGGGCCAACTTCATACAAGTTTCATTGCTATTCTTCATTTTTCTTCTTCTTTTAGCTTGGGGCTCCATTAATGGCTCCAAGCTCCTACAATCCCCGAGATTAATAAAAGTTTCTTCCCTTTAGCATGGCACTGCCTAAAAAAGCCCGTGGTTTTCTCCCGATTTGGGTTTCCACGTATAAATACTTTCTCTATGCTTTATTTATTTATTTAATTTCCGGATTTCGCTATTCGGTGCGGTGCGGACCCGGTACTGATTTCATCGGGTCGACGCCCCGAAAAAGCGGTTTCCATCACATAGGGAGTACCAAAATAGAAAACTTAAACAATTAGAAAAAGTAATTTAAAACCATTATGACAAATTAAAATAAAGCTGTTGTTAAGTATACAACTTAAGTTAACCCCCTACATGGAGTACCAATATTAGAAATTTAAAAAAAGAATTGGAGCTGGAGCTGGAGCGAATCCAGCCACATGGCATGAAACCATTGGCCTTTCCTTTTTATTATTTCTTCTCCAACGTTATTCACCAACACCCGTGGTTTGGTAAATATGCAATGTTACTTCCTATGGTTTCGAGACCTATGTCGTTTCTCTTCATGGTTCTGATATTGCTACATCAATGTCCTCTGGATAAAAATATCCTTCAAATATTAAGTGAATAACTCAATTGTCCCCTATAGGTTTTGAAATGGGCGCCAATGCCCTCTCTCCTTTTTCTTTATTGTTATTAACACTTCTATTCTTTTTTCATAAAGACAAGAAAAATGTTTGTGTGTAAAATAATGAAAAATTATTTTTTCAAACCAACATATACTTCATTTGTCAAATTAAATATTTTCCTTTTTTGTCTAAAAAAGTTTTGAGCAAATTTCATAATTGGTCCATATTTAGTCCTTTATTATCAAATATTGCCCCTTTAGTCCTTTTATGAGTGTCTTTCCACAAATTGTCTTTTTTTAATCTACTGCCATGTTGTTAATTTAAAAACTCAAAATACGAAGTATAATTTAGCATCAACCTTATGTCCAATGACATATTCCGATATAGGTAAGACAAATAACACAAAAATGATGACTATGATTGCGGACTAAAATTCCAACAAAAAATCACATCTTTATACTATGATTATAGTCGAAAGCGATTGTAGTTCAGAAACGACGCATCAAGAACGGTCTATGGAATTGTGTATGACAAGAAAGATATATGACACATGTTTGTGGAGGATGTGTGGGCACACAAGGTTAGATTGAATCCAAAAAGAGGTTATTCAAGGACGAGTTAAAGCGACACATGTATGTGGAGGATAAGCTACACAAAGCTAGACTGAAGTGATTTGGACACACGAAACAGAAAATTGAGAAAAATGCAAAGGCCCCAATGCAGAAATGTGAGAGAAGGGGGTAGAGGTAAACCTAAGAAAAGTTAGAAAGAATTGATCAAACAAGACTAAAGAATTCAAGATCATACCGAAGATATGACTATGGATAAACACGTCTTGATATCTAGAATTAGAAAAATTGGATGGACTTCAACCTTAGTGATAGTTTTAGCATGTGTGTTTTTACTCTTATCTTTGTATGGCTTTCTATGTTTTGCATTTAGTTGTTAGTATCGATTTGTGTGTTTTATGTCTCTATGCGCTTACTAAGCCATTAGTTTGCTTTTTTGCTTCTACTTTGCTCTTACTTTATTCATGCTTTTGGGTTTACTTTGTGGTTGAGATGTTGGGAATTGGTCTCTTATAAACAACCTCTCAACATCCCAATGGGAATGGAGTCTACATTCACACCCACACTTCAAACCTTTTTTTGAGGGATTTTACTGGATTTGTTGTTGTATCTTCCAAACGACCACAAAATCATATAGGTCTTCATATTTATTGATCATTGACCATATATATTTATGAATTGACTGTCTTGATTATGAGTTCATCAAAGCAACCGAAGTACATGGCCTAATAACTAACTCATCTGAATTTCTTTCTTACTATTTCAGCTAGGTATTGTTTAGTGTAAGTTTGTGTGTGGTTGGAGGGGAAGGAAAATGGTTCCCTCCTCATTTTGGTTAAGGTCCAAATCAAGGTAAGGGAATCATTTCCCCTCCCATCCACTAATTTAACCAAACACACCCTTAAGATAGTACCAAGACGAAGGAGATGGAACAATCAGAGGGCTGCTGCAAGAGGAAGAGATTGAAGTCCAGCTAGAGGGTTTACTTGGTATGAGAATGCAAGTTCCCAGAGATCAGTCAAAGCCTTCTTCACATACCAAGCATGTTTCCTAAAAGTACTGTAATGAACCACAAAGTAGAAAATAAAATTAACAGAACTAACCAATCTATAAAAACGGACATTAGACGGTTAGATAATACACGTATCCGGAAAGAGTAGCAGCATTTCTTACCTCTTCAGGTCCGGCTTCCTCCTCATCATATAAAAAAAGATAAGAGGTAGACAACATAGAAAAATATTGCCATTTGAGACAACGAATTGAGCATTCCCAAACTTCAAATTTATGGTCCGGAACCACCAAAAGGGTGCTCTATATTTGTACATTTTCATAATTGTCTCTTTTGTATTATTCTCCAGATTGTTTGCAGAACTGGGATTTTCTTCCATCATGGAATCTGACTGATTCAGATATTCATCTATTTGCAATAGTGAAGCAGTGGGCTGGGATGAACTGTCGAGGTCTGAAGTGTTCATGGAGTGTAATAGCCTCAGCAGAATCTGGAGAATAGCCATATGAAGGAATAGTTAGTAAACGAGGGGAAACATTTATTAAAAATGCCGCACGGTAAAATAATAATAAGAATAATCATAAACTAAGTGGTGAGAAGAGTACAAAATGTGCAATTTATGAAAAGAAAGGAACAAAATGTACCACCCAACTATATGCCATCAAAAAATATACCCTTACACTATGTTTGGTTCAAGGAATTTGAAAGGGAAAAGAAAAGAAAATGAAATGGAAAGTAGTTTTTCTTGTTAGGTTAGAGAGGAAAAAAAAAGGAAAAGTGGAAGAAAAAAAATGAGAAGGCAATATGTAGTAAGTGGAGGGAAAACCAAATTCCTCCCATTTTGGTGTTGAAAATGAGAGAAAATCATTTTCTTTTCTTTCCAAATTCCTTGAACCAAACATAGTGTTAATCTATTTTTCCTCAACGTTGTGTAAAAACCAACCACCAAACTCTAACCTCCCCACCCCCCTCCCCACCAAAATAAAAAATCCCCAGTCTGGTTTTCCATGAAAAAGTTCAAAAAAAAAAAAAAAAAATAGCACATTGACAGAATTATTGTCATTTTGTACAGGAGAAAGTATGTCTAAAGAAATCACCACATCATTTACCAGATGTAATAATCAAATTGCAGATATCTTCACAAAAATTTCGCAAAATCTCATACAATCGACTTCTTCTTCTTCTTTGAAAATTGCCTTTAATAATCCAAACTTTGGGCATCAGTCAATAATAATCCAAATTTCAACCAGTTCAAGAAATAATACGAACTTTAAGACCTTCATCCATCTAAGCACCACGAACTAATACAACTAGTTCTCTGTTAATAACAATCTTATAATAGTCCAAACTTTGAGTGATCGGCCTAGAATAATCCGTACTTCAACTCATCTTAATAATATTGCAACATTCATTGACTTAGGCACCTGTTCTAGTCAAATTAAGCACTTTTCATTTAAAATCGGAACTAAGGTCCGGCTGACTTTAGTTATGTTCAATTAAATCCAGTTAATACTTAATAGTTCATTCTTTTTTATTTATTTTTAGCTCAGATCATCAGTTTGTAGTTAAAAATGAAAATTACAACTTTCAGTTTTGTCCAGTTAAGTATATTTTGATCCAAAAGAATGTTTTCTTAGTAAAGTTTACGAAGAAATAACATATAAAATTCAATTTTAAAAAAATATAAATATAATACATTATACTTTGTTTCTACTTAGTCTCAATATACTCTGTAATTTGTATTTATAATTTTTAAAAATAACACGAATCATGGGGTATGTATTTTTCTATATTTTGTTTTGTATGTAAAATATTCTTTGGGGTATTGCATTTGCATAGGGGTAATTTAACCTGGTGGTGAAAAAAACAAGAAACAAGGTCTAGTTGCAAGATCAAGTGTTGAAGCAGAGTTCAAAGCCATTTCTCTGACAATATGTGAGCTCATCTAAACAAGGTTTGTACTTGAGGAACTTAATACTGCTTAATACACTAGAAAAACAACAATAGCAACCCAATATAATCCCAACTCCATGTCTTACCGACTTGCCCCAGTGAAGACAATGATGCTATTTCCATAAGACCCGAGATGCATTGCTGCATTTACTTCCAAAACTTTGTCATAAGTAAGAAGCAAGGGAAGTTTAGTGTGTCATTTTAATTGATTCCACTATGGGCATCTTGATTTGGATTCTCAAACAGTTCCCCACATTGCCTCAAAGCTGTTTTTTCAAGAAAAACTAAGGACATAGAGATTTGATTGTCATTTCATTTGGGAAAAATGAAATTAGCACGTCACTTTTGAAATATAATGATCAACTTGTGGGCATCTCCACCAAGCCTTTATGAATGAATCCAAGGACAGTCTACATATGCGACTAGCTTGGTGCAAATGATATTTATGCACCATATTGAGGGGAGTGTTTATATATGTTGTTACTATGTGTGAAGTTAACATAAAGGACTTGTGAAGATTGTCTTCTTCTTTTTCTTTTGAACGATGTATGTTCCCCTCCTCCATTACCTCTCCGTGCAGATTGTACTCTATAGACCAAGATCCTCAAATGTTGGGATTGATCATTCACAAATTGTAAATGTTCTCTAATCTATACACAGGCCTAATAGTCTTCAACTTCCTTTTTTAGGCTAAAACATTTAGGTTCTTTTCTAAAATAAAATAGAGATCAACTCTAGAAGGTTTTAACTTCCATATAGTTTTCAAGTGATATACAGGTCAAATACACATAATGAGAGACTAAATAGGCAAACTTCTAAGGATATCATACAACACAGCTTTTTTCACACAAGTTGCTAAATTCCAAAGATTTTAAAACATTATGTAAAGATGACACTCTTTCACCCTCGTGAAAAGGTTCCACATTTCTTTTTATATTTGTCTCAAAATAAGGTTCCACTTTTCTTTTACAGAAACGATTATATGATTTACATTATTACTCTGCTCTGCATAACTCTCAACCACTCAATTTCATCTTTATTAATAATCGTGACCAGTCAAATGTGGAACCTTAATTTGAGACGAGGGGGGAGAAGATTATAATTAAAAGTTGGACATCAAATCAATACTGTTAAAAAACTTCATAATCTATATGATAGGAAATGCACCTCATAGGGGAGCGTGCAATTAATTTTAAAGTGCTTATAAAAGACCATACATGTGCCAGATTATAGGATAATATTCTATCCATTAGAAGTAAACATAGACATTGACAACAAATCACGCAATTTTAGGTTTTCAAATTTTGAGAATGAATATCAAGAGATCATCTTTTAAGCCGGAAAATATACTGTATAATGAAGCAAAAAAACAAGAACTTTCCAATATCCCGAAATTGGTAAAGTTTATTCAGCAATATCAACCAAACATTTGTTCAGTACTATCACTGAACACGGCCACCTAAACCCCAAAAAGAATATGTAACAGGAGAATATGAGAAAAGAAATACTAACCTGCCGCTTTTCCTCAGGTAAACTAGCTTTCTCAACCCATGAGACGGCAAGATCAACATTTTTCATAGCCCTTCCCAGAATATCTATCACATAGAGCTCAACAACTTCTAGATATTCATCAACTCCAAGCACAATCTGCTTCCTGAAGCCTTTGACACGAGTAATGTCAACTCCAAGACTTCCTGAAGCATAATAATTTCCATCCATGTATTCCCATTTGCTAAGATATTCCTCAAGGATATCTTGAAAATCAGAAGAAATGAAACCAGGTATTTGGAAGCATGCCCTAACAAAGAATGTTCTATGTCACCTTCTACAGAAAGACACGTCAACAACAACAACCTAGTATAATCTAAACTCCATTGGAGTCTGGGGTGAAGATGTATGCAGTCTTACCCCTGTAAAAATAGAGACTCTGTTTCTGTCAGACCCATGATGCATTTACTACCTAAAACTTCATAGAGAGTAAGAAGCAAGAAGTTTAATGTGCCTTTTTTATTTAGGGTGTGCTTATTGCCTTATTGCTGACAAACAGTTGTGAACTTGTAAGATGCTTATAAGTTAAATATTCATTCGTGGAAGGAAGATGACAAATGATAGATAAGTCATTTGGGGATATTCATAAATGCCGAGGGATAGTTTTGTAAAGAATCTATTCATAAAATGTTCTAATACAACGAAGTTTAACAACCAAAGTTACTTTTAGGTACTTTCCTAAAGAAAAAAAACCAAAGTTGAAAAAAGAATTGCCGGAATAAATTGGAAATAAGTTAACCATTTTACATTTAAAAATTTAAGCACTGAATACTAATTAGGAAGATAAAGTAGGAAAAAAACATTAATCTGAAAATAAACTGATTTTTAAAGCATTAAAAAATAAAGCATTGGAATCGGGGGTATAAAATACTTTAAAAAAGCACTGGAATAAAAACAAAAGCACTGGACTAGGCGAGGCGAAGGCGACGCCTAGACGAGGTATGCAAAATGAGGTGAGGCGAGTTCCGGTGGCAAGAGTAGAGGGGTTCCACAACGCCTAGCCGACGCCGTGACAACTATGATAAGCACAGAGAAACACGCCATCAACTGACTTTAAGTTTAAAAAAGCTTATAAGCACAGAAAACACCCACTTGGTCCATTATGTGCCCTAAAAAAACCTTTGTCAATGATGACTCTCATAGCCCCATTAGCAATGGACAGACTTAAGGCTTTAAAGTATATTTGTCTAGATCCAAATAGTCCAATATGTATACAAATGTGGATATGTCTACACAGAATTATTTAATGAATAGAAAATAATATAGTTCAACTTTTAATGAAACTTCCATGTTTCTATAATCATTTTCACATGCAAGGGATTTGATGGTAAACATAAAACTACTGTAACAAACTAATATCCATGATCAGAGTAAATGAGAGTATGAGACAAATGCAGAGAAGAGTGTGTGGTACTACTCATCCTTTCATGAACATTAGGTCGAACATGTAAATAAAGAAGTTACCCAGTATAGAAGACATGAGCAGGGATGGCAGTGACTGAACCAAACAACATCTTAAGTTCTTTCAGTATTTCTGAGATCCTGCACACACACAAAATCATATTCATATTTGCCTGTGCCAAAAGCCATCGTTTGCACTTTAATTGACAAATACAATAACTACTTGCAGATTAAGATATAGACCCAAAATCGACATAAACTATCCGTATTTCTATTCTATTGCAATAACAACAGCAACAATAACAACAAACAAACACAACATTATTTCAACTTCGTTAGACCCTTGATGCATTGTTGCATTTACTTCCCAAAACTTCATAGAAAGTTAGAAGCAAGAGATGTTTAACATGTCATTGTAAATTTTTCCAGTATTTATCCAAAACTAAAACATTGTAAAAAAGGACTATATTAGCTCCATTTGCAATGGATGAAAATATACCCACCAACACAAGAGCTGCTGCATTATACGAAGGCATGGTGGTTCTAGGGTTAAAGGTATACCTTCCAAGTTGATTCAAAGACTGGACAAAGGCCATTCCAGCCGACTCCAACATATCATCCAATTCATCATTGCTCTCTGCAATTTCATGATTGTGTATGTTATTGTTGTTAGAATTAATAAACTCTAACAAGCTCTTCAGTACAGAGTGAGAACAAGAGGCTGCTTCATCGTACATACAGCACACCAGATAACTGCAAAACTCAATCGGAAAAAAATAGATTTCCATTAAATTTCAGTGAGTGAGAAGTACAAAACAAGCAAAAGATTTCACCTTTCAGCACGTTCAATATCTTCCCAGAAGGGATGAATTGCAGAGTTGAATGTGGGTTCCACTTCTTCCATCTCTGAACCTGAACAGAATTAACAACTCACTGGATCATGGATTGGATTCAGTTTTTCCTAAATTGGTATTTTTAGCTGTTTGCTGAAATCAGGGCCGGTCCTGAGGATTCATCAGCCTCGGCTGAAATAGAAAAAAGGCCATAAAAGTATTATCCTAAAAGGTCCTAAAATTTTCCTCTTCAACATGTTCTTGCATCTCTTTTACTTCTACTTCTTCGTCTTCAGCATTTAAACTTATATAGAGCTCCGGCTTGAGACTTTCTCATTTCTTCATCTCGTTTTCTCTTTTTTTTCTTTTTTGACTACCAGACAATTGTTAAGGAGCCATAGCTATTGAATTATTTCTAAAATAAAATCCAAATTCATAAATTCTACTAAGTAAAATCAAGAATAAAAAACTGAAAAAAGCAAGTAAATAAATAAATAAATCATAAATTAATATCAATTTGTCATTTTTTCTTTTTTAAATTTTTTTTCTTTTTCAGTTTTAATTTTTTTATAAATCATAAATTCATATCAATTCATCAATTTATCAGTTTTTAATTTTTTTTTTATTTTCGGTTTTTTTAATGTAAATATACCATTATCATAAATAACAAATTCAAATCAATTCATCCAAATCAAATAAATAACATATAATCATTCATTCATTCTATTTCAAAGAATGAAGTTAGAAAAGATTTCAAATTAAAAACTAATAATTAACCCTAGATTTTAAATCTAAACAAATGAAACAATGAAAGTGGAAATCTATAACTAATTACCTGGAGGGTGGAGCCGTGCAGGTCGGCGACTCGGCGTCCGGCGGTGGAGGCTGCCGGCGGCGACTCGGCTCTCTTCTTTCTTCTGGTCCGATTTCTGAGTGTTCTGTCGGAAGCTTTTCTTCTATTCGATTTTTGCTACAAGCGGAGGAATTGAGCCTTGAGGGGTAATATCTTGGGTCGGTTGGATGGGTCATAATTATGAGCCTCACAGGATCATAATTTTTTTTTCCAAGACCAAATGTATTAAAGCCCGTAAACATATTGCAGCCTATTGCCATTTTACACTATATATTAAAAAAAAGAAAATTGACTAGGGGCCATTGCCCCCATAGCCTTTAACTTAGATCGGCTCATGACCTTAGGTCCACGAAAGAATTTATTTTATCCTTTAAGTGCGCCAAATGTGCCTTGCATCCTAGCTGCATAAAAGGATTTGCAAGTTAGAGTGCTTAATTTAAGGTTCACCCTTTTTTTGTGGATCATCTCAAATCAAAATCATTTTAATTTTTTTAAAATAATTTGAAAAGAAAGTGCTCATAAAAGTAGTAAGCACTTTCTTATCACCCTCATATGTAGGTCAACAAAAAGTTGTGTAAATGTTAGGTCCAGTGGTCCACTATAACATTACCGACAAGGAGTACTTCGACGTTGCAAAGCTATACCATTTGGTACATAATGTAGTCCACTAAAATTTTATAAAGTACTCTTCCGTCCCTATTAAAATCGTCTACTTTGGTTTACGATGTTTGGTAGAAGCTATTTTCAATACAATTTATTTGAGATTTAGAGCGGAATTAAAAAATTAAATTTAAATATTAAAAACTACATTACAAACTCTACGAAACAAACAGTCACGTGATTATTTTTTTTACCAAATGAGTAACGAAATCAGAGATACAAAGTGAATGAAGTTTGATATTGTAAATAGGAAACAGACAACTTAGTTTGGGACGAACGGATGTATAACTACTTGTAATAGGTACATTTGTATTTTGTACATAAAACCACATAAAACTCCTTGGAAAAACTATTTTTTTTCTCTCTTTCCATTAAGCCTTCATATAATATTATAAAGTAAAAACTAACATAGGGCCTGATTGAAAATAACGTTAGAAATTAGCGTCAACGTTTTGAAAAGACTATCTACGGGCAGCGTTTAGTGTTAGCTAGGGTGTATACGAATCGAATCGAAGCAAATATATCACTATTCGATTCGTATTCGATTAAAGTGATATGTATTCGAATTCGGATTCGTATATAATTCGAATTTTAAAAAACATTCGTATTCGATTCGATAGATATTTAACGTATTTGAATTCGTATTCGAATATTCGAATTCGAAAATATAAGTAATTTTTTTCTTAAAATAGATTTCTTAAATACATTAAATTATTATTTTATAATAATGTAAAATGTAGTAAAAAATGTTAGAATATATATAAATTTATTTATAAATTGTAATACTCCCTCCGTCCCTAAATAGATTACAATTTTTTTTCTCTCTCCTCTCGATAACTTTTGTTTGTTTACGCGATTTCATTAAGTATTTGATAAATTAAAATATTCTTGTCACGTCTTGTTTTGTAGAACTTTTGACGTAGTTTTTTAATATGTAATTTTTATATCTTATTGGTATACCAATTTGTAAATAAAATGATTTCAAAAAGTAGGAAATTTTACTCCGTAACCCGCAATTTGTAATCAAATTGGGGACGGAGGGAGTATTCGAATATATATAAATTTATATGTACAAAAAAATATGTACACAAATATTTAATATATTAGAATATTTATAAATTTATTTATAAATTATAATATTCGAATACTAAACGAATTGAAGCTATTAATATTTGTATTCGAATTCGAATATAATTCGAATCTAAAATATGATTTGTATTCGGATTCGAATTCGAATATAGCGAATACGAATCATCTTTTTCGAATGCAAATCATGAATCAAATATATTTTATTTGATTTGTATGCACCCTTAGTGTTAGCATTGTCAAAGTAATCTGCACCGTTAAAATTTTATCCAAAATGCTAACGCTAATGCTATTCTCAAACAGGCCCCTAATCACAAATGACAAACAAACTCATACTTCACAAATTCACATATCAATACATCATTTACACGGAGTAAAAACTAACCTAATCACAAATGACAAACTCATACTTCACAAATTCACATATCATACCTGATAATATTGGAAATTGAAAATTTGAATAGGATGAGGATTTGCTGCAGTTACCAAGCAGCGGAAGGCGGAGGTGCGGTTGTGGTGTCCCGGAGCACTCTGATCTGCTCTACTATCAGAATCATCTTAGTTATTTCTACATTATTAATACACTGCGCAAATAGTAAGAGTAAATATATACTACGTATACCTATATATACGCAGTATACATAATTACATAACGGGCCAGTTCCAGTGACACCGGAGAACGGTGCCACTCCAGTGCCACTGGCTTTTTGGGGCACCTCCGGTTCTCAGTTCGTAAAATTGACGTTTCCTACCCCCTAACCCACCCCTAAACCCCCCCACCCCTGCACCCCCACTCCAACCCCGCCGTAAGCCCCACACAAAATGTGTGGCTATTATGCCCGGCATAATAGCCACACATTTTGTGTGGGGCTTATGGCGGGGTTGGGGTGGGGGTGCAGGGGTGGGGGTAGGGTGGGGGGTTTAGGGGGTGGGTTAGGGGGATAAGAACCGTCAATTTTACGAACGGAGAACCGGAGGTGCCCAAAAAGCCAGTGGCACCGCTAGTGGCACCATTCTCTAGTGTCACTAGAACCGGGCCGATTACATAATGGTCACCCGGACACCGTGGGTCCCGCAAATGGGCCAGCCCCTGGTTGCAATCATCCTTGTGGTCGGCGTCGCCTGTGACCACGGTGTTCGTCTTCATCCTCATCTTCGATGTAGTTGTTCCGAGCAAGCTCCTCTAAAGTTTGAGTGAGGGTATCCCTACATTGCGCTAAGATCATCTGTGCAGCATTGTTTTGATCTTCGGGACACCCCTCAAGGAGATCCCTCACCCTAGTCATAGTATTAACCTACAAGAAAAATTAGTTAAGTACTCTCTCAGTCCCAAAATCTCTTTCCCGTTTTGACTTTTATGGAATTTAAGGGAGTCAAGGAGAAATATTTTTGTTTTGACTTTCTCAAATGGGTAAAAGTAAAATGTGATGGATAGATTAACAGTGAATGGATATGATGGGAGAGGTAGAGATTTAGGGTAAGAATTAGTAGGAGCAAATGTTTGTGTTTTAGGTTACGTACCGCAACAACAAGTGCGGCAGCAGAGCTTTCAGCGCCGTTGTCGTGGTGGTGAGCCGGGTTCCGTATTAGACGACGGCCGTAAAACGCAAACCAATCCCGATAACCCTGCCCAACATGTTCTCCGGTGTCGCGAGGGGATGGAAGCGCTTCCATCTGATCCAAGACGACATGATTGTATCGATCTTCTCCCCACTCGTGGATGTATGCGGACAAAGTCTCGCGGGAATGGGTGCCTCTGCACTTGTGATTGTCCGTGCCATACGGATATGGGAGCTCAGGGATGGTTTGCAATTTGCCGAATTGCCTAGCAAACCGTCTGGGCATGATGGGCTCGACGTGCCACCGGTAAATAACTATGCCCTCAAAAGACCACAGTCCCTGGCCCGCCTTGCAGTATGCAGGTAGACTATCGACGTCGTATGGTTCCCAATCAACCTACATTTTAAGAGTATCGAATTTAGACATTATAATATCAACTAATACACACACTAAAACAAAATGACACATACATGTCGATATAGGGCACCATCAAACTGGTCCCGAAAGTATCGGACATTATTTCGCGCGGTGTGAGCATAGCTTTTCCGAACTCTCCACCTATGCATAATAAGGGAACGTGTAAATCCGAGTATTACAAGAATAAATAGATAAATTGCAGAGAAGTTATAACTTGACAGATTAATACCGAGCACCGTGTGGGTCATCAAAGAAAAGAGGTCCGTGGCGATCATTTGGCAAGTCACGCACCACGGGTCTGATCGGCAAGAACCGTGCCCACGCCCAAAGCTGGAGAAGAAGGAGACACCCACTAGGTCGTGTCCCATCATTCGTCTTCAAAGACGTACGACAAAGGCTACTGTACAGTCGTGCCAGAACGGCTGAACCCCAACTGTACTTGGATGTATGGTCGAAATCCTCTAGTAATGGGACAAAATCAGTTGTCGCATACCTCCCGGAAGTGTCCGGGAATAAGAGCCCTCCCAGGTACCCATAAATAACTCCTGCAGTATATTGCTTGACCTGCTCGTCGGTCCAATGCACATCCGGTTGCTCTCTACGGCCTAACCTGAAAATCTTGAACTGGTCAGGACGCCCAAAATCGTTTCCATCGACTTCCCACCCAAGGATATCACGGAAAACCTCATCGCGCTGATCCGGGAGCAAGGCCGGCGCACCAAGAAATGGCAACCCATCGACTGCAAGGCCCATAAGACACTCTACATCCTGTAGAGTGATTCCCATTTCCCCAAATGGAAAATGGAATGCGTGCACCTCAGGCCTCCATCGCTCCATCAAGGCTGTGATGAGACCATGATCTAATCTGATGGGATGCACTCGGTGCACCCCATAGAACCCAGCACGCCTCAAGTTCTCTGTAACCCTCGGGTCTCGAAACTGAGCAGGGATACTACTATCATAACGAACGGGAATGACTTCTGTGTCTACAAATGCCGGGTCTGTCCAAACACGATGTGAGCGATGAGCCGCTTGCAAGTGCAACATGGCAAGTGTTTTCGGACCAGCAAGATCTTTTTCCACATCATCCATTTTGCTAAAAGTGTCTGTTTGATAAATGTTTTAATACTATTTAAATACCAATCACCATTCCCCAATAAATGTTTAAAATCCATTGTGCAAATTAACAATGAAATCGTGTTTAACATTTAAATATTACATTGTGTTTAAATACTTAAGTCATGTGAAGACTTGAATACCGAAAGATGTGTTAGACACCAAATGAAGAAAGGACTTGAATACATAATATGAAAAGTACTAAATACGGAACATATCTCTATAGCTTAAACATACACTACCAAACAATAATTCAACTCACAATTCCTATTCACAGTGAAACACACTTGCTTAATACTCTATTGTTTTTTAATTGTACTTAAAGTGAAATTCACAAATCTCATTCATCATCAATGCCTAGATTATTATAGATTATTATAAGATTATATTGCTTCTTTGAAGGATGAAAAACACTTAAGATTGGATCTCATTTTCTTGAACACCTTAGCAACTTCAGTTTTCATCTCCAATTCACACTTACAAAAAGTGAATTATAAGCCCTATGCACCCGCACCCCCCAACAGATTCAATTTCTAATTCATTTCCAATTTCAAACTCTTAAGCAATTATTCGCTCCCACCCCATAAGACCCACTTTCCATTGATGACCAAATGGATAAAAAATGGGCAGAGTTGGGCATTCAAGAAATTCAATGACGTCTATGAACATATTGAACATTTTCTATGATTGGCATATCAAACTTAGATAAGAGAAGCTTAGTAACATTCAACTGGTTAGGAATGAGGGAAGCTAGAACATATATATATCAGGAGCAAAAGCTTCCCATGGTCATTTCCTGACATACAACAGATGCACTCAGAAGCTCCATTCCTATTATTCCTAAAATATCTTTAAGCGTTGTTTGGGAATGCCATTTTAAATTAGCGTTGGCGTTTCGGATGAGTTTTTAATAGTGCAAATTAAATTTGAAAACACTAAAGCTAAACATTTTTTCGAAATGCCAAATCTGTTGCCAAACGGGGCCTTAGTTCTCGGACTGTGTTACAGTCTTGGATAGGGAGGTTTAACACCATTCATTCTCTTCTCCATCTCTACACCTATCCTCACACAATGAAATATTGAAATCTTGTGCTGCTTAAAATCTTTTGTAGTGAAAATTAACCTAATCAGAAATTCAAGGTTCACAAATCCATAAATATCTAAAACAATTGAACATATAGGGAGACCAGCGTATTTGCCTGGATAATGATGAGGCCGCTGGCTCGCTGAATGCCTGAATAGGTGCTGAATCGAGGGGCGGCTGCCGCTGAATTGCAGCTGCCGGCTGAATGGTGAGTGCCGGAGTAGTCGACGGAGAAGGCAGGCGTTGGGGAGTGCCAGAGTCCGTCTTGTTCGCAAATCGCAGGCCTGCTTCACTGCTTGTTCGCACCTGTCCGTACGGAAAAATGAAATACTGGTCTTTTATAACATTTATAACATATAACACGGGGTTTCCATATTTAGTCTTTTATTATCAAATATTATCCTCGTAGTTCTTTTTTTAAGGGTACCTTTCCACAAATGGTCCTTTTTTTGATCTTCTGCCGTGTTGGTGTTAATTTAAAGGCTAAAAGTATAACTTGACATCAACATTATTATGTCTAGTGACGTGTTCTGATATTGGTTAAGCGGATAACACAAAAATAATATAATGACTCTGATTGTGGGCTAGGATTCTGACGAAAGATCACATTTGTAGATTATCGTTGTAGTAAAAAACGACTGTAATTCACAAACGACGCAAATGGAACAGTCTTTGGAATTGTGTATGACAAAAAAGATATATTATCATTGTGAAATTATACTTTTAGTCCTCAAATTAACACCAACATGATAAAAGATCAAAAAAAGGACTATTTGTGGAAAGGTACCCATAATAGAAAGACCACTGGGATAATATTTGATAATAGAGGACTAAATAGGGAAACCCCCTGTTATAAAGGACCAATTATAGAATTTACTCTTAAAAAACACTAAAATAGGAATAAAAAACAAAGACACCACTACACCACCATTTTAACTATTTATACTGATATAAAATGTTACTCCGTATTTCAATTTAAAAAAAATTGTACTGTAAAGTACTCCGTAATATATTAACATTACACTAGCATAAAATATTAGTGCATGTCTTATGTGTACATAGTGGTTAGAAAAAATACCTTGGATACACCCAAATTATACTCCAAGTGCCCCTATACTACACACCCTACTTTTTAGTGTGAAAAGAGAATAAAATGAGTAAAAATGTGTGGTTACAAAATGAATGGTGTGTACTTAGGTGGGTATACCATTTAACTATCATTCAAAAAAATAATACTTCATCTATCAGCCAGAAATCTTTTCAAACATTGTTAACATGATCAAACAGAACTCACTTTGTTTTCTTATTTTTATTACTCATTTCATAAAATAATAAAGTCTTGTCATTTCTAGTTTTGTAAATTGTACATGTACTTTTATACTATATAAATTTTATTTTTAAATTTTATCCTTATAATCAAATAAATTAATTTGAAAATAAAATTGGTCAAATCATGTAATGAGTAATGAGTAGATCTTTGGTAGATGGGGGAGTAGTAGGGCTCATATTTTTAACCTAAAATAAAAATAAAACTTATAATATCAATAATGACTGATGGATACCCCGGACAGGGGGTATCCGGTCTTTGTATAATATTAATTGAGGCGGTCCAGTCTGTTGGACCAACCCATTAGTTGTATGTTAATTATTTGTTATTTAAAGGCGACCCAGTCTGTTGGGCCGGCCCATTATTCCGAAACCCTAACCCTAGCTCCTCTATTTATACTCCTCTTCTTGAAAGAGGAGGGGGGTGGAGGAAACAATGGAGGCTACACTATTCATCATTTCTTCATCTAATCTACATCTTTTCTCATTTTCCACTACCCTTGTATTCCATAATCCAACAATGGTGCTCTCATTGAGAGTGTCGAACACATCAAGCGTGCTCTCAAATTCTTTTAAACCCAATTGTTTCTGTTTTGCTTTTTTTGGGGAGACTCATCTTTGCGGTGAATCCTTCCGTTTTCCCTAAGAGACTACACAGAAAGATTCCATCAAAACAAAGGCTGAATCCCAATCCAGCCGACGGAGGAGTCTCCAATCTCCTGTTCCGGCGAGCAGTGCAACGGCGAAATAGGATTGATGTAAAAATCAATTCTTTTCTTTTTGAAGGAATAACGCGTTTTCCTCCTGCTGCTCCGCCGACCAGCATCGCCCCAACTCTGGAAGGCGGTACCAGCCCGTCGGCCAACAGTGCCCCGCCGACCAGCAGCGCTCCAACTCCGGCAGGCGGCGATGCCATCGCCTCGTCCGGTGCAATTTTCTAGCCTGCCTGTACTCCCAATCGCCGGATCTGACCCGCCTATACTCCCAGTCGCCGGATCCGACCCGGCTGTGCTCCCCGACGCCAGAGTTGCTTCAAAAGACCTTTTTCACCGGAGGTCCAAAACCCCACGCCGTCGGCTTCTTTCTTCTCTTCCCCTCTTCGGGAAGGACGGCGGTGACAGAAACGACATCGCATCCTAGCAGTGGCATCGCAGATTGGTTTCCAGCAACCAACGACCGTCATTTTTTTCTCCGATAGGCTACAGGCCGACGGTGTCCGTACTTCCGGTGACCCCCTCGAGGTTTGGAGGCAGAGGATGGAGCAGAACAACAGTGACAGTGGGAGGTACACTCCTGCCACGGTTGTTCGAAGTTACGAAGTGCAGATAGTGCTGATCTCTATTCACTGGGGTCCATGGCCCTCAAATATGGATGGTGTAGGGAGCTATAAAAAGATAAGTATCTTTACCCTGACACCATTATTTCTACTATTTCGTACTTATTATTTTACCATATTATCAGTGTCATCGTTGGTATCATGCACTCTTATTATTACTATTACCTTGTCCACCACATGTGATCGAACCTCATTTGGACGATGGTATTACACTTTAAGCCCTGATGTGGGACGGTTAACCTCACACCCCACACAGGCTAGCGACCTGCCTCAGGGCATGGCTCAAATCCAACTCATTTAGTCATTCCTTAGCGAGGCCGGGTAACCTCTCTACGAGGTGCTGAAGATCGTCCGCGACGATGTTATCGCGAGGCCAAGGTAAGCCGTCCATCTCGACGCACTCCTATATATCCGTCTTTCACGACGCGATCTCATTTCCTCTTCCACGAGGCCGAGGTAAGACGTCAACCGCGACGCACTCCCATCCGTCTCCCACGACGCGATTTTATTTCCTCTTCTACGAGGCCGAGGTAAGCCTTCCCCGCGAGGCACTCCAAATCGTCCGCGACGATACTATTCGCGAGGCCGAGGTAAGCCGTCCATCTCGACGCACTCCTATATATCCGTCTTCCACGACGTGAACTATATTGCTCTCGGATCTAAGGCGAGGGGTGCATCATTTGTGCATATCTCACTTACCCGAGTAGCTCTCATTTAAAGACCCCGGTCTCACTAAGGATGACATCAAGGTTTGTTCTAGACCAGACTACTACACGATCGGCACACTTCGCTGATAAGGCCTATCTTTTGTCCAAAACTTTGGACCCAACTCATACGTTGACTTACTTTTCTCGGCCGCGTGGTGATCGGTCCATCCGAGCCCGCGAGCGCCTTGTGTTCTTTTTGAACTTATTTTGCAGGTTAAAAGGATGAGAAGACTAGGCTCAGCCTCAGCCACTGCGTGAGGCACTTGAGCTCAGCCTCATCTACTCAAGCTCGGCCTCAGCCACTGAAGCATGGCCACTCAAGCTTGGCCACTCAAGCTCGGCATTTGGCCACTCAATCTCGGCCCCAACCATTTAAGCTCGGCCTCATCCACTCGAGCTCGGCCTCATCCGCTCAAGCTCGGCCTCATCCACTCGAGCTCGGTCTCATCCACTCGAGTTCGGTCTCATCCACTCGAGCTCGGCCTCATCCGCTCAAGCTCGGCCTCATCCACTTGAGCTCGGCCTCATCCACTCGAGCTCGGCCTCATCCACTCGAGCTCGGCCTCATCCACTCGAGCTCGGCCTCATCCGCTCAAGCTCGGCCTCATCCACTCAAGCTCGCCCTCATCCGCTCAAGCTCGGCCTCATCCGTTCAAGCTCAGACTCGACCACCTCGTGGGGTACTCGAGCTTGGCCTCAGCCTCGGTCATCCCGTGAAGGGGCCAAAGACTCCCAACGGAGTCGAGCATGGACACTACTCCCCTTCGCCTCGGAATTCTTTTTCGGCTTAGGGAGTGGGGGACTCCGGGTGCTCGGCTCGTGATTGTTACATCTCACATCATGAGAGGTTGGCGATCGACATCCCGACCTTGTATCAGACCGCAGCTGTCCGTGTCGGTTTGCACTCGTCGGCAATACACTATGATGAATAGCCCTCGACTCCAGACAACGAGTCCGGGGGACTTGAAGATCACCTCTTCTGAGATTCACACAGAAGACCTCACACCCTAGCAATGTTTCCTAGATCCACTCTGTGGGACGAGATGTACTCTTTTCTTGACTGAGGATTTTTTCCCATCCTCATGGGTTTTTTCCTCGGCAAGTTTTTAATGAGGCATCCCCCGGGGAGTGGGTCACACATTGACGAGATTGTGGGAGGATGACGACTTATTCATCCACTCTAATGGTGATTATTGCACTCTGAACAGCAAACCGACGATGCCCTTTGTACGAGAGCAGAACCTTTCAAGACAATGAGTAGAGTATGTGTTTCTTTTTGACATTCTGGACAGCGAATTGGCATTACGTTTCTGACATATGGCGTTGTTTGCCTTACTTCACCGTGCTCGGGACATCAAGTTAGCGATGCATTTTGTACAGCAAGGAAGACAGTGTCCTTCTGTGGCGGATTGTTGCTCTACTTCCACTTCACCTCGAGTTCCTCTCGGCTCGGAAAGTGGGGGACTCATGATGGATACCCCGGACAGGGGGTATCCGGTCTTTGTATAATATTAGTTGAGGCGGTCCAGTCTGTTGGACCAACCCATTAGTTGTATGTTAATTATTTGTTATTTAAAGGCGACCCAGTCTGTTGGGCCGGTCCATTATTCCGAAACCCTAACCCTAGCTCCTCTATTTATACTCCTCTTCTTGGAAGAGGAGGGGGAGGTGGAGGAAACAATGGAGGCTACACTATTCATCATCTTCTTCATCTAATCTACATCTTTTCTCCTTTTCCTCTACCCTTGGATTCCATAATCCAACAATGACAATCGACAACATATAATACTAAAAAATAAATAATAATAATAATAATAATAATAATAGGTGAAAATAAATACTCCTTTCATATCTTATTTTCATTTTTTTAATTCTTAATTTTCTTTTTAAACTTACCAATACAATTATATTCTAGAAAACAAATATAGATTTATAAGATTTTGAGTCAATTATCAAAATAGTCCTTTCTAATAAGATGTTTTTCTAAATTAGCCCTCACTAAACAATAATTACTTTCGTAATCCTTTATAATTTAGATTTATTCTTAAATGGTCCTCTATCAAAAATGTCTATTAAATGTCAGTCAAATCAAATATATTTTTGTATTTCTACCATCTAGACTCAAAGTATATTCTTGAAATGCTCATTTATAATTAAGTATTTTTTCTAAACTGAAAAATACTAAGTAAGTGTTTTTCAAAATGGAATCCACGAGCCTACTCGGGGTGGATTACTACGTTGTAAAAGTGTCGGCCCGGATAACTCCAATGTCATTTGGACGGTAGTGATCGATGTTCAATGAAAGATTGAGAAAATATTCCCTCAATCTCAGCTGGGCACTACGCGCCATAGGAGGAGTCATCAGCACAAGATGACAATGGAATGAGACAAAATACTACGGGACAAAAGAAAGCCACCTCGCGTCATCTGAGAATGTAACGTGCGTCGATGTGAACGTGCGGCGCTTTGTCCACTCTTTTTCCTTATAAATACTTGTGTAACCCTCAAATGAAGGGATCCAAATTTTATCTCTCCAAAGTTCATATTGTAATAGCTCCCAGCATTCTCCTGCATACTTAATAACAATTAGACTACATGTATTTCTACCTACAGTTCTCCGGTCATTCTTTATTTGCCTACTAATTTCAAAACTTTAAAGCTAAACGCTAATGTTGTTATCAAATGAGCCCTAAATTAATGGTCTTACTTTTTCTTTCTACTATACATATTAAGTTGACAACATAATCATGTTACTTCATGTTATATAAAGAATTTGATATACTCTCTAGTTTTTTAAAAATATAAATTTTATTTTGAAATTTTGCAATACAGAG
The DNA here is from genome assembly GCA_900332095.2 of Cuscuta campestris. Taxonomy (NCBI): domain Eukaryota; kingdom Viridiplantae; phylum Streptophyta; class Magnoliopsida; order Solanales; family Convolvulaceae; genus Cuscuta; species Cuscuta campestris. Next base: position 2,434,933 of record OOIL02002239.1, read on the forward strand.
TATTATTTTAAAAATTTGATTGAAAATAAACTTAGTCAAATCTCGTTAATTGTAATGGAACAATTTATTTAGGGTGAAGGGGAAAAAGGATTTTTGTACGTACAACAACAAGGACAATCCAGTAAGATTTTTTTCTAATAGAAATTAAAAAAATAAATGCTTTTTATCCCGAAAATAATTATCTCCCATTTTATTTGTCCCAAAATAGGTGTCAGAATTTTTAATTTTCTAATAAAGTGCGACGCATAAGATATGTGGTCTATAATTTTATCTTTCTTTTGAATAAATTTTAACCACTCAAATTTTATATTTAATATTTTTTAAAATTATGGGAAATTAAATTGTGTCAATCAAAGTAGCTGATTAAAGTTCAATCGATTTAATTCAAAAAAGTCAAATTAGAAAGATATTCTTAGATGGAGGGAGTATTTGTTTGCAAACATAGAAAAAAAGGAAAAACAACAAGAACCAGAAGAACTACTGGTTTTGTGACCAAATATTTTGTTTCGTTTTCAATTCCCGTTTCAAACTGGAACCTTATTCAGTCTAATTAAGTTTCGATTCAAATTCATGTTTCAAATCAAAACCTTGCACCGCACAATAAATTATCGGTACAATAAAAAAGAAGTTATATTTCAAATCAAAATTTTGACATCATCATTGATTTCATATTTCGCGCATATACATACAAAAAATAATTATCAATGCTACATCCATAATACGGAGTAATCAATAATTATTATTTGTATGTCTATGCGTCTAGCCCGCCGTTCAACTGACATTTAAGTTAAATGTCATGGGATGACAATTTTAATCTCTGCCCTTGGATTTATCCATCATTTTTTAGATCTATTTCACCTAAAATTAACGGAGCCCCTCTGTCTCTGCTTCTCCCGTCTTTATCTCTCTTCCGCCGGTTCCACTCTTCTCTGCAATCAAAGCACCGGCCGGCGACGTCTTCCATCTCGGCGCCCCTGCATCTCTCCCACGAGGTAAGTTCCCCACACCCTCTCCTCCGGTTTGAATTTACTTTGAGATTACCCAAATTTCTTTAACCCTAGTTACTTCCTCACACCCCTAGTTACAATCCCTCCATCCCACAAAAAAAGTTCCCATTTTGAATAGTATTTAGTCAAATATTTACACGCTTTGACTACAAATTGTGAGAAATGTATATTGAATTATGAAATACATTTTATATAATTGGATTCATCTTAGGATTTAGTTTTGATATCTCTATTTTTTTTAGCATTTCTTTATTTAGATTATATTTAATTTAAGGTCAAAGTGTGCAACAATTTGACCAATTTATGGTCAAAATGGGAACTTTTTTGTGAGACGGATGGAGTATTAGCTTTTAAAAGTATTTTTTTGTCTAAAATACTATTCATAATTTATGTGATTAAAATATACGTAGTAAACTCTTAAGTTTTTCAGTGTTGCCACGTTACTAGTTCCTAATTTTTATTCATTGATTCTTAGGACCATATGAAGACGGGACCAACTGATTCTGTAAAATACTACTCCGTAGATTCTATCAGGAATCAAACTCAAATCACCCCTAAATCAATTCCAAGTCCTTCACTTTCTATCAGATTTAGCAACCAAAATCCCCTCTACAGAGTTCTTCAATGGCGTCTTCATTGGTGCCCTTGCCTGTGACGACCTTATGCAGTCACAGATCTTCCAAATGCCGCATCTCGAGTTATCCTCTCCAGCATCCTCTGCAAATCCATCTTCTTCGCCCATATACTCGACGAATCAGTGATAGGACTAATTTTAAGAGCTTTCTGCTCTTCGGCCCTTTGGCTTGTCCTCAAAAGCTCAGACCCGTTGCTGCGGGTGATCCGGATGTACCTGGGTACATTGACCAGGTATTATGTCACCTTTTGTTTTCAACTCAGCTTTGACAACAGTTGTATGTTTTAGTATTTAGTTATCTACTGTGTCTAGGTCTCATGGAGTCTGAGTGTCAATAGTTGATTTTTGATTTCGTCAATGGTGGAATGGTTCAAAACTTGAAATTGTGTTTCTCAATCAGCAGTGTGCCGGTGTTGATCTAGCAGCCAAGTTCAGGCAACACATTCGGTATTGTAGAAGCGCAATGAAATTAGTTTCATAGCTGTTAAAATAAATTAATTGGTAAACCACGAAATACATTAGAAGATGGTAAAATACCTTATAGGACTTAGATTTCATTGAAATGAGACAGACTTGATAATGAAAGATTAGATCTGGAGCTATCATTGATCCCATGGGCAAAATGTAGTAAAAATATCGGTTGACGTCTAAATCTGGATGTGCCACTATATTGAAGGACTAAATCTGTTTTTAACTTCCTTAAAAAAACTGTTAGACTCACTTTGTAACCTATAGGTACTAAATCCTAAATGCCAATACCATTTTTGACACCTAAAATGGGAAATGAATAATCACTTTCTTCGTCATTATATTTGTACTTTATCTTGCATTTTATGAACCAATCAAGTGTCATTGCATCATATTAATAATGATTTAACCAGTGATGACAAATGCAGGGATCGCATGACTTGCAAAATAGTGATAAATTTAAGCAGTGGGATTCATTAACCGCAAAGTTTGCCGGAGCTGCAAATGTACCATTTTTAGTGTTGCAACTTCCTCAAATCATACTAAATGCTCGTAATATTATTGCAAGGAATAATTCTGCTCTGTTTGCTGTTCCCTGGCTGGTAATACTCTCTCCAGTCATCATCATATTCATAACCCTTTACGTATAAGAAAAGGTGGGATTTGTGTAAGGCTGATGATAATAGTGCTACAGGGGATGCTCACTGGATTGCTAGGGAATTTGTCTTTACTATCATACTTCATAAAGAAGAGGGAAAAGGAAGCGGCAGTGGTGCAGGCATTAGGAGTTGTGTCAAGTTATGTAGTGATCTCACAGCTTGCTGTGGCTGGAGCTATGCCTTTTCCTCATTTTGTAGCCACATCATTCATTGTTGCTTGCGGTCTTATTATAAATTCTATGGATTACTTTCACTTGCTGAACCCTGGAATATGGCACTATTGGGAAGACTTTATAACCATTGCAGGTCTCTCCGTACTTCCACAAGTAATTCATCGAGTCTCATTTTTTACACATCTGACCTACTACATTTTTATGACTTGTCTTCCTTCAACTGTGAGTGACTATGTACAGGTCATGTGGTCAACCTTCCTCCCATTGGTTCCAAACACAATCTTGCCGGGTGGAATATCTTTTGTAGTTGCAGTGACAGTTGTGCTTATGGTAATCATTAATGACTTTATGCTGATAAGTTTAGAATGAGGAGATCATACCCTCCTTGCATTTCTTATTTTCCATGAATATCATGACTGATAGTCAAAATAGCAAACAATTCACCCCCAAATGTGGGAAGTAGTGTGCTTTCGTTAATTGAAGTTTAGAATGTGGTGTATCTATCTTACTCGTGAAGTCGTGACAGAAGAGATAATGACACAGTTGACACAGGTCTCATTTTTGTGATGGCTTCCATTTTCCAATTTCCATGTTCTGGATTGATGGAGGATAGACATCGTTGCCTCATTTCTTTTCTTCACATTTTGAGTTTGTGGAAGTGATATCCCTTAAATTCGTGTGTAGACACACAACTTTTTAGTGGGATGTGCTTGGCATTCAGTGATGTTGTGGGGGGGGGGGGGGGTTGTACAAACGTATGAGCTACTTTTGACCCTTAGGTTGGGCATAGGCTTGCCTATCAAAGATGGGGAGTGCTAGAAACCAGTAAGGTCTTCATTGCCTCCGCATCTGCTTGGACCAATTTTGGTGCATGTCATGACATAACTTCTTGGTGAGGTTGTGGCATCGTGCTTAAGCGAACCAATCTTTTTCCTAACATGTTTCTTGAGGTGTATGTTGAAGCTATCTAACTATTTTGAAATGTCGGAGTCAAGATGTATGCAACCTTACCCCTACAGAGAGGTTGCATCCGTTTGACCCTTGGTGCATTGCTGCATTCACTTCTTCAAACTTCATAGAAAGAAAGAAGCAAAGGAAGAATAATGTGCAATTTTTATTTAGTCTATTATTTACCCGAACCTAGACATTGTCAATTGGCAATTGACACTCTTGAAGACGGTGTTTAAATTGCTGTTAACATGAGTTGTGTCCTAAATGACCTAGTCCTGTGTTGGATATATGTTGAACATATCTCTGGCATAGTTCTCTTTTTGTGGAAAGCTAACAGAATAAAATTCACATAATCAGCCCCCTTGGTTTTGCTCTAACACCCCCTATCTGTAAAGTTGATTGTGATAATTTGAGTGTATAGGCCTGAAATTACAGAGCATCTTTCTTGAATTAAGTGTATAATCTAAGGAGAGTGGATATTCATCATGAAGGCTTCTTTGAATTTATTTTATTTACATTGACAGGCTCGGATGGGTAAGCTGCCAGAGAAAGGTGTGGAGTTTGTTGCATTACTTTCTGCATGGACTGCAACACTTCTTTTCATGTGGATGCCAGTTGCACAAATGGTAAGTTTCGTGTAGTCAAAGTTAAATTTTAAATAAAACTTCAAGTAATTTTGACTATTGCTTCCTGTGCAGTGGACAAATCTCCTTAATCCTGATAACATTAAAGGATTATCGGCTGTCTCAATGTTGCTGGCCATGATTGGTAATGGACTAATGATTCCTCGGGCACTCCTCACTCGGGATTTCATGTGGTACACACACATAATTAACTCTTAATGTTGTTTTCTAAAGTAGATCTCTGCCTAATAGGAATGTGATATCAACAAGAGTAATGCTGATGGAATAGTTATGTTCATTGTCATTTTTTGATTCTCCAGAACCTGTTTATCTGTTCTACCATTAGAGTTGATTTCAGTGGTGCTCCTTGATAAGCATAGCATACCTTCCAAGTTCGAATATATTCACATTATGTTTAGCTAAAGTTTATGTATGTGGGTTGATTGTTAGTTAGTATGAGTTTTGCATATCTCATGAAACCAAAGCTTGAGTGAAAAATGTCAGCAATGGAGCTCTACTCTGTCAAGTGTTTCACCCATTCCTGAAGTGTTATAACATTGATCTCATAGTTATAGGGTCTATTTTTTGTTTGGCATCTGTTTCATGTATGCAGTCACATTCATATGCGTAGCTAATGTATGGCTTTCTTGCTGTGGAAATAACCTGTGGTGATGAAAATTTTTTAATTTTGTCTCATTATTTCCAAGTAAGAAGGTTGTTACAGGGAGGACATCTAGCGAAAAGCTTTGTGTCTATGTTTTTGTGTGTCTATAACATTTACTAACATGACTATTTCACACTTTGATAAAAATGATTATGTCGCACTGAATTTCATGGTACCAACCCCAACCAGTTGGGATTAAGGTGACGATGATGAAGAAATTGTGAACACTTTCCTACCTAAAAGTTGCACTCTGTTATGAGTTGCGAAGTAGAATCAACGTTCTAGGTCCTACCATAGTTACTTGTTTGTGTAGTTCTATGTTGCACATAGCCACATACACGGAAATGCAAGTAACCGGGAGTCCGGGACACCATTTTTTTTTTTGGAAAACTACCCATAATATTTGCATTAGAGTTTCGTAGAGGTTTCATTCATATGGAAACATTGCTTCTTATCGTGCATCATAGGTGTGGATGATTTTGTCATATAGATGATTTTGGCCCTTCTTTTCATACATTTCGGCTTTCCAGATGTCCTTTTAATGAAATTTAGTGCTGATGTTTGTCTGACGCCAATGTTTGCAACAATCTGGCTACTATCTAACAACCTATGTAAGAACAAAAAATCTGTAGCAAGAACTAATTGAGTTAATTACTGGTGAGAGGTAAAATTGCAAGGACATACCAAATGCGCTTCTCTTTTTTTTCTTTCTTTGCTTTTCTGCTGTAAAAAATTGTCATGCTTTAAAATTTGAGGTAAATGACAGGTTCACTGGTTCAAGTTGGGCGTGCATATTTTATGGATGGGGAAATCTTTTTTGCTTGTACAGGTACCATGAGTACACATTAATGGGTTTAAACTCTCTCCTCCACAATTTTTACTGAATGAGTTTTTTTTCCCCTCCAGTTTTGAAGTCATTCGCAGGGAGTTTTTCTTGTCAGCTACAACGGGGTTCATAGCATGGATAAGTATGCCTTTCTTACAGTTCGACTTTATTTTATTTCTTCCAAAAGAAGAAAATAAAAATGTCACACTTCTTAGTACTAATACTTTCAAAAAAATTTACAGTTATGGCCTTCTGGAAAGATATGCTGGTTTATGGATACAACTCCCCCTTGACATCCCTCAAGAACTTGGTTTCGGGCTCCAGGTAAATAACTGCTGGTGCCTTCCTACAGTCTTATCCTTGGCGGCGTCCTCTCACAGGCCATGCCAAGCCATTCTGCTGAAGCAAAAGATGCTTGCCCGGAATGACAGAACGGACGACAATGGACTTGAGCATATACAATTTGGGCAGCTTATTTTCAGGGGTGCCCGGTGCCCGCCCTACTCAACAACCACTGGTCGGGTTTGGCCATAACTTTTGTGTATATATATATATATATATATATCGGTATACATCCCCCCAGCATCTCTTGTGTTGTTGGTGAAGTTATGTTTCCGTTTTATTTGGTTTCAAATAAGTGTTGTGCACATATTCAGTGTGTTATTTGTGGATTAGAAACTTGGGAATATGAGATTTTTTTATAGAAAAAAGTTTTTTTTTGAGAGCTATCAATTGGTTTCATAATGACTATTGGCCAAAACTATGGAGTACCCAACTGTTGACAAATGTGAAGATGTTTATCTGGCAAGTTTACAATGTGACATTCTCCCAAACCAAAGTCTCTTGAAGACTCCACCTTGATAAAACTTAAAGGGAAGGGGCAATGGAGGCAGAAGTACCAAAAACAATTCTACATTGCGATATTATGTGAAATCATCCTACATTTCGGATTATCGTTACGTTACTAATGAAAAATGTAGGTAGAGTGATGAGACAGAAATATTATATTTTGATTAACTATAATTTGCGAGAAGTGACTGGTCATATTTTTAGCATGGTCATATTGGCATGAACCCGACTTGCAAAGGAGAGATAATCCAGAAGACACTCTTCGGATGAGCTTGGTTGGACCCTCCTCACTCAATCATCCTGATTGGATGGCTTGATTGATGACTAGATTGACACTCATGAATGACCAAATTAATGAGTGATGGGTCAAGGAGTTGTTTCCATGTATGGGTGTTGATTAGCGCAAGGCCCATGCGTGAGTAGTACCTAGCTAGTTGCCTTATTTAACCTACTCCACTATATATAAATAGGTTGTGAAAGAGGGAGGAGGGGGAGTCATTCATTCTTTTACAAACTTGTACACTTTTGAGACAGGGTAAGAAATATAAATTCAAACACAGGAATTCTTTTCTTGTCTAGATCATTCTCACTGTATTCGTACTTTCCTTTGTGTTTACTTCACCTTGTTAAAGTCTGATTCGACTGAGTCAGTCTCGGTCAAACATAACCAGTCAAATTTAAACCATCAAAAGCTATAAATTAGATTAATGAAAGTGTTAAATAATAAGAGTTGTAGTCATTCATAAAGGATATTAAATGAGCTCATCCTCCCCACGCATATGAAAGGTCTAAGAACTTGTTCTTTATGGCTTAAACTCTTAACTTCCAGTTTAATTTCTTTTAGTTTCTTCTAGTTTCTTCCATTTCTTCCAGTATCATCCAGTTCCTTCTAGTTTCTTCCAACTATTCTCATTTTCTTCAAACTCTTTCTACTTCTCAAACCAATTACTCTAAAAACGATATATTTTTAATGTGATTATTATTATTATTATTTATATTATTATTATTATTATTATTATTATTATTATTATTATTATTATTATTATTATTATTATTATTATTATTATTATTATTATTATTACTGCTACTACTACAACAATGTTCATAACTATAGTTTATAAATTATTTTTTTCATATCACTATTTTTATAATTCATACTCATTATTATTATTTATTCAACCTTTTAATATGAACATGATAATTTTTTTGTATATTAATCTACATGATAAAATAGAAAAAATAAATATTTTAAACTATATTTAAAAACTATGGATAAAATAGTTACATAGAATGTTTTGTTAATCTAACTTTATATAAGACCCCTCACTTTTTCCTTAACTACTCAATTTTTTCTCATTTTATTTATTTCAAAATTTAATTTTGTTTTTTTATTTTTATAATTTTTATAAAAAAATTTGAAAGTTAAAATAGTTTAGAGAAAAAGACTAAAATATGAGTAAAACATAAAAAAATGTACAAAAGTTAAAGTTTTATGTATTTATTCCAAAAATAGGAGTTACAATGAAAATAAAATGAAAATCATGAAAGAAAAATTATTTTGATTACATTATATAAAGTATAATTACAAATATAATATTTTATAATAAATATTACATAAAAATTTGAGGTGCAACGTAACCACATTAACTTTTTAAAATTTATCATTTTAATATTTATGCTAACTTTATATTATAATTGTTATTTTTTGTAAAAGTAGTTTTTTTGTGTGTATGAAAAATAACAATATTTTTCTATCTTAAAGACATTCATTAAGATAACGTGGTGATGATGATGATGATGATGATCATAATAATAATAATAATAATAATAATAATAATAATAATAATAATAATAATAATAATAATAATAATATATAACAGGAAGAATTAGAATGAGAATAATATAAAAATACACTAAAATAAATTTTTTAAAGTTTTTTTAGGGTTTCTACTTTTTTGAAGTTTTTCTAGTTTCTTTCAGTTTCTTCCAACATCCGGCTCTTTTTCCCAGTCCTGAAGAACAGGTTCTAAGTAAGTGATACAAGTTGTTGATGAAATACCCCACATATGTACGTACATGTGTGTGTAATACTTATGTGATCTCTCTATAGATTTTTTACTTTCACTTTTTAATACAACCTCCAAAACTCATAGAAATATTTTGAGTAAATTCCATAATTGGTCCATTATAACAGGGGGGTTTCCATATTTAGTCCCTTATTATCAAATATTAACCCTGTAGTTTTTTTTTAAGAGTGTCTTTCTACAAATGGTCTTTTTTTTGATATTCTGCCAAGTTGTTGTTAATTTAAAGGCTAAAAGCATAATTTGACATCAACATTATGTCTAATGACGTGTTCTGATATTGGTTAAGCGAATAACACAAAAATAATAACTCTGATTGTGGACTAGAATTCAGACGAAACACCACATTTGTAGACTATGGTTGTAGTAGAAAACGACTGTAATTCACAAACGACGGAAATGGAACAACCTCTGGAATTGTGTATGACAAAAAAGATATATTATCATTGTGAAATTACACTTTTAGCCCTCAAATTAACACAAACATGATTGAAGATAAAAAAAAGGACTATTTGTGGAAAGATACCCATAAATGAAGGACTACTGGGATAATATTTGATAATAGAGGACTAAATAGGGAAACACCTCTGTTATGAAGGACCAATTATGGAATTTACTCAAATATTTTATATAAAAACTTTTTTGGGTCACAATAACAAGTTTGAGCTTTTGGTCTAGTTGGTTCTCTGATATGGTATCGGAGTCTTGTTGGTCAAGATGTCACATATGTTTTGATAATAATAATCATAATAGTAATAATCATATGAATAATAATAATAATAATAATAATAACAATAATAATAATAATTAAAATAATAATAATAATGTGAAAGGGTTCTACATCCACTCACTTTGAATGACTCCAGATGACACGAGATTTAATTCAGTTCCCTACGGTGCTCCATTCCGATGATGATGGTTCCTACTCCCACACCCAGGTAATGTAACACCCCGACCCGCATGACCCGAATAATTGGATTAGCGAACCGGGTTGCTACTAAATTGGTAGTCATACGCATTAATTTTCCAAAACAATTTAAAACATTTAATTCAAATAGTATTTAATTATCCATCAGAGTAAATCCAAACAGTTGCGGAAGCTAAATTCATAATCCAAAACACAACTTGGGAATCATGTCCGAAATAGTAATAAGTTAATTCAAGAAATAAATAAGAATTCAAAATCGTCGGACACTGCCACGCACATCTCAGCCTCCTCATCGCCCTCCGGGATTGGCTCCAAGCTCATCATTTCCTGGATTACCTACGTGTAGCAAACAGGAAAAAGGCTACACGCTCAGCATTGAAGCTAAGTGAGATATATCTAACATACAACTATACCCATAGGCGATCCCACTAGCCCATATCACCATACGATATCATGCACACAACATGCTCATCATATTCACACCACATGCAGAATATAACAGTTGTAATAAATATCAACATTAAAGAATAACAGATCACAAGGATACAATGATAACTTCTCCATTTTCCTCTGCCCTTTGCTCTTTCGGTACTCGGCTCTTAACCTAGACTAGGTAAAAGCTCAATTGATTACAACTTGCCTATGGAGTCATGACCTTCCCCTTCGGAACGAAGGTCAAGCTCAACCAACTCGGGAGTTCCTCGTTGGGTGGGTGAGATCCCTGTCCCCTTCGGAACGACAGTTCTTAGATCCCCGTGTACGCGTTTTTACCCGGACAACCATTGGACCCAGCAGGTACCACATGGCTCTAACCGCTATACTTAAGACAAATCTTGCCATTATTCCTCTTCAGGTCAGATCCTAGGTTGTTCTAGGTATATCATGCCTAAATCGTCATTAGTTACAACCATACATGTCCATACATTTTACACATGATCCATCACATCTAATTCACTCAATTAGCGGCCTAACACTGGGTATCGCTACCCTCGTTTACCGTCATGCAACACACAAGGTCTCGGAATCAATCCTCGACGCAAACAACAAAACGCAGACCAGTTCAGGTACATCACGGTACCCCTTGGCGGTAGGGGTTACCGACCCCACGGCACCAGGGTACCGTCCCCACGGTACGGGGGTACCGTCCGTGTCAGTTGGGATTCCTCCGGTAGCCCGCCACGGTAGCCCCTGACGGTAGGGTCTACCGTCAACCGGCACTCGGGTACCGTCCCAGGTGGGTGCCGCCAGAAACGGAACGAAGCCGGGGAGGTTGGCGGTAGCCAGGTACCGTGTCAACGGTACCTCCCTACCGTCTGTCGCGGTGAACATTAGCCCTGCACCAGTTCCGTTTCCGTCCCTTTTGCAGCAACCGCGCCATTGATTACAAGCATAACAGTTCATAAAACATTAACCTAGCATTCCATAACTTATCTTCAATCATCCTAACACAACCCATGTCCTCCCAACCATAAACAACAAACACAAAACCTAATTCACGTATAATCCACATAAATCAACCGTAATGATTCCATGAACGTAAGATTCAAACCTACGAATATAATCCATATGTTAGATGACCACGTTCTCACCTTGAATTCGATGCTTAAACTACAATATGGTACTCACGAACGACGGCGTCGGACTCTTCTTCTTTCTTCTCTTCTTCTCTTCTTCTCCTTCTTCTCTTCTTCTCCTTGCGTTCGTCCTTCTGCTCTGTTCCGATCGGGGAGAGTGAGACGCGAGAGAGAGACGTGAGAGAGTGGGGAGGAGGTTACGTGAATGTGGTGTGAGGCGTAGGGGTTTGGGGCGTGTAAGGGGTGTATTTATACTTTTGGGGTTTGGGCTCCGTATTAACTAAACGTACCTGGCCCAAATGTACTTTCCAGCCCCACTAACTCCAAATTCGAATCCAATTTCACCGGTAGACTCGATTCGTCGAACCCTACACAACGGTATAATTTTTTTAATATTAAACGAAAGGTATATTTAATTCCCACCGGGTCCGTCTCAGTTATTAATTAATTATTTCCAATTAATTAATTCTGATAGGCCGGGTTTCGGGGCGTTACAGGTAAACCCTCTCACCCCGAGCTAACGACTCTAGAGTTGTTCCGATCAAAAACAGTACTAATAAATTTATTATTCTTATTATTATAAAGAACGCACAAAAATAATTTTAAATCACTATTGAAAAGAAATAGAAAAAAATAGATGAAACTTGAAAGAGTGGAAAGAAATTTAGAGAGTTTGGAAGAATTAAATTGTAATAACTTAGAAAAGTTGAAAGAAACTACTCCCTCCGTCCGAAAATATTCTTCACATTTTCCTTTTTTGTCCGTCCGGAAATATTCTTCCCATTTTCTTTTTTAGTATACTTTTTAAGGATAAATATCAATAATACCCTTCTATTTTATCATAAATCTACTTTTTTTAATAATAAAAGGAGATTTAAAAGTTTATAGTATGTGCATTTTTGAAAATTTTGCATTTTTTTCCTATTCCTTAATAAGCGTGCCAAGTCAACACGGGAAGAATATTTTCCAGAGGGACTATTAGTTTACAGAGGAAAACTCTTTTCGTCCCTGTTTAACCTCACTTCACGATTTGCAATAATTGATTATAATTAATCACAAATCATTTAATGCAAGCATTAGTGCATACTCCCTCCGTCCGTGTTTGTCCACTTTCATTTTTGCACACCATCCAATGCACTTCTTTAATCCATTTTATCTTGTAATTTGTATATTAAAAAATTATAAAAATTATATATTAATAATCTATATGTTAAGACGAATCAAACAAGATCACACATGACTATTTTTAGGCTTACATATTGAGAGAATTTGATGAATCAACGTACTTAGATGAACAATTCCAAAAGTCAAAAGTGGACAAACACTCAGGGACGGACCAAGTAAGTAACTATGAACCAAAACTAATAAACACGATTTATTAGGGAGATGCTAGGGGTACACCAAAGTTGTACCCCATTTGTCCTCCACTCCCTCCATAACCACTCATTTGTATTTGATTTTTATTTACTTATTTTTTTTTAATTTTTTTTGCCTATTTGAGTGGTTATGGAGGGGGTGAGGGACAAATGAGATACACCTTTGGTGTATCCTTAACATTTTCCAATTTATTAATGTATCAAAAGTTAGATGAACAAAACAAGTTGGTTTTCACAAACTAACGACAAACACGTCGAGAAATAATATAAAAACAAATTTTGCCTGCAATAAAGAGACGAGAATGGAAATTGGGCTGTGAAAGAAATATTAAATTGAAATTTGGTGGGGTGCGCCGGGCCGCAGTAGTCCAAGACCATGGCGACACTTGAAGGCCCAAGACAGCAAGCTGCCTTTAAAGGGCTTTCCCCCTTAAAAAATTGAGAAATTGAGTTAATATCATGTGGGCCAATGGTCCACATATCAGATACGTAGTATTAAACTGATAAGAACAGATTTACACTTGATCTTAGCCAAAAGGCCGAGAAAGGTATGCCTTTGTTAAAACACAGCTTTTGCCTTTTATTAGCTCTTCGCAGATATCACTCTTGTTACGAAACCAGTGTGGGACGGAAGCATTCTTTAAACTGCTGCACCTCGCCTCTACTTCTCGGTGTTTGGCAACGCTAGTAAAGCATTACACTAATATATTCCCTTGGCCTTTATTTCTAATAATTAATGTACTCTATAGATATGATAATTATTACAATTTTTTTAATGGTTAAATATTTGATTTATTAAGAATAACATTTTTATTTCATTAATGCAATAGTTCTTTCAAAAAAGAAAACTTTCCACTATATCTAAAAAAATCTTTTTATTATTTCTATAAACATTAATATGAAATGCATGATACATATACAAAACTCTAGAGTTGAAATCAAGGTTGAAACAATTTAGTCCCATTTTAACCGTTTTTGCAGAACTTCTTATTTCCCTAAAAGATCTAAAGAGTTTCTATTTGATTGAGATTGAAAAAATTACTTTATTCAAATGGAGGATGCTTAAAGAAGTTTAGTCCACTTATTAATGGATTTCACAATAATTCTTGGTTTAAGAGTTGATTTATGATAAAAAAAAGTTATCGTCTGATCTTAGATGATACTCCCTCCGTCCCCCTAAGATGTTCTCATTTTGACTTTTGGTCATTTTTAAAGAGAGTTGAAAAAGGTGAAAGTTTACCATAATACCTTTAATGAAAATGGGTGGAGTATATTAAATGAGGTGGGTGAGGTGTAATAAATAAAGTAAATAGGAGTAGTTGTAGTATTTTAATTGTTAATAAATGAAATGAGAAGATCTATTATGGACAAAGAAAAAAAGCTATTGGGAAGATCTATGGGGGACAGAGGGAGTATTTACCTAAAATAAATGAAGACTATAGAAAGATATATACAAAAAGATAATGGAAATTGTGACAGCTGAAAGATGAGATTTCTTTGTATGATTACGGAAAGTTGGAAAAACTTTCCTCGAGAAATCATTATCTGCTTTTATAAGATCAGGTCACAAGATTGACAACATCGTGCTATGGTATATGATAATTTTTTTCTATACTTCCTCCACCATCCCTGTTGGGCCAAGGGTGGGGGCGCCTGGGGTGGGCGATTCCACCTTTGGACCGATGATAATTTTTTTCTAAAATAAAAGTACATGATACTATTTTTTTCAGAAGCGGTACAAAGTTGTACACTTAATACATCAAAAAATGCTATAGAACACAAGTTGTCATTATTATTTTTCATAGCAGTTGACTATAGTTGTCAAGGAATCAATTTAACTAAAAACTCAAATTTGTGATTGTGACCCAAGAAAGAATTTCTATATATTCTAACACGCTCCCAAATATTTAAGAAAATTTATTAAGATTTTTAATGACTAAAAAACTTGCTTGTGAGAAATGAACATAGTATCATCACAAAGTTTTATAAAAGTGTTGAAAAATAAAAAAGATGTGGTTAGAATGGATGGATAAAAGTTTGCTTAACTACATATTTTTTCTTTCAAAAGGTTTTTTCTAACAGATAAAAAAGTGAAGTAAAAAGATTTTTTTACGAAATATGTGGGACATTTTTCAATAAAAATGAATAAAGTAAACTAGTAAGAGTCCCACACTATCATTAACTAGTATTTTGACCCGTGCCATGCACGGGGCTGAACAAAAATTTTTTCAATTCTTTTTTTCATGTATTATTTTTTGTGGATTAAATAAAATAAATTTCTTACATGATTTTTAATACTATATATACATCAACATCAAAATAGAATAAATAATATTTGAAGAATTGAAAGTATATACAACACAAAGACTTAGTAAAATCCAAATTTTTTGAAACACTTCAGAGTATGCAACATTTTTGGTATGGTTGCAAGAGTTTCTATTGTCATCTAAAATAAACATTTTTAATTATGTAT
>OOIL02002239.1:2461283-2500849 GCA_900332095.2 Cuscuta campestris
TTGTTGGGGTATCTATGAATACTGAATAGCAAACCACAACCAAACAAGAACACACACAAACCAGAAATCAAAACGGAGAAAAACGGAACACAAGATTAATAGTGGTTCGGTCGGCTGACCTAATCCACTTTGCAACTAGGGTTTTTATTATTCAAGTGCTCACAGAATTACAAGTACAGAGATCCTTATTTATGAAGACTAAACTAGGGTTGAAAACTTAATCCCCAAGTTAGGCCCAAGCCCACATAGAGAATTAGGGCCGGCTAAATTAAAAACCTAATTTACTGCCATATGGGTCGAACCAAGACTAGGGCCGGCTGTCCTTCTTTGTCGAGCCTCCACACTCAATTCGCCCAACAGGTATGTGTGGTCTCTTTAGGTGAACCGTCCCTATTTTGAAGATTTTATATTTTATGCCCTCTTCCTCAGTGATGAAGTACCAGAAATGGGTGCATTTTGCTGAGAAACGTTTCATGTATGCTACAGGAAAATACTTACCAGCTTCTTTTTCTAAGTGCACGTGCAATCAGAAAACAGTTGCATGATTGATTTTGAAACTACTGTCTAAGAGTGGTTTTTGGGGCAAATTTCGGTTTCATTTATGACTTTTCGTTTTGTCATTCACATGTCTTTTTCGGTCAGGGTTTTATGTTTTCTGTTTGTGTTTTGGAGGATATGATTTAAAATGAGAAACTGCGTTTCAGTTTTCACTGATCATGTCTTGGTTAGGACCTATGTTTTGGTTATCAATCCTCATTTTGGTTTTATGATTAGTTATAGCACGCTGTTCGATGAATAAATATTCACATACAAAAAGCTCATGTATTCGTTGAGAGAAATAAAACGTTTGTCTGTTAAGAGAAATAATAATACATATTGAAGTAGGCAAAAAAAGAGTAACAAATACTGGTGGTTAAAGGTTTAATCTTTGTCGTGATCTAAAATCTGGTTTAGAGGTCTGGTCAGTTGTGGTTGCCGCGTTGAACTTTAATCCTTGAGACTGTTTTTGGCATAGGATTTACTGTTACAGTTGGGATTTCATTTTGACTTTTGCTAATAGTGTTTAGTTCCGTAATACTATGAGACTTCTCTAACGTAACTTAGGCAAACCGTTCCCCAACAAATTAAGGTTAAGGTCATAGGTCCAACTCAGTCACCGCACATCCCGTACCAAATGGCCGAGTTTAATACGTCAATCTGCCTATGGGTCTGTATTTCAGATTCAGCCCCAATGCATGTACAAATAATTGGATAACTATATTCGCATAATTACATTACAGAATATCCCAAATACCCAGTATTTTTGGACGTCTTAAACTCGGTGCAGTCTCTTATTCTCTATGCAGTGTCTTATTTAAACAAAACTATCTTTTCCAAAGCAAAGCAACACTTCCTTGACAAGGCAAATCACGTCTCATCGGAATTTTATGTCTCCCTGCATAACAGATTACTTGTAAAACGAAATAACAACAGAAACACCTACATCAAGTAACCGTTAATTAATGAAACACCTACATCATCTCCGATGGAGCCAAAATTTCACCATTTTTTGGCTTTGGGGTGTGATGGAATAAATCAAAATGGATCTCTAAACTGTCTGCGCTTCTTTAATTAATGAAGCAGCAGTTAGTCAAGCAATGCAACTTTCGACGTTGAGCCGGGGGTCTCTTTGGAAACAGCCTCTCTACTTTCAAGTAGGGGCAAGGTCTGCGTACACACACCCTCCCCAGACCCTACTCTTGTGGGATTTAACTGGGTTGTTGTTGTTGTTGTTGTTCACTCAGAATATAATAAATATTATTACGAAATGCAATGAAATAACATATTCATTCAACATAAAAGACTATTGAACCAGAAATATTAGTTACTTGACACCCATTATATAACAAAATGTGTTTTGTTTTGGTTCGTTTCAGTGATTAGCACTATTCTGTACTATGCTTTTTTCCCCTTGATGAAATATTTTATGAGCTCACTCACCTCACGGCTTGCTTATTTACGGTTCAATTCTACATTTGACTATTACTTTAGAATTTTGGGATCCCTTCTACGTAGGGAATTTGTTTCTTTGTTTGGCGATTGACTATGAGGCTGCCTACTTTTAGGGAAATTTCAAGGATTGGGTTTGAAATTGCTTTTTGGGACTGCTGCTTTTAGGGGCAGATTTTGGGTAAAACTTCAGATTGGCTTTTGACCTTTCGTTTAGTGAATTAGTGAATGCTTGCCAAGTTAAATGGTTCATAATTACCTTAAACACATTAAACCTCACTTTTTATTTTGTGTGGACATAATATGCAATCTTTCTGGCTATATTAAATGCTTATTCTCTTTTAATAAAACTTTCCTTCTTCATCTATAAAAATTATGACAGCATAGACACACCTGAGAGAGATGCTGCTTGGGGAAAAAGTAGGAGAGAAACTTAGTTTTGGTTGACTCCAATTACCCTGAGTTGGTTGGCTCAATCTTAGAAACCAAAGACAAGCTATGGGAAATCGAGTTCAAGGCCGCTACAATCTTCGTGCAAGTCTAATAAATCTAATGTTTTTTGGATGATGAGTGAAAAATTATTTTAGACTCCTTACTTATAGTTAAGGGATATGATTAAAGTACAAAAAAATACCATGAATTCTTGTCTAAATGAATTGAAAGTATGAAGCATATAAACATACAAGATCAACTTATAAACTCCATGTGAAATGACCCTTCTTTAACTTCTAGATCTGTTTATGCATGTCTTTGTGTTATTAAGGATAATTTTGTTACTTATCTGCATGCACTCTTTTTCTGAATTGAAGTATGAATCCTACATAAAGAACTGTAGGATTCATCAACCAGCGTCTATATCTGATCAAGTTAGTACTGCATCTCTGTCCTCAGTATCCACCAAAGAACCATTCATCAAAGATTTGGAGGCAAGGCTCCATAATAAGGATGAAGAGAATCATGACCTCAGGAGACCTATGGATATTTAAAGTATGTTAAATACAATAGAGATAGGGAAATCATTTCATGGAGAACAACCATCCACTCCAAATAATGATGGTCAACTTGACGAGGTTAGCAATTTTAATAAAGCACCTAAATGTAATACTTCTTGAGCTTATTTGCTAATTCTGTATTACTCTGAGGTGTAGTCAAATCGAGGGAATGATGAGTAGCTAATGTTGGAGGAAGTGTTAACTTGCATGGGTTTTAACATTTGGTAAATCACAGTTTTAAATCTATTACTCCCTCCGTCCCCCATAGATCTTCCCAATAGCCCTTTTTCTTTGTCCACAATAGATCTTCTCATTTCATTTTTTAACAATTAAAATACCACAACTACACCCACTTACTTTATTTATTACACCTCACCCACCTCATTTAATACACTACACCCATTTTTCATTAAGGGTATTATGGTAAACTTTCACCTTTTTTCAACTCTCCTTAAAAACCACCAAAAGTCAAAATGAGAACATCTTAGGGGGACGGAGGGAGTATTACTTTTTACAATAAGGGTATGTATGTGATTGGAGTGTTCATTACCATTGTCTTTCAACATATAGTGATTGTTAGAATAACTGCAATTGTATATAAATTAGATTAATTATATTCTTATGGGAGGAATCATTAACTTGTATTTATAGATAGTTTGTACGTAGAGAAATTTAATTGATAAAGATATTAATAATTCTTTCATTCATATTTGTCACTTGTGATTTGATTTAGTCCCTTATTATAAGAAAATGATTACATATATTTTGATCTTTGCTACATGAAAAGAACTTGATGAAAATGTGTTTGAAGTTGAATCCTAGGAAGAGAATTTTGATTGAGGAAAGTTTCATCCATAGTAGTTTTTTTTGTTTGAATTATGTTTCTTATATATCAGTGGTTCAAAACATTCTCAATTCATGTATTACACTATTTGTTCTTTTCGTGCTCAGCAGATGCTTTCAAAGACACAGACACATTGGGTTGTTAAGACAAACAAGCACATGTTTTGGCTGTTGGATGATTTTGGCTATATTATTGAAGGTTGTGGTTTTGGAAAATGCACTTGTAGCTTTTTGGAAGTTGCTACAAAATAGTTGGCCTTCTTATGGACTTGTCTGTACTTACGAACCAGCTAATTTGTTTGAGATTTTGTTTCATGCAGTGAGTATGCTACAAGAACTCGTAAATGTTCGAGCCTCTACTGTTTTCTTAGATTGGACATGCCAAGACAATGAGTGTTATTGCACCAAGTCTGCAAATGTAGAGAGAGGGTGAATAATGGTGAAGCTCAGGTTGCTGTTGCATATAAATTTGTCCAAGCAAAATTGCTAAGCTTCCCACTAGCAAACACCACCAAGGACTTATTGCCATTAAACATCATCACTGCCAGTGAACACCACCATCAGCATCAGAGGCTGTTGCAATCCATCTCTGATCACAGCCGCTGTCACCCACCACCGTTCTTGACAGTCTTCGCGAGTGACAATGTGGACCCCACGCCAACCATCACCTCTAACCATGCTAACATAGTTTATGATTGCCACTACCTATTCCCAGCCATTGCTGCCACCAGCACCTCTAACTCTGTTCACCACCTCAACGCATCCTCACACTGCACATACCATAAAGTAAATGTGTGGGCAAACATGATTTCCATACTACAAAAAAACCAAAACAAACAAAAAAAATTGACCAACTAAAATAAATAAACAAACTCAATTTTTTAACCTAAAACCTATCATCAAGTCTAACAATTACTTCCTCCGTCCCACTATATTTGTCCACTTTCATTTTTGCACACTATCCAATACACTTCTTTAATTCATTTTATCTTGTAATTTGTATATTAAAAAATTATAAAAATTATATATTAATAATCTATATGTTAAGACAAATCAAACAAGATCACGCATGGCTATATTTAGGCTTACACATTGAGAGAATTTGATGAGTCAAAGTGCTTAGATGAACAGTTCCAAAAGTCAAAAGTGGACGAATATAGCGGGACGGAGGGAGTACTTTTTAGCTGAAGCTTATTCTTGTATTACATTTTTAAAAAATTAATTCTTGTGTAGTTGTGTTAGAAATATCATTTTGGCAAGATGCTGAGGTGTTTTGTTTGAATGATATCCTACCCTCCATTCAATGCTATGAGTGTAATGAAGGTACAGAAGATGGCACACGCAGCTGCACCATAGAACCTTTGCATTAAAGCGGTTGAGGCCTACATGAATAAAAACGGTTTGGAATCGAGGTTTGCGCTGCAGCCTGCAGCTCATTTCAACCGTCACTGCCATGCATTGTTGTAGCTCCCTGGCCATATTGCATCTTTCGGAGGTAGTTACCAATCTTCCTTTTACGCCCACTTTTGTAACTCATGTTTTTGGCTTACTGGATAGATACTATAATTGAATTTCTTTAACCCTTTTAGGGTAGTTGTGTGGGGATACTGGATAAGACTTGATCTATTTATTGTTTTTTTAGATGAAAACAAAATAGAGTTGTCTGCAAGCTACCACACATGTTGA
The DNA here is from genome assembly GCA_900332095.2 of Cuscuta campestris. Classification (NCBI taxonomy): domain Eukaryota; kingdom Viridiplantae; phylum Streptophyta; class Magnoliopsida; order Solanales; family Convolvulaceae; genus Cuscuta; species Cuscuta campestris. The sequence goes on from OOIL02002239.1 coordinate 2,466,794, forward strand.
TATGGTGATTGTTTTACGTTTCTTTTTAATCTCATATGTGGACATCATGTTGTCCTATGTGTTTTATTATCTTGAAAAGAGAAGCAATTAGCTGGAGCACTCTTGTAATGACAAAGGTAAAATAAACAAAAGTAGTGTACACTTAGTTTTAAATCAACAGTGGTAAACAGCAAAATTGGCCCCATTATGTTGTTCTATGTGTCTTTTATTTACTTCTAATTGTAATCAATATACATCTTGTGTGAAATTATTACCATTAGCCTTATGGACTTATTATTCATTCAAATGATACGTTTGAGAAATTCTTGACCTTTATTCTAGACATTATTGCATTGCTTATCAACCACTTCAATGCTACAGAAACATTTCTTATGAATTTTAAAAGCTCTATATACCCCCCCAAACCATGTATCATACCCTAAATTATTTCAACTTCCTTTTTTGTGAGGTGTTGAACAAATAGAATTATAAACAAATTCAATCACGAAAAATTGTAAACAAAAACCATAAAAAAAAATCTGGAATCAGAAAAAACGCTTCATTCATACCGGGGAATCTGCGAATCTGCATATTTGCTGGAATCATATTGTATTTGCAATTTTGTTTGCTGATGCATCACCAGAGATTCTGTGTATTCATGTAATTGTCTAGTATATATATATATATATACATACATACATATATATATATATATAATTATATATATATATGCTGTTTTTATTTTTATATAAATACATTTGCATATAAGTATATATGGAAATACAAATATATAATTATATTTTCTACCCTAACTTATATGCTTCTCATATCCCTTCCGCCGTCCCTCTCCTTCTCACCCTCTTCCTGCCTCTTTCTATATCACCGCGCTGCCGCGCCGTCGAGCCGGAGATGATACACGTTGTTTCATTTCTATGGATTGGATGTAAGATTTTTATTTCAAACTTCAAATCTACGGATCTTTAAGTCTCTTTATCATTTTTAGATTTTTATTTTAGGTTTTGGTAGTATTCATTCATACGTTTTTAAATCCTCTAATCTTCCTCATTCAACTTGTTTTTTTTTTCTGAAAATAAAAATTTAAAAATCTAATTTCATACTCACTACGTACCATATCTTTCTTCTTACTTCTTTTCAGGTGGTCTCATTTGATTCTTCTCGTTTCTTAAAATGGAAAGAAAACACATCTAAAATTACTCTTTTACCCTCACTTTTTTCTCTCTCCCCCAATTCTCAATATCTTATTCCGTACATCTGTACCCCCATCTCTCCTTCTTCTTTCTTCTTTCTTCTTCTTCCTCTTTTTTTTCTACGTCTTACTCCTGCCCCCCCCGTCTCTTTCTTTGGCTTCTTCTTTTCTTCGTCCGATAACCCACCAAGGTGGGGTGAAGGGTGGAGGGATGAAATTCTTAGATCAGAAAAGTCTTTCAAATCTTAGCAGCGCAGTGGAGCTTTTAGATCTACCGTAGAGCTTTCCGATTTGCGACAAAGCTTCTAGGTCAGTTTTTAATTTCTTCCGCTTTGTTCGCAAAGTACAGTAGATGCGTTTTCAATTCCTAGAGTTTTGGGTATGGTCGAACATCGCAGTAATTAATTGGTTAATTGATTGTTGATCTCCTTTTCACACTTGTAAAAAAATAAGGTTCCAGAATTAGAAACGGATCCACCGTTCAACTCCGGCCGCGGATCTGCTCTGACGAAGAAAGGGACGGGGGGGNGAATTGTGTGGGTAATAGGATTAGGAGGGCAGGTCGCTAGGAGCTAAGGTGGAGTAGAGGGCAAAATTGGAAAGTTTTTTATTTTACATTAAAATCCGTGCCAAGTCAAAACGAGAAGGTTCAAATATAATGATTATGGAGTATAAAAGATGAATGCAAGGTTGCAAACCAACAATTCAACATATACAAAAATCTAATTAAAAAAAGGAGAGAAGTCAAAATAAGACATGAAGCATCAAAACAATAAAAAGGAAACAATACACGAAAATCAACAAACATATTAGAAGGATAGAATAGTCACTTTAATCATTTGGAAAAGAGATTGGAGTGTCATTAGTACCTTTTGGAGTGTAAATATCAAAAGCCATATACGGAGTATTTTTGTTCGTGTGCTTATATATACATGCTTTTACATTTAGATATACTCCGTAAATGTAAAAAATTGTGAATACTATACATGTTCATCGTAAATAATGACTTCCATCTACTCTTTTCCTTTTGTCCAAGGCAGAGCAAAGTAAACATGAATTGCTCTTAACATAAGCATCCATGTGGTGCAACTATTATCACTCTCTACAATAACATTCCACTAACTTTTTGAATGTTTTTAAGACATATTTCGAAAGGAGGAGGAAGCTTTTGGGATGAGATTGTGAGGAAGTGCCTACTTATATAATAATTGGACAATGGATCTATGAACATATTAATTAAATGCTTGGATTTCGTAAATCTATTTATTTAATTTGATTTGACATAAAGTTTTCCTTGAGTAACGCACCAACTTTTACTTTATTCAAAAGGGAGTCCATACATATCCCTTGAGCAACGCACCAAATCTTCTCTTGAGCAATGTACCAAAATTTGATTTGACATCACCTCATGTTTTGACATGTTGAAAAAGTGAATTTAAGTTACCAATGAAAATAATCATTTTCGGAGCGTAAAGCATGCAACCTCTTCCCTAGAAATGTACTTACATTATTCAAGAAATTTTGCAAATGAAATTGAGTACTTTTTGGCCCATGGACAGCAACCCAATATCACTGAACCGGCCCATTATCATTAGCGGGAACACTATAGAAATCCTTCTCACACCATTGTATAGATAGAGATTGGGCTGACGTTAAGGTCTTCTATGGCTTTGAAAGGCGTGAGAATTAGGCACTTGGGATTGCCGGTTTTATCAGTCAGGCACAAAGGCTTTGTGAGATTGAATTCGGGTTCGAGCCACTGCTCTGAGGAATCTAAGGAAGAATCTCTTACTTCTGAATGGTATGACCAAGCCTTCTCCAAGCTATCAAGTTTGTCCAACTCACTGAAGAATGTGGATTTGGTTAATGGAAGGCTTGTCAATGTCACACACAACTCGAGTGTTCAAGATGACATTTTGCTCGAAACCATGATCCATTTCAAGTCCCTAGCTAGAGACTTCATTGGAGGTCCTTTAGTTCAAGAATCCATGAGGAAGAATATGGTGAAGATGGATTTCAGGAGCAGCAATCCTGGAGGCAACCGTCTTCCTTGCTTTAACAAAGCCAGCGAGAGGGAACCGATGACTGTGAATTCCCTTACAAAGGTTTCCGGTTTCTTGAATGTTACTGCTCAACAGAGGAAGGTAGTCAGGGCAACGGTCTGCCCACAGGTAACCGAACATCAGGTTTGGACGGGTGCGCTTGAACTGATACTGGGTGAACTGAAATCCGAGATAGAGCATTTGGAATCTAGGTTCCCAAGTAGAGAAGTAAAAATGGGAAAGCAAATAGTCGCGGGCTGTCTCAAGGTTTTGGACATTGCAGTTTCTTACAACCCGGATTCCAGTTCGTGGATGCGAGTTGCACCAGCAAAAGGTGAAGTTTCACCACCTACTACTCCTCACAAATGGGAGGACATTCTTGAAATGGTCATCGATCTTGTGGACTGCTTGAGAGAAGTGAAGGAGTTGTCTCTAGAGGTCAAGAAGGCAGAGGTCATGAAAGAAGGTCTGTATCAGATAAGGGAAATTCGGATAGACAAAAACATTGGGTACAGGGACAATTGCCATCAAGAAAGCCTGGTGAAGAAGATATTAACCAAGAGATTGGGCCACTCATCTCCGTGTTTATTTACACTTCTCACGTACTATCTCTACGGCAGCATCAGAGATATTGAAGTGGAAGTTCGCGGCGGGGTTTGTGCCATTGGTCGCGGGGATAGGTTTCGGTTGTGCATGGGAAAGATATTGACATCACATGAAGAGGAGATGGTATGGAGAGGGGTGAAGCAGCTGGATAGGGCCATGGGGTTGTTTAAGTTCATTTGGGAAACAGCAGGAATGAAAGGAGATCTTGTACTCCAAGGCCATCTATGGTGCATTGGCACCCATAGTAGATCACTCACATATAGAGGAAATACATTCTTCTTGCACGCGATTGATCGTTATCTCTAATATTTTCTTCAACGAAGAACATTCCAAACGCTGTTGAGCTGGGGATCTTTGAGAAATAGTATCTTCATTTCTAAGTATGGTAAGATCTACACATACTCACTCTCTCCTCCCCAGACCTTACTTTGTGTGAGATTTTGCCGGGTTTGTTGACAAAAACGTTCAAATGGATCATTGTTCCAAGTTTTTTTCCCTTTGTGCATTAAGGAGTTGTGAAATGAAGAATCTAATTGAATCTTGTTTGATCTCTTTTTGTTTATTTTTCTTTTCTGAAACTCAACCGGTGCATCGTGACAACATAAGCAAGACCCATTGAGCCCCAAGAAATGTCTACCTTTAACTCTCCATGAGGCTTTAACTGTCAAACAAATATAGTGTATACTATGATCTGCTTGGAACTAAAAGAAAATATTTAAAAATGTGATCTTTTCTATAGTTATTAAGATTCTAATTTTGGCACTCAAGAGGGTACTATGACAAGAGGGTACTATATGGGATCACATTTAAATATGTATAAACAAATATCTACATAAAAATGACTTAAATATGTTTTTCTTTATTCAACTAAATTTAACAGAAAATTTAAGATGTCAATTTGGGTAAAGACTTACAGAATGACAGAAAACTTCCAAACAGTACTCACTATTTGGACAACTTTTAATAATCAACTAAATAAAAATTTAATTTAGGACTCGAGTGACATTGAAATTCGGTGTCACTGGACAGTTACATTGTTCCATTCAAAAAATTTGTTGTTCGTATTCCCTAAATCTTAACTTAACCCCAGCTCCCTTGGATCGCCAGTTGGCTACAATTTGGAAAAACCAATGTGTTATAGCCATCAATTTTGTGAACGGACAATGACTCCACGAGTGCCCGCTCAAATGAGAGATAAATATAAAAATAATATTATTACTCTTTTCGATTGAAAATGTTTATCGAATTTTAACTATTTGAATAAATCAAAATTACTCTTTGACCTATAAATGAATCAAAATTATATTATATACTCCCTCTGTGCGAGAAAACATTACCCACTTTGAATAGTATTTGGTCAAAAAATTACACACCTTGACTACAAATTATGAGAAAATTATATTCATTATAATATAAATTTAATATAATTGGATACATCTTAAGATTTAATTAGTTTTGATATATCAAATTTTTATAAATTTCTTATTTAGATTATATTTAATTTATGTGCAAAGCATGCAACTATTTCAACAAAAATATATTTAAATGAGTAATATTCTATGAGACAGAGTGAGTTAATTATACACACTAACATAATGAAAAGAGTAATAATAAAAATATTTTAACTATTGTTTGACAGGTCTTTAATTCATAAGAATCCTACAAAATATGTGTATGCCACAAATTGTAAAAGAAAAATGCTAGGAGTATACCAAAGGTGTACCCCAAATATCCCCTACCCCTCCTTGTCCACTAAAATTCAAAAAAAAATAAGCAAATAAAAATGTGTGGATGAAAAGAGTGTGGTGTACATTTGGGGTACACCTTTTGGTGTACCCCTAGCATTACTCATTGTAAAAACACAGTAACTATTTAATTCTTAGTACAAGCACAGAGAGAGTATTATTTTTTGTCATTTCACTTGCTTGGATATGGTGATTCCATTTGCGATTCTAGATTTGGAACATGTATCTTGTTTAAATGCACGAGAATTACTACATCGTTTTTTTACTAGTAATGCCCTAAGTTTGTATGTTTCTGCCATGTTTTTTTAATTATTTTAGTATATTGTTGAACCAAAACTTATAATGCTCTCTTTGTTCTTTAAAAAAGAATGAAAGGAAAAATTAGATTAATCCAAAAAAAGAGAATGAGAAGTTAAAAAAGGGACATATTGAGTAATAGCAAATAAACATGACATAACAATATACACCAGCAATTGGGTGTGGCAGAAAAGAAAATAAGAAAAGTATAAACTTTCTAATTTTAATTGAAACAGCAACAAAATTGTGAACTTTCTAGTAGGAGGAATAGTTATCTTAATTCTTCTTCAATTTTTTTCTTTGTTCTCCAATTGGTTCACCCACCCTCCACAACCACCATCAAAATATAGCCCTATTGTTATTCTCACTTAAGTTGATAACCAAAGCTCTTACCCAAATATGAACCAAATGGGGCCTCAATAGACCAGAAAAAAACAGACACATCCACATTAAAAAAATTAATATTGCAAAAAAAATATTAGACCAATGGATGAAGAATAAAGGGACATAATGATATGCAGTTTAGTATACCCTCATCAATTCAATTCCATGGTTAACCAAACAACAAAATTTGTGCCCTCAAAACCACTCCAATCCTACCAACCAAACAAGGAAATTTATTACCCCTCATGTTGTTTTTCACAAAATATAGGAGAAGGGTGTTTGGGTATGTTTTGTGTGTGTGTGTGTGTGTTTTTTTTTTTGAAAAGTGATTTTATTTGGATAACAGAATCTAAAAACATCTCGGAGCTGCTTCTCGACTTTTTGTTCTGTTCCGCTGTCTGCAAAAAAGTTGAAAATCATCACACTCCCAAATTGCCTTTCTCCAAGGACAAAAGTTGAGAACCGTTTTCGAAATCAATCGCAAACACCCTCTCTACTTCTCTTCTAATCGGCAGAGTATTGAATCCGCAAAACACTGTTGCCTGCAAAATAGAATACGAGAAAAAACCTTTGAAATTGCAAGTTCATTTCTCATCCCTCATTGTAGTAACCAAACAAGGAAGAAAGACTTCACACTTCTACTTCTCTTCCTGTCTGCCCAGAGTCAATAATAATTAAATATTTATGCTCAAGTTTGAATGACTGGGAAAGAAGAATTCATGAAGAATAAGACTCAAAACAAACTGAAAGATATCTGTAAAGCATTGAAAGACTTACTTCCTCTCGCGGTGCTTTGGATTGGGGCGAGAATATTTCAAATATCCATCCCAAGGAACCTTCTTTATGCCTGCTCTAACAGAAATTATATCCCTCACCCTAAAAAGAAGAATCACGTTCTCAAATAATTCAAGGCCATTCACTAAAATTCAACTACTGCTGGGAAATTCAATACAAATTAGAGATCATTATTTACCTCTCTGCAAACTCAATTGGTGTCTCACCCGGCTTTAAGTTTTGGGGTTCCAAGTACCAAACGTCACAAACAACAGCCCATGATGTCATGAGTTGCAGCAGGTGCGTTGTGAAAGACTGCCTGTGAACAATATCAAAATTTAAAAGCAAGCATGAGCTTCCTCATGGTAGAAGATAATAGCATGCAAGGGAATCCATAACAAGAGGAAGGCATTGGGAAACCACAGCATAGAAAGCTTACTTTTTACTATTCCAGAAAGCATCAACAAAAATTTTGTTGTACTTGATTGCAACCGGGCAAACTGTGCATCCGAGCTCAAATGCACCCTATTTACCATCAAAAGATTAGTAAAAAGTACACGCTAACCTTCATTCTTTTTTTGGTTGCAACAAAAAACTTTTTTATACATAAATATATAAATACTGTCAAAGGGTATCATGAACAGTACAAAATCAGTGTTGCGACTAAAGGAACAAAGTAATTGAGAGATCATAAATGTCAATGGAAAAAAACAATACTTTTTTGAACATGACACTGTAGTGGTTATTCACACAAGTTCCTTCCGGGAATATAAGAAGAGGGTTATTATCGGCCCCTTCAACATGTTCCCTTAGCCTGAAAAAATGTGGGGAAAACAATCAACAACAAATTAACAATGTTGTATATCATATACATATATTGAAGAAATAAGGTACTCAATGTCAGGATCTTATCACATACTTCTTCGCAACAATTTCACGATCTTTGGCCTCTGAACGATTGAACCAAATACAACCTACACTTTCTAAAATTGTGCTCTGCAATAAACCTTTAAAAAACAGAATGAAGGAAGCTTGTTATTCAGTAAATACTATGGGCTGCCTACTTAAAAAGCATCAAGGATGGCATATAATGCAGAAAGACTCATCTTTATTTTAACTTCTCTTTCATTAATTACTTTGGAGAAATGCAGGCAAAGATTATAATAAGGCTTGTGACGTTATGTGTTGTGGCTGCAAACCACTATGGACAGAACATCAAGAAACAATGAAGGTTGTGCGTACTTAGGAGTAGTATAAGATGGGCTAGGTTCTTTTGAAACCCACCTTGGGTGTCATATTATGACCAGTCATTTGAGGGCCCTACAGTGTTCCGTTGGAACCACTGAGTTCCTACCCAACACAGAAACCTCCTTGATACCCCCCCAGCCCCCATGGAAACACCAAAATGTTAGGGGGTTGAGGAGCAACATGGGGGTAGGAACCACTTTGGGGGCCTATTGAGCACCGTAATGCCCCGGTGTCATAACATGATACCCAAAACCGGTGCCAAAAGAATCATGGGGCATGAGTAATTTGGAATTAAACTCTATGCTTTGGCAGATTATCATAGCTAATTTTTTGGTGATTTTAGTTGTATAAGTTTAGGACTTGTTTATTTAGTAGTATACTACTAGTATTGTATTGTACTTCATAAACAATACTAGTAGTATACTAATATTGTATACTACAATTATTTAGTAGTATACTACTAGTATTGTATTGTACTTCATAAACAATACTAGTAGTATACTAATATTGTTTAACCGAGGAATAATACATGCAAGAAATTCAATGAGTTCAGTGAGTTATGGGGTCTCGTCCTAAAAAAAAAACCCAAATCTAGAGTTTGGATCTCCAGTTTTCCAAAAAACTGTAGCCACAATACACATTCGTACACCTGTGTTCCATCTTTGCAATTGAAAATGCAAGTTTTTCCGGATTATATCATAATGTTGCCAATATTCTTCCTTATCTTTTAACTAGATCAAAAGGTCTTTTAGATTGAAGCAAAAAAATGGCATCTTAATTTGCCATATACAGCATAGAATAAGAGCCAAAAATCAGTCACATGACATGAGAAACACCGCGAAATGCAAATATTAAAAAAAAGGAAGTTTTATATCTACAATTAAATACTATGGAGTATAAAGTATGAATTATTTAAATGTGTATTTGTTCCATAATAATAATAATAATATCAAGAATCTAGCACAAGCTCATCTAAAGCTAGGTTGGCAATCTGAAAACACCAATCCCATCCCATACACCATATATTTCCTTGGATAACAAACCACAGTAAATGCAATTGGCACATGAAGAAAGTAAAGTCTTACCAACCCATCCAGGATGCTTCTGCATAATGACTGCAAAGGCAGTCATCTGTTCTAAAATGATGAAATCAATCATAGATGTGTGATTTGCCACAAAAACCTGTTTCAAAACATTTAAAAACCTGAGATAAAAGTTTTGCATTTGTATAGTACTATAGTAAAAAGTTAGATGAGATCATGAGACAGAGATCAAAACTCAAACTTAACCTGTTTAGGACGGATGCTAGGCCGTGGACCATGGTATTTGACCACACCAGTCCATGATGCAACAAAGAAGCTGCATATCAACTCTACCAGAACTCGCTGAAAAGCAAATGACAGACCAGTAGTTTAAAATTAGACTGGTGAAACATTAGAATAAACTCAATACAACGATACAAAAAGTCATAGAGGTGAGATAAAGACCAATGATATAACATAAGGAGTAGCAAACAACAACAATCCAGTCGAATCCCATGAATGGGGCCTGAGAAGGGTGGGTGTTTGGAATACTTACCTCTACCTAAAAAAGGTAGATAGGATGTTTCCAAAAGACCCCGGCTCACCATTGTCTGAGAAGCATTTCCAAGAAATGTTATATCTAAGAAGCATTTAATTTGCAATTGTCATTTTTACATTATTTTTGCTTTGGGAAAATAATGACTAGATCAAAGTGGAACAATAAACTTCCTCTTTGTCTCCCTTTCTATAAATTTTTGCGAAGTAAATGCATTGAGGGTCTAACAAAAACAATGACTCAATTTTTTACAGGAGTAAGGTTGCATAAATCTTGGCTCCCCCTCTCCCCAAGATCCCAAAAAATTTGGGATTGTACTGGGTTTGTTGTTGCTGCTTACTTGCTTAGTGAACGAAGTCAATGTTTTTAGAAAGTTTAATAACCTGTAATACAATTAGATTAAATTTGGATTTGGACCGAATCATATATGTGAGTCTAAATGAAATGTAGAAGATTTCACATTAAACCAAACTAAACAAAAACAGGACATTAAGAAGAAGCTGAGCAAAAAGTAAGGTGTAGCATCCATGCATGCATACAGCATACCTCCAATTTTTTCCTTAGTCTATCATGGCCCTTGAGGAGGAAATGCACTGGAATATAGCACGACAAGAATATTATCCATCCTACTGTCAAAACAATAGCCCTGTATTACAACTAAGACATGTAAGATTGCAACACTCATCACAACAAAGAAAAAATTATTTTGGCACTCAAGTTTCTGACTTGTGCTAAAAAATACGGAGTGATATTTATCAGTTAACAGTTCACTACTAATTAATACATTTGCTCCAGAAATGTCTCACTGGGGAAAGATAGATTAATATGCAATTTAAGAATGGAAGAGTGCTAGGCATAGACATAAGATCATTTGATTAGGGAATTGATGAGTTGAGTGCATATCTTCTTTTACTTCATTCATCCCATAAAAAAGAACCATGTTTTACAACAGTATAATTTACTTTCTCGTTTTAGTAGGGTACAACCATTAGAAATCATCAAAATGACTATATTCTTTTAATTTATTTAATGGTTTACTAAATTTAACAAACTAAATTAATTTAGAACACTTTTTATGTAAATTTTTTTTTACATACAATCAAAATTTGCCTTTTCATTCAAATTGAATATTTCTTTGGGACAAATATAAGTTTAGCAAGTTGACTCATTGTATGGGACATAATTGGATTAGTAGAAAACGATTAGCATGTCATGGAAGAGGTAAAACAAAATGCAAACCTCAATGGGAAAAGAAGTCCATATCTGACTACAACTCCCAAACACCACAAAGGAAACAAATAAATATTCCAGTTCCAAGGTTCAGGAGGGTTGGACTTGAAGCATCTGGTAAATGAATCCTATCCAAGAAAAAGGCACCGTGAAAAATATTGATAAGATGAAAACTTCACCAGCCCAGCAACAAAAAGGTTCACATTTTGTTTTTAAAAAATTCCGCTTTTGTTTTGGGAAAAAGCATTTTAGGGTTCACACAATTTCTCCTTCCTCTACATAAAAATCAAACACACACATTCGTCTTTATTAAAATAATGGTTTCCACATGAATTGTGGAAACTTAATTTGGGATGGAGGAAGTATAAAATTGAGGTACAAAAATCACAAAACCATATAAGGAGAAGTCAAAGCAAAACAAAAACTAGGAGATGAGAGGAGAGTAGAGAAGGAAAATCACATCAACAATGGCACCGGCGGCCTAAGTGAGAGTGGGCGAAATATCCAACAAATCACGTCTGAAAGGAAATTCATCATGAAGAATGAAGATAATCAGGGAAAAATGAACAGAGAGTATGGAGACAGATAGAAGGGGGGCGGAGACATACAGGCAAAGCTTGCCGAGAGGCTCATGGATAGATCCAGTGGGGAGATAGTCTTCCAGGTTGGGCCGATCCAGCTCCAATTCCGACCTTGATGTTGCCAGGACCCCGCTCATCTTTTGATGACAATACTAAGCTATAATATACTCTCGTCTTTGCATGCAATTCCTAGAGAGCAATTAAAAATGCCATTACACCTTTTTTGTCATAAATGTCACTCATTTTTTTTGTTTCTTTACTACCATTGAACTCTTTAATGGTGTTCAAAGTGCCACGCTCGTTTTTTTCTCATCACAACAGTTAAAAACCTTTGTTCCTGTCATCTTTTTAATTTTATATTTCTTTCTCATGCTTTCCTCCTCTTTCTCAACAAATTTGTTTATTCCTAGTTATTCACTCACAAAGGCCACCTTCACAAAAAATTAATTTTTAAAAACGTAGCTTCAAAATAAATACATGATGGTTTTTCATTTGTCATTAAATTTAATAAATAAAGCAATTTTTATTAATAAAAATTTGTAATTGTAGATGGTGATTGAGTACCCCCAAAGCAGTTAAAACTAAAAAAGTAACTAGCAAAAACCCAAACACATAAATAATTTAAGATAGTACATGAAAACATCACACCATCAATATATGTTACAGAACATGCTTAACACAATATGTTTATTGAAATCATTACTACATACTGAAACAATTACTAAAACATAAAGTTTCTTAAAGTTTATGAACACTAGGGTTGCTTGAAGTGTCCATTAATTGTTACTGGGTATTAAAAATTTAAAACATAATTTTCATTCATTATTGCAGATTGGAATGGACACTTGAAATCACGAATATTTCAAACTGAGATCTCATATTTTAACTTTCAATATCTATTAAAAACTGAAATTCCAAATACAATAGCAAGATTGATTTATAACAATTAAAAATCAGAGAATACCTGATGTTTCTATCGAGCACTTGTGCCAGGTGTAATGATGATAAAAGATAGATGAGAAGAGGAGGAAATGAGGAATGTGGATAGACGCTGTAGAGGTTTAGAAATGTTGAACGACAAATTTTTTACATGCTCTATCATATCTATTGCTTCACAGAAGAAAATATATTGAACAAAATCTGTTGCTTCACAAAAGAAAATATTGAACCGTTAGATAAGTTTGATAAAAGAAAAAAGCATACCCAAACATGAGACAACCTTTCACCAAACCAAGATCTCTTCACAGAATTACCCAAAATTTGAACACTTGAAACAAGAGAGAACACATATTCAGCTTCTAAGCTTGAAAGAGCATTCAGAAATAATTCCGTTTTTTCTTAGACTTACAAATTCCTTTGGAGCTTCACAGAATCAAATATGAAACAAACTAGAAAAATCAGTGATAAGGATGGAGAACGAGGGTTTTCACACAACAACAATCGAAACAAATTAAGAACTAAAATCAGAGAGAATGAATTACAACGAGTGTTTTCACAGAATCAAAATCGAAGCATCACAATTAAAGTAAAACCAGAGAGAGCATCGAAATCTTAAAATCGAAGCATTGTAATGCTCGTAAGATCAAAATCGTAAAATCCAGAAAGAGGGTTTCACAAAATCCTTTGAAGAAAATCTCCAAACAGAATCAAATCGGAGGAGAGGGTGTGGGAAATTAACCTTGCCGCCGTCGATGAGGGCAGCTAAATCGTCGGGAGAGACATAGGAAGTCGCCGATGGACGGAGATTGGATTAGTAAATTAAATCTGCACCATTATTTTAATTTAAAAAGAGTTCAGATCCAAGGGCTTGAGAAAAAATATGTCATATCATGACATTTGAACGGCTCCTTAATGGCGTATTTCTATTCATATTACCTACAGAGTATTTGTCATCCGGGCTGTTCTTCTAATCTAACATTGAAATTTTATCATAGTATTGGGAGTCCTTGTAGTGCCTTGTTTATAAAATTGATGGCTTTTATCCTATCTAATCTCCCCGATAAACTCTCATCTTGCCCCGATATAAATGTATTCGCACCGCCTTCAATTGCACCTCCAAATTTATTTGACTTGAGAGTCAAAATTTTGACTTCAAAGTCAAATAAGCTTTAGAGATGCAATTGAAGGTAGTAGGGGTATGTTGGGACGGAGTGGGTTGGGGGGTTTACCGGGAGGGTTAGAAGTTAGGAATCGTCAATTTTACGAGCTGGACACCGTAACAACCGTGGGTTATTCTATGAAAAGAGGTTCTGATGTCATTGGAACCCCTCCGGTTAATATAACCAACCATCACCTTTATTGGGCAAAAACACTACTTACACTTGATTTTTTGATATACTATTTAAATTTATATATTTTATTTTATTTTTTACACTCCCTCTATCCAAAAATTTTCTTTCCATTTGACTTTTCACGGTCTTCAATAATGTTACACTTTGATCATTTATATTTAGATATATTTTATAAAAATTTAATATTTGAAAACTATATTTCAATAGGAATGCATTGATTTTAAATTATACTCTCTCCGTCCCTAAATATTTGCCACATTTGTATTCCCGAGGCAAAATATCAAGTTTTTTCAATTCATTTTATTTACATATTGATATAGAAATAAAAAATAAAATTTACATATCAAAAAACTACATGAAAAGTTCTTCGAAATAAGAGGTTTCAAGAATATTTTATTTTATCAAATAACCAATGAAAACGTAGAAATAAACAAAAGTTCCCGTGACTGCTGAAAAAGTAAATAATTTGGGACGGAAGGAGTACCATAACAATGTGTTTATTCCATATTTTGGAGTCAAAGTTTATAAGTTTTGACCAAAAAAATCAAATAAAAAAACAATTCTAGAGGAATGGAGTAGCAATTTATGAATATTTCCAAGTGACTTATCTATCATTTAAGTCATTTTATTTTCATGAAAGAATATTTGACTTATAAGGATCTATAAGTTAAACACTATTTATCAACAGTAAGTCAATGAGCACAAAAAAACACCTATTTTAATATTTTAATAACAATGCATGGGATACATTGTTATGATATAATTTAATATCAATGTATTCCTATTGAAATATAGTTTTCAAATATTACATTTTAATAAAATATAGTATCTATATATAAATATAAATGATCAAAGTGTAACATTATTGAAGACTGTGAAAAATCAAATGGAAAGAAAATTTCTGAATGAAGGGAGTGTAAAAAATAAAATAAAATTTATAAATTTAAATAGTATATAAAAAAATCAAGTGTAAGTAGTGTTGTTGCCCAATAAAGGTGATAGTTGGTTATATTAACCGGAGGGGTTCCCATGACATCAGAACCCCTTGTCATGGAATAACCCACAGTTGTTCCTAACTTCTAATCCTCCCAATAAACCCCCCAACCCACTCCGTCCCAACATACCCCTACTACCTTCAATTGCATCTCCAAAGCTTATTTGACTTTGAAGTCAAAATTTTGACTCTCAAGTCAAATAAATTCGGAAGTGCAATTAAACGCGGTGTGAATACATTTATATCCGGGGCAGGATGAGAGTTTATCGGAGAGATTAGAGGGGATAAAAACCATCAATTTTATAAACGAAACCCCACTATCATAAAATTTCAATGTTACGGAGTAGATTAGAAGAACAGCCCGGATGACAAATACTCCGTATGTAATATGAATAGAAATAAGCCATTAAGGAGCCGTTCAAATGTCATGATATGACATACTCCGTATTTTTTCTCAAGCCCTTGGATCTGAACTCTTTTTAAATTAAAATAATGGCGCAGATTTAATTTACTAATCCAATCTCCGTCCATTGGCGACTTCCTATGTCTCTCTCGACGATTTAGCTACCCTCATCGACAGCAGCGAGGTTAGTTTCCCACACTCTCTCCTCGTTCTGGATTTTACGATTTCGCTCATCTCTCTGGTTCTAGTTCAAGTTTTGTGATGCTTCGATTTTGATCTAACGAGCATTACAATGCTTCGATTTTAAGATTTCGATGCTCTCTCTGGTTTTACTTCAATTGTGATGCTTCGATTTTGATTATGTGAAAACACTCGTTGTAATTCATTCTCTCTGATTTTAGTTCTTAATTTGTTTCGATTCTTGTTGAGTGAAAACCCTCGTTCTCCAACCTTATCACTGATTTTTCTAGTTTGTTTCATATTTGATTCTGTGAAGCTACAAAGGAATTTGTAAGTCTAAGAAAAAACGGAATTATTTCTTAATGCTCTTTCAAGCTTAGAAGCTGAATATGTGTTCTCTCTCGTTTCAAGTGTTCAAATTTTGGGTAATTGAGTGAAAAGATCTTGGTTTGGTGAAAGGTTGTCTCACGTTTGGGTATGATTTTTTCTTTTATCAAACTTATCTAACGGTTCAATATTTTCTTCTATGAAGCAACAGCTTTTGTTCAAAATATTTTCTTTTCTGAAGCAATAGATATGATAGAGCACGTAAAAAAATTGTCATTAAACATTTCTAAACCTCTACATCGTCTATCCACATTCCCCATTTCCTTCTCTTCTCATCTATCTTTGGATGAACATTGGATGGTTCCCTCATCCATAAAATAGAACCAATTATTTGAACTTTATGATGCTTGTAAAATCAAACTCAATTGGAATTTCGATTTAGAAAATCTCAATAGAACGAGAAGGGGTGTGGGGAAGTAACTAGGGTTAAAGAAATCTGGGTAATCTCAAAGTAAATTCAAACCGGAGGAGAGGGTGTGGGGAACTTACCTCGTGGGAGAGATGCAGGGGCGCCGAGATGGAAGACGTCGCCGGCCGGTGCTTTGATTGCAGAGAAGAGTGGAACCGGCGGAAGAGAGATAAAGACGGGAGAAGCAGAGACAGAGGGGCTCCGTTAATTTTAGGTGAAATAGATCTAAAAAAAATGATGGATAAATCTGATCCATTGATCTAAGAGGTTATTAAATCCAAAGGCAGAGATTAAAATTGTCTAATCCCATGACATTTAACCTAAATGTCAGTTGAACGGCGGCGATGCGTCTATGTGGAAAAAAGAGGTTGGGGCTATCCTAATCTTCTTTGATCACCTAAATTTCTTTCCATAAAACTGTACTGCAAAGTCTAGAAAGCATATGTACTGCAGTACTACATCTTTGGCTTGTACTTTGTACTACTACTACTACAGGGTAACCACCAATGCACTATCCACTTCACCAAAACATTTTGTTTCATTTTTAACAACCTGTAAAATTTATTATTTTAAAAATAATTTTATTATAAAATGTATAGAAACAAAAAAATAATATCTAAAAAAAGTATAAATTACCATTTTTTAAAACTAGACTAAAAGTTTTACAAAATTAGACATGACACTTTTTTTTGTTTTATTAAATAGTCAATGAAAATTTACGAACAAACAAACGTTGTTGAAAACCCAAAATAATAACTAGGATACGATTTTTGGAACGAAAGAATAAGTTCTAAATAATGATAAAATATTATAAAGTTAAAAGTAAATAATGTCTTTTTTTAAAAAAATAAGCACACTCCTTAATACACCCTCCGTCTCCATTTTTATTACAATTTTATTTTCTCTTTCCTCTCGATAATTTTTGTTTATTTGTATATTTTCATTGATTATTTATTAAAATAAAATATTTTTGTCACATCTTGTTTTATCGAATTTTTAACTTTTTTTTTTAAATATGCGGAGTAATTTTTTTGATTACCTTTTTTACAAACTCCATACATATAATTATTTTTTAATGTACCTCTACCATTTTCTTAATAAATACCCAACATTTCAACGCGGATTTACATAACACCGACCCTTCCTTCCCTCTTCAATTTTTCCTTCAATAAACAGCAAAAGAAGCTCTGCGCTTTCTTCTTCTTCTTCTCCGAATCAGATTTCTCACCATGTCTCAGGTACTCGTTTCTATTAAAAAACTTAGAAGATATATATTGCGATATGCGGATTACTTGATCTTGTTTTGCTTTCGAAAAGCTTAGTTTTGATAGTTTTGGAGTTCATAGTTTTCAGTTTTTTTTCGCGATCGTGCAGAATCCTTAATTAGGGTAATCTTTTTTGCCTAAAACTTTGCGTTGTTTCCATGATTCGGAATATCAGATGAAATATTGAATCGAAGTTGAGGAATTGGAGCTTCTTCATGTTTCGTTTTTGCTTATTTGTACCCCCTATTTCTTAATATTTGTTGTATTAGGGTTTTTTTAATGCGGAGTTAATTGGTTATTTGATTTCCATTTTGCTAATTCAGATGCTTAGATCATCTCAATAGGGTAAATGAATTCAAAGTTTGATCATTCAATTTCCACTTTTGTGGACCTCATGGAGTTTCTATGATCCCTTACTCCATATGAAACAACTTCGAACTTTTGGTAGATGATTTCCAGAAATGTAAGTAGAGAGGTACAATAACCCCAAGTTAGGTTTTTTTGACAGTGGACATTCATTGTTCTCACAAATGCTTCTCTTCCACGTGAAGCTAGGAAACGTGTTAATGTAAGACCATTTTTTATTGAAAAGAAACCTAAGAAATGGTAACAATAGGAGATCAGTAAAGAATCAGCTGTTTAAGCGGCAAATGTATTGGAGCCTAGAAAACATTCCCAGGTCCAGTACAATATGCCATTATACGGAGTATTTTTTATGCCATGTTTTGTAAGTGCAACGTTGATGTAGTCATGTTTAGAACTTTGATTTCCATTCCCAATCCATTTGGTGTCCTGTTTGGCATCAAGTTTTTAGCTGTTTGTCAGCTAGTAGCTCTTCCAAGAAGCTTGAAAAACAGTTGCTTCAAAAAGCTCTAAACAATTTTCCCAAAAAGCATGAAAAACGAACTTTATGTAAACCATTTTTTTTGGTTTCATATAGCTCTTCTAATAGCTATCAGATTCTGCCCTTTAGTCCAAAATGCTCTCTTTCACAATGAGTTCCTTGTCTTATACCCTCTACCCGACTGTGAATAAATCTTCGTTCTTGATTTATTTATTTAGTTTTTGCTTCTCGATGGCAGACTGTTGTTCTCAAGGTTGGCATGTCATGCTCAGGCTGTGTTGGGGCTGTCAAAAGGGTTTTGGGGAAAATGGAAGGTATGCAATCTTTTTTCATCAATACGATTATACGAGTACTACTTAGCACGCTCATTTTTTTAAGGAAAAAGATACTGCCATACTTGGTGGCATATGTAAAAACTGTTTCCCTATCTGTAAACGTGTGTGTTCTTGTTGTTATTCTTTGTGGCATATATCTATGCATCTCATATTGGTTGATATTTGTTATAAAAAAGAAAGAAAAAAATACTGTCTACAAGTGGTTGTACTACTAGGAATGTGACTTTCAATTCCATGTTCATTCTATATCGCCAGTTTATTGCAAATTCTGTGCTAGATGTTTTATGAACTCCACCTATGGTACTCCCTCCGGTTCAAGTAAGTGTTAGTTCTGCAAAATAGATTATGCCGATTAAGAGCTTGTTCTCTTCGTCCAATATCATTCGAACTTGTAGTTATATTTAAAGCTATTTTTGATTTGATCTTATTTCAATAAGAATAACTAATAAGAATAAGTTGAAAAGAAGCTCTAAATAATTAATAAGTGGAAAAATATATAGTACTTACCCTCACTAACATTCAAAGAAGGAAAAAAACAAAATAGTGGCATCGAATACTGTCTTTATTACGAAATGAGGCATATCGTGAAGCAGAGTATTTCTTCCAAAATGATACCTATTCTTTACTCTTGCCAGGGAAGTACTAGTTTTGGTTCATTTATCCCGTTTTTTTAACCTCTTAAACTCTACACCAATATGCTAATTTATCAGCATTGAAACTTATAGCCGGTTTGGGTGTAAGTGGAAAGTAACAATAGAAGAAATAATTCTATGTAAAATGTTTGCTGGAAAATTATTTTGATGAAAAGTGGAAATAAGGGGGTGTTTTTCTGTACGGGTGTTTATTGGCTTCTTGTTGATAATCCGTTTTTAACTTATTAGTTGCTTATAAGTCAAATATTCTTTTGTAGAAGTAGAATGACTTAAATGATAGATAAATCATTTGTAAATATTCATAAATGGTGAGTTACAATTTTGGAAATAATTTGGTCAAAATGGAAAAATGAAAAATTGGCATAAAAATAAGTAGCTAAGACCTACTTATTTTTCAAGCTTATAAGCAGCTTATAAGTTAGTTTATAAGCACACAGAAACACGTCACACAGAAACATGTCATCAGTTGACTTATAAGTTAAAAACTGCTTATAAGTAGTTTTGACCAGCTTATAAGCATAGAGAAACACCCATTAAATTTCATGTTTGGTTAGCTAAGATTTTCCATCGAATATCTTAAGTAAGTAGAAACTTGATCGTGCCTACTTATCTATCTAACCGAGGATGTCTGGAGATCTAGGATTAGAGTGGTTGGGTAGACATGTGAGTCTTAGTTTATATTTTTTGGCTTGTGTGTTTTTATGTTTTAGTCTATCGCTCATGTATGTGTGCTTTGAGTTTTTAATTTTTTAGAAATTGTTTTGGGTTTAATTGTTTGAGTCGGTATGTGTGTTTCTTCTCTCTCTACGCGTACATTGTTTGTGCTACTCTAGTTTGTTTTCATGTACATCAAATTTTAGCCGAGTGTCTCTGGGAAAAAGCCTCTTTACCCCTAGGTAGGGGTAAGGCTTGTATACACTCTACACCCACCAACACCGGACCCTATTTTTTGTGGGATTCTACTGGTTTTTTTCTCACCTCCACAAACTATCTTCAGGCGTAGAGTCCTTTGATATTGATCAAGAAGCGCAAAAAGTGACGGTGAAGGGTAATGTGACCCCAGAAAGTGTTCTGCAGACCGTTTCGAAAACTGGGAAGAAAACTTCATTTTGGGAAGAAGCAGAAGTATCAGCCAAACCTTCTGAAGCTGTTGTGGTTGGTGATGTTCCACCAACTGTTTCAGAAACTAAAAAAGAATCTTCGCTCGGGGAAGAGAAAGGGGCGGACGAATCTGGCGCGAAGCCCTCAGAAGGTATTGCCATTGCTTGATATGATCATTATGGCACCTGTAAACACTCTAAAACTTTGTTTATGACCTATAGTGTGAAATGAACTATGTAATAATTGATGTTGCTTAACCAAACATAAGAAATGTTGTGTCCATTTATCTTATGTACAACAAACAATGTATGTTGGGCTTATATGGACCTATGAATCATTTGATCACCTTGTGAATTTGCTGTTAATTAATATTCGGGTATTGATGGTTTATCCTGATGAGGTATCCCACCAACAGTATATAACACTCAATATTACACATATACTCCCTCCGTCCTAAAATGTTCTTTCCACTTACTTTTCACACGGTCAAACTTTAATCACTTTCGTTACCTATTTTCATTAGGTATTTGATAAAATAATACAGTCTTGTCACCACTTATTTTGTAGAACTTTTGATGTAGTTTTTAAATATATAAATTTTATTTTTTTAATTTTACACCAACAATCAAATAAATTTAATTGAAAATAAAGTCGGTCAAACATTGTAAACAGAACTGGGAAGAACATTATTATAGGACGGAGGGAGTAACACTTATTATTTTTTACATAGTTGACTATTTGTGGCATGTATGTCCTTCAATCATACCCTTTTATTATAATGTAGTATTTTAATTATTTCACTTACCATATTTATTAATATCTATAATTTTAGGAGATTATTCTCATTTCTTATACGTATCACTTAAAACCGTCATGCCATTTCTCGCTGCTTAAACAAAATTAATTAATGAAATTGGAAGTGTATATCAACTTTTTTGGCAGGGTGGAATGATTGTGTTATGTCTACACTTTTTGGCAGTGTGGTGTCCATATTTTGGATATTGTGTTATGATTCACAATACTTAATTATACTTTCTTGCAATGTGTAATGCTCATGTTCTAAAAGTGTATACCAATTTAAATACATGTTTGGCAGTGTGAAATGATTGTGCTTTGACAGTCTGAATACATACGGAGTATTATATTGGGCATGATGATATTATGTTATGTCCATGTTCTAGAAGTGTATATCAATTTAAACACATTTTTGATAGTGTGAAATTGAAGGACAAATTTAGAATTGCATCCATACGAGTTTCAATATTATATAGCAATGCTATATTGGGTATTTTTAGCATATATTAATGCTATGATGTTATTTCTCCCTAATGACAACAATTAGGATGCGGTATGTAATCCATCTAGTTATAACCCTTTTTCTGAGGTTTTTTATATAGTTGTCCCTTTTTATAAATTTATACAAAAATAATGGATTAGAATTACAACGGACGTATTAAATTCGATGCAGTAGTATATTATTTACTCCCTCTGTCCATGTTAGATCTTCCCATTACGCGTTACGAAGCTTGACCGACTTTATTTTCAATTCAATTTAATTGATTATAGGAGTAAAATTTTAAAATAAAATTTATATAGTAATAAACTACATGAAAAGTTCTACAAAACTAGAGGTGACAAGTAGGTAAAAATGACTAGTAAAAATGAGCAAACAAAGTAGGTAAAGTTTGACCTTGTGAATAGTGTCTGGGAAGATCTATGGTGGACAGAGGGAGTATTTATTTATTTCAAAATGTTTGAAACTTTAACAATTTAACTTTATTTAAGTCTACTCCACGGGAGGAATTACGGATAGTGTAATTGCCCTAATTGGTAAAGAGTTTTAATAAGTAGTAAATTTTTATGGGAAGAATGAAGTGTTTACCAAATAGGGAGTAATAAACTCCTTTCACTGCCAGCTTCACGTAGTTAGCTCAACTTTGACCTTCTAGATTGCCAAAATAATTAAACCAAAATTTTACCCCTTTTGATAGTCTTGACTTTTGAAAATGCTTATGCACAAAAAAAAATCCATTTTGAATGCCTATCAAAATTGGATGGTCACCTGAATTTATGCTATTATGCACAAAATTAAGGTTTTAGAGGTGGATGAAAACTAATAAAATCCAAAATAAAATGATAACATAAAATTAGAAAATAATAATCTGTATTTTCATGCAATTTGCATTTTAAAAGACTGACAATTTTTTTTACTCTTTATCAAATTCTAGAACCCCATTTTCGTGCTGTTTTTTAGAGTCTTTCACATTATTTTTTAGAATTAATTCTATAAATAGTCCTTAATTACATGTAATTTCTATATTTAGTCTCTAATTCTGAGATATTACATAAATGATCCTCATTTTTTGAAAATTATTGCATAAATAATCCTTTAAGCCAACTATGTCAAAATATGAAACAAGTTCTAAAAACTTAGGACCATTTATGTAATATTTTAGAATAGAGAACTAAATATAGAAAACCACATATATATATATATATGATTAGGAATCATTTATGGAATTTACCCTACTTTTTAGGATTGATTTTCAAATCCTGCATTTAATGGAACTAATTTGATAACTTTTTGAAAACATTGTTGGTGCTTGATTCTTGAATTCTGTGTTCACAATAATCACTTTTCTAGAATTCTAAGCAGGGCATAACCACCCTCTATAAAAACATCCCCACCCTTCAAATTTGCAAAATGTCCACTTCCCTTTGAATTTATCTGCTCTGAAATAAGTCTACCAGTGCATTTAATCTAATGTCAAGCACCACTGTACCCTTTCATATTCATTTTATTATACTTCCTCCGTCCCACAAAAAAGTTCCTATTTTGAATAGTATTTAGTCAAACATTTATATACTTTGATTACAAATTGTGAGAAAAGTATATTGAATTATAAAATAAATTTAATATAATTGGATTCATCTTAGGATCTAGTTTTGAAATCTCAAATTTTTTTAGCATTTCTTTATTTAGATTATTTTTAATTTATGGTCAAAGCGTGTGACTGTTTGACCAATTTATGGTCAAAATGGGAACTTTTTTGTGGGATGGAGGAAGTACAAAATCTGCTTAAAGTCCACCCAAAAGATCACAAATTCCAGAAACTACCCTTTACCCAGTACTGGTCTCTTCTATCTCCTTGATTTTGATCAATCAATCATTAAGTGGAAAGTTTTAAACCACCCAACTTCAAAACTAAAGGTATGCTTCCATTGTTTCCCATCCTATCTGCTTCTGCTCTTGCATTGTCATAAATGGGTGTCATGTCACATTTCGCATATTTGATAATAATGGACTAAATCAAAACGGGGTCTAACGAAAACAACCTTTCTTGTTTTTTGAATGGCCTGCAGGTGGGGAGACCCCAACAAAGTTGGAAATTTAGAATATATTGTACATGTCATGCTAACTGTAACGGTAGACATATGAACAATGGGTTTATGTAATGGGGTTTAGTGTATGATTTAGTGAACTTAAAAATCTTTTCTGGGTTGGAGCTAGTAGAGTTTCTTGTTCAAGAAAAAGGGTAATTTCTGTGATAGGTAGTAAGTAGAGCGAAGATGGCAGCAGAGAGTCTGGCTGCTGCTGATGACATGGCAATGAGCCGGAGGACAATGAGCAGAAGTAGAGTGTCTAGTATAAGATCAGTCAGTTCGAGGAGACTGGCGTCTGTGACTCTTAGGGAGATCTTTGCCTCACCAGGGGGAGATGTGTTTCAGAGAAGTGTTAGGGAGAATGATGATGAAGAAGAGCTCAAGTGGGCAGCCATTGACAGGCTTCCTACATATGACAGGTTGAGGAAGGGGATCTTGAGGCAGACTTTGGACAATGGGAAGGTTGTGAGCCATGGAATTGATGTCCACAATCTTGGGGTGGAAGACAAGAAGCGCCTCTTGGAAAGCATTTTGAGAGCTGTGGAAGATGACAACGAGAGGTTCCTTAGAAGACAAAGAGAACGGACTGATAGGTGAGGCCTAAACTAAACATCTGATCTCCATTACTCGTATCAATCGTGTTTGATTAATTTCAACCATCCCACATTGAAAGAGCCTTAGGTTATGAGACCTTGATTAGGGGCATGACCCTTCCCCAGACCCTAGTCTTGTGGGATTTCACTGGGTTTGTTGTTGTATAAGACCTTTGAAAAACTAGATAATCGTTTGAATTCGAAATTTGTTACTCTGTCGAGTGGATGCGTTCGATGAATAATTTTTGTTTTTGGGTGAATAGGGTAGGAATTGATATTCCGAAAATTGAAGTGCGATACGAAGGTCTATCCATTGAAGGAGATGCATATGTTGGATCCAGGGCATTGCCTACTTTGTTCAATGCTACTGTAAATGTGATAGAGGTACTCCATTCATTTCAAGAAGGAAAGAAGGAAATTCACTTTTAACTGCAGAACTTCTAACTGTGTTTTTTGAAGATCATGAGAAATTATCCTAATAATGTTCAATTTTGTGGGAATTTTCTGCTGGGTTTGCTTTTGTTGTTGTATGCTAATAATGTTCAATGATTTTGGCAGAGTTTTCTAGAAAAGATACGGGTTTTCCCATCAAAGAAAAGAGCAGTTCAGATACTCCGGGGCGTGAATGGAATCATAAAACCTTCAAGGTTTGTTCACAAAGAAGCACTCTGCTGATGGTTATTGTGATCATTTTTTTCCCCAAATGGTTAAAAACTTTGCACTTCCACTCTCTCTCTCTCTACAGGATGACACTACTTCTTGGGCCTCCCGGCTCAGGTAAGACTACATTCTTAAAGGCACTTGCAGGAGAACTGGACAAGGATCTTAGGGTATGATGACCCATAGTGCCCTCCCTTATCACATAGCTTCAAATCTTACTCTTGAACTGAGGGTCTTTCGGAAACAACCTCCCTGCCTTTTTAAGACAGGGGTAAAGGTTTGCGTACGCCACCCACACTTTTCTCCCATATTGGACCCTTACCGGGTTGTTGTTGTTGTTGTTGTCTTAGGTTGAGGGGAAGATCACATATTGCGGTCATGAGATGTCCGAATTCATTCCTCAAAGGACATGTGCTTATATAAGCCAACATGACCTCCACCACGGGGAGATGACAGTGAGAGAGACGCTTGACTTTGCTGGACGTGCTCTAGGAGTGGGAACCAGATATGAACTTCTCACGGAGCTGTCAAGGCGCGAAAGGGACTCAGGGATTAAACCTGACCCTGACATTGATGCATTCATGAAGGCCACTGCCATTGCAGGCCAAGAATCTAGTCTAGTCACAGACTATGTTCTTAAGGTATACTCTTCTCTTTCTTTGTTCGTGCGGTTTTACCGAATTCGTTGGGATTTTTTGTGGGTTTTTAGCATATTTGTTGTTGTTATCGTTTTAACTCTATGCGCGGTTGGGAAATCGAGAAATTTTTACTGAACTGTGAAAAGTGATTTGCAGATACTTGGTTTGGATATATGTGCTGACATAATGGTGGGGAATGAGATGATGAGAGGTATATCCGGAGGACAGAAGAAGCGTGTGACTACAGGTTAATGGATTCACATTTCCATTTTAAAGATAAAAAATGAAAAACACCATGGAAAGACAAGTTCTTGGTGTTTGAAGATTCACATATGATTATGGTTTTAAAGTATTTTAACATGCATTTGGATTTCATATAGTCTTCAACAACAATGGGTAGTGTGAATGCAGGAGAAATGTTGGTTGGTCCAGCCAAAGTGTTTTTCATGGATGAAATCTCTACCGGTCTCGACAGCTCCACCACATTCCAAATTGTCAAATACATGAGGCAAATGGTCCATATAATGGACGTGACGATGGTCATCTCTCTCCTCCAACCAGCACCAGAAGCATTCGAGCTTTTCGATGACATCATCTTGCTCTCCGAGGGGCAAGTCGTCTATCACGGCCCGCGCGACAATGTTGTCGAGTTCTTCGAGAGCGTGGGGTTCAAATGCCCAGAAAGGAAAGGAGTTGCTGACTTTCTGCAAGAAGTTACCTCTCTCAAGGACCAAGAACAGTTTTGGTTTCGAAAAAATGAGCCTTACCATTTTATCTCAGTCCATGAATTTGCAGACCGGTTTAACAAGTTTTGGGTAGGACAGAAGCTATATGATGACCTCTCAGTGCCCTACGAAAGGACCAAAACCCACCCTGCAGCACTGGAAACTGAGAAGTATGGCATTTCCAACATGGGACTCTTCAAGGCATGCTTGTCTAGGGAATGCCTATTGATGAGACGAAATTCTTTCTTGTACATATTCAAGACTTTCCAGATCACTGTGATGTCGATCATCGCTTTCACGGTGTTCTTTAGGACAGAGATGAAATCTGGGACAGTTCAAGATGGGGGAAAGTTTTACGGGGCACTGTTTTTCAGTCTCCTTAATGTGATGTTCAATGGCACCGCGGAGCTCGCACTGACAGTCTCCAGACTTCCTGTCTTCTTTAAACAGAGAGATTCTCTGTTTTTCCCTGCTTGGGCTTTCGCTCTCCCTATTTGGCTTACGAAAATCCCCCTCTCATTTATGGAGTCACTCATTTGGATTTCTCTTACTTACTACACCATTGGTTTTGCTCCCTCTGCTAGTAGGTATGCATTTCTTGTTCAATATCAGACATTTAAGTTTTAAAAAAACAAGTAAAATCACAGTAGCACTAGAGAGACTATACTGATACAGTTAGCATTCGTTCAGGGTTTTCCGTCAATTCTTGGCATTCTTTTCTTTGCACCAGATGGCCTTGTCGCTCTTCCGTTTCATTGCTGCACTTGGAAGATCACAAGTTGTTGCAAGCACTTATGCTACTTTTGCTTTGCTGATAGTGTTTGTTCTTGGTGGTTTTATTGTTGCTAAAGGTCAGTACCTTGGTAAACAACAGTTTGTCCTAACATATAACTTTATCTTTTACTTCTCAGTTATATATATATGTGAAAATCTTCCATGCTCTACATGTAGATGACCTCAAACCATGGATAAGATGGGGATATTACATGTCCCCCATGTCTTACGGACAAAACGCCTTGGCCATCAATGAATTTCTTGACAAAAGATGGAGCAATGTAAGCCTTTTGAGTCTTTTGTGGAAACCAGTTATGCTTCTTGATTCATGACGGATTTTATCGGTTTTTTCAGCCGATTAGTGATCCAAGGATCAGTGAAAATACAGTCGGAACGTTACTTCTTAAGTCGAGGGGGATGTATGTAGATGACTACATGTATTGGGTGTGCATAATCGCCCTCTTAGGATTTTCACTGCTCTTCAATGTGTGCTTTGTCATTGCACTGACATACTTAAACCGTAAGACACCATTTCGATTATCATAATATGAAAAAACATCATAAGACAAGATTGTTTTTTACCATGCTTGATTCTGAAATGCAGCCTTTGGAGATCCAAAATCCATTGTTTCTGACATGAAAAACACCAATGGTAAGAAGAAAGGGTCAAACCCATATAGTAAAGCAGTAACGGACGGGAGCTCCACAGCATCTACACTTCCAACCTCTAAGGGTACGTTTGGGCTTTTCAAGCACAAACTTGAGCTTTTGGTTGAGTTGGTTCTTCAACATTTATGACTGTTTTACATCAATGCAGGTATTGATGTGGGAACAAGACACTCTGGACAAAGCTCCGGGGTTGAACACAATGCGCGCAAGAACAAAGGGATGGTACTTCCTTTCCAACCGCTATCTCTTGCATTCAACCATATCAATTACTATGTCGATATGCCACCTGTAAGTACCGTTTTACCCTTTAGCTTTGGCATTTTGAAAAAAGACGTCAAATTGTTGGTTATGGTTACGTGTTCACCAGGAGATGCAAAAACAAGGAATCGAAGAGACGCAACTCCAACTGTTGAGAGACGTGAGTGGCTCTTTCAGGCCAGGGGTTCTCACAGCTCTGGTTGGTGTGAGTGGAGCTGGGAAGACCACACTGATGGATGTCTTAGCCGGAAGAAAAACAGGCGGCTATATTGAGGGGAACCTCAGCGTTTCTGGTTTCCCCAAGAATCAATCCACATTTGCTAGGATAAGCGGTTACTGTGAACAAAATGACATTCACTCTCCACATGTCACAGTTCATGAGTCTCTTGTGTACTCTGCCTGGTTGCGTCTCTCTCCGGATGTGAACAAGGAAAAACGAAAGGTACTAAAACCTTTCCTCCACTACCATTTTCCCAGTTCACATGAATTTCTCGCGAAAAAAGAGGTAAAGATTGGCTTTTTGTTGGGTTTTTTTTGTTTGTGAAGATGTTCATTGAGGAAGTGATGGAGTTGGTGGAATTGAATCCCTTGAGAGATTCTCTGGTTGGACTTCCGGGCGTGGACGGTCTCTCGACAGAGCAGAGAAAGAGGCTGACAATAGCAGTGGAACTAGTTGCTAACCCATCCATCATCTTCATGGATGAACCCACATCAGGTCTAGATGCTAGAGCCGCTGCAATTGTGATGCGAACCGTGCGAAACACCGTGGACACGGGTCGCACTGTTGTTTGTACAATTCACCAACCCAGCATAGACATCTTTGAAGCATTTGATGAGGTAGTCATTGGTGTATATACTTCCTCCGTCCCACTCGCTTTGTCCACTTAGCTTTTGCCACAAATACCAAGGCTTGGGACAAAGTAGGGGAAATGGTCTAAATTGCCCTTACAGGTGGTAGATAGTGGGTTGGGTACATTTAAGAAGGGAGGAGCAAAATTGACAATTTGAAAGCACTACACTTGCCAAGAAAGGAAAGTGGACAAAAACAGTGAGACTGCCCGAAAAGGAAAAGTCGACAAAGAGAGTGGGACGGAGGGAGTATCAATGTTTCAATTCTTAGGGTGTGTTTGGATGGAGGGTCTTGGAGTGGAGGACTTCGGAGGGCTTAATTTGATATCTTCCAAGAACACCCTCCATTCAAACCGACCCTCAGAGGGAAAAGCTTAGTTTGATTTGGCTTTTGTATTAAGGCTACTATTCTTTTATGGTCATGCCATAGTCACACCACAGATGACAGTGTGACACCACCCGTGTTTCACATATAATGACTGTCTGTGCGTGTGATTGTCTGTGATGGTGTCATCCTTGGGATTAAAGTAACATTTTCCATTCTTCTAGCTCTGACATTTACATTTTATTATTATAGCTATTGCTAATGAAAAGGGGAGGGCAAGTAATCTACGCCGGGCCTCTCGGTCACCATTCTTGCTTGTTGATACAATACTTTGAAGTGAGTTACTGCCCCATTTGTTAAGACTTAAGAGCAATTCTCTCGTATTCGGACGAGACCCTATATGATTCAAAGTACAAAACGCGATTATATTGTTTATAGTTTCTATTTCTCAGTCTATACTAGGGGTTACTAAAATCAAAGAGGGACAAAATCCGGCAACCTGGATGCTGGAGATCAGTGCTCCTACAGTTGAGGCTCAACTCGACATTGATTTTTCAGACGTTTATGGCAATTCTGACCTCTACCGGTACTCATGATCAAGACCCACACACCCTTTTTATTTTAATTTTTTTCTCGCTTTGAGTCTAACAGAGTTTTAACGTCTCCTTTCACATGTTCACAGGAGGAATCAAGAACTTGTTGAACAGTTGAGCACTCCAGCGCGAGGTTCCGAAGACCTCCACTTCCCTACAGAATATGCCCAGCCTTTCATTGCTCAATGCAAAGCCTGCTTTTGGAAGATGAACCTGTCCTATTGGAGGAACCCACAGTACAACGCGATCCGTTTTTTCCTGACAGTTATAATTGGGGTCATATTTGGTGTCATTTTCTGGAAAAAAGGGAACAAAATGTAAGCTTCACAGTTCTGAAAGAACTCCCAGACTAAAAAAAAGACTATGGGTTTGCTTTTCTTTCTCCCATTTTCTTGTGTTTGAGTGTGAATTAACGAATGCGACAGGTCAAAACAACAAGACCTGATGAACCTTATGGGAGCTATGTACGCTGCTGTCATGTTCCTCGGAGGCACAAATACTTCTGCCGTGCAATCTGTCGTATCCGTAGAGAGGACAGTTTTCTATAGAGAAAAAGCAGCCGGGATGTATTCTCCATTGCCCTATGCATTTGCTCAGGTAATCAAGAATTTCTATAGTCCTTTAACATGGGTTTTTAGGAAACCGTCTCTCTACCTTTAGGAGTAAGACTTTTAGAGTATAAAAAAAACTTTCATAAACTTGAGCTTGTTCTTATGACATGTACGTAGGTGGGCATAGAGGTCGTCTACATTGCAATACAGACATTCATCTACAGCCTCGTACTCTACGCGATGATCGGGTTCCAATGGGAAGCCCACCGCTTCTTTTGGTTCTACTACTACGTCTTCATGTGCTTCGTCTACTTCACAATGTACGGGATGATGCTCGTGGCACTCACCCCACACTACATGATCGCCGCCATTGTCATGTCCTTCTTCCTCAGCTTTTGGAATCTCTTCTCGGGCTTCCTCATTCCGAGAACGGTGAGTGCACGACCTGTATAAAAATTCTCTAGAGTTATCCCCACACCAACTACATATGAATGAGCGAATCTCTTGATGAGTATGAGGTAAACCTTACCTCTTAAGAGCTCTTTTAGAGTGAGTTAAGGTTTGTTCCGTTCAACTTATTTTTTCAACTTATTACTTATTCTTATTAAAATCATATCATATCAAACCAAATCAGATTAGACTAGACCAGAAACATCCTTAAGTTTAACTACAATAAGATGAGATCCAATCAGATAGACCATATCTTCAAAAAATCAAATGAGATCCAATCAGATTACACAAACGGAACGCAACCTTAGATCTAACACCTATTCTTAACATAGTATGAGAGTCATACGATCCGCCTATATATGACCTTGACCCATAACCATGATTTTGGGACACCCTATGAAAAACACGAACAAGGTGTTGGAGTTATCCCACATCGGCTAAATACGAATGAACGAACCTCTTAACAAGTATAAGAGTAAAAATCTCGCCTTTTCTAGGAGGCAAACACATTTCTTCTTCCACGCGATTCATGAGTTGATAATCTAATGATGTGTGTGTGTGTGTGTGTGCAGCAAATCCCAGTGTGGTGGAGGTGGTACTACTGGGGCTCTCCCGTGGCGTGGACGATATACGGTCTAATTACGTCGCAGGTAGGGGACATAACGGATACGGTGGCAATCCCGGGCGGTGTTGACATGAGAGTCAAGGATTATCTCAAAGATGGGTTGGGGTATGACTATGACTTCCTAGGAGTTGTTGCAGCAGCTCATGTTGGCTGGGCTATCCTATTCTGCTTTGTATTTGCTTATGCTATCAAGTCCTTTAACTTCCAAAGGAGATAGACTGAAGTGAAATGAGATTAACCAATACAAAAAAAAGAGGCTCATCATGTGTTTTGTGACTTCCAATAATAATGTAAATAAAACTTGTTCAGCAAAGACACAACTTAGGAGGGAGTGTATATTTCACCACACAGCATTGGAATTTGGGAATGCAATACTATGTAGAAATATATTTTCGAAATCGAGATCGACACGATAGTTGATTCAACGACGCGGGACGGTTTACTGTCCTCTTCATACAAATTTCTCTATCCAACATCAAGTTTCTTCTTCTTTCTCACTCTATATTTCTTCTCATCTCTCCTTCATTCTTTCTATCATCTTTTTTTCCCCCACTAATTAAAGAATTTTTATTCACAAATTCTTGAATCTAAAATTTCCATATCTTCAATTTTTTCTCAATTTCAATTCATTACTTATTTTAATTTTTTACCAATATTTTAGTTAGTTTTTGTCAGTTGAAAAAAGTATGTTAGTTTTTTTTTAATTTGTTAGACCGTGTAACTAGGAGTAACTAGTAAACATACACTCCGTCCCATAATTTTCTTCTTCTTTGTTTTTTATGGTGTCCGGTGCACTTTGACCATTAATATTTCTTTTTAAATATAATTTTAGATTATAAAAATATAATTTTTTAAATTTTATTTCAAAATGAATCTATTGATATTAAATTTATACCATAACTCAATATTTTTTTTTATATTTTACATTCAAAGCTAAAAATGTTGACCAAGAAAAAACAATAAAGAAGATTATTCCCGATGGAGAATAACTAGTACATGTATTATTAGTAATTGATGTTTAACCATGCAACTACTAACTAGTAAGGCTCTATTCTTTTAGGTTGGAAAAATTAATTTTTAATTTTTTCCAACTCCTTCAAGATTCTCTCAATTTTTCGAGTTCATACACTTGATCTTATTTGTAATCGTACCCATTTGTTTAAAACTTCACCAATTTTAAGAATGTAAACTCAGAATATAATTTCATAAATTTTAAGAATTTCGGAATATATTTCAGATTACGTGGGATATGAGAATTCTTATAAAAAAGTCGAGTGTACTCCAGAATCTATTTTGATACATGTGACTTATTACCCGAAAATCGAGTGAGAATATAATTTTGGAAGGAAAATGCTATGTGTACCCCGGTTTTGTACACCAGGGGTACACCATATAAAAGGCCAACCCCCTACCCCCATATCCCTCTCACCCACCCAGTCTCTTCTCTCTCTCTGTCTATTCCGATCAATTGCACCAAGCCCCCCTCTTCTTCGCGGGAGCCCTCTTCTTCGCCGGTCAACGATTCTGCACCCATTCTCCGTCTCACTCCCGTACCCAAAAGCTCCAGCCTTCATAGCTTTTCTCATCCTCGCATGGTCGCATCTGCCCTGTTCATCTTCCTCTTCCACCATCTTCATCTTCCTTTTTCATTTGCGACGTCACTCCAAATGGCCTTCAACTTTACACTTCCGTTCCGGTAAATCAAATTTTTATTTGGTTTTTGACATAAATCAAATTTAATTTTGTTCATTGCTAGATCTAATTTTTTTCATTGTTGGTGGAAAATTTGATTTTCCAATTCGATTAGACAAAAATCAAATTTAATTTTTAGTTCACAGATCTGATTTTATTGCTGCATTTTCCCAATTTCAGTTTTGGGAATTTTTCATGTTTATGACGAAATGTCTGTGTACTGTTTGTTATTGGTGAAAAATGTTCGTATTTTATTTAAAATTTGCTCAATTTCATAAATTGCTTTGAAATGTCTATGATGTACTTCTTGTCGGCACAAAATGTCTGTACTCTAAGAAAAAACTTGCTTTGATTGAAAAATTACTCTAAAATGTTTGTGATGTGCTTATTACTGGTGTGGAATGCCTGTTTTCCAATTAAGAGTCTACTTAGTTTCAACACTTGCTATAAAAAGTCTCTAAACTGCTTCTTATTAGATCTTTTATTCATTGTCTTGATAGCTACATATACATTGCTTTTTACATGTATTTGAAAGATATGTCAACTCAATGATAGTCAATGTCTCAAGGTATTTAATTAAATTTTTAAAACTTATAAATTAAGAACATACTCTAATGGTGGAAGATTTTGTATGTTACATTTGCAATGCCGATTGTACAATTATTTTCCTTTTGTTATAATTTGTTTTCACTGGTAACTTGTAGAGGGTTAGGTGTTTGTTATTTTTAAGGGCTTTG
>OOIL02002239.1:2503058-2599132 GCA_900332095.2 Cuscuta campestris
TTACACAAACACTAAATATCTATAATTCTTGATACACAGACATTTATTATTTGTGTAATTGAGATAAAAATTTCACCCTTAAAGTCTACGAAATAGTATTGTACCAAAAACATTTCTGAAATTTTTTTATGTTTAAAAAAAATGAAAATTTACAATCAATACAGTTTAGTCACACAGACATTAAAACTCTTTATTTTCTTGAACACAGACATTTACTATTTGTGTAATCTGAATCAAAATAGACATTTACTCTCTGTGAAAATATATTTCACAGACAACGAATGTCTGTAGCATCATTATTTATTCTCTTCCACAACTATTCAAAATTAGCGCAACCTTGTTCAATTTTTTTATTTAATAGATCCTCAAACACTTTTAAAAAACAAAAATCTTACAAAATAGCAAATATTCAATATCTATGCAACTTCATTGTAAAAATTCTATGAGATAGTTTCTCACAGACACCATATACCTGTGTGGTTCTTAAAATAATGAAATATCATTATTTCACAAAAATATTAAATCAGACTCCAAGAAGTCACAAATAAACATCTAAGACCAACAATAATCATAATAAGAAATTTTTACACGGATTTGATTTGAACAAATCAAAAGATTGAGGTGTTGATGGTGACGGGGAAGGAGCAGACGACGACGGAGTTGATGCAGCACGGCGATGGGTAAGGTGGTGGTGGCAACCACAGGGAAGAGACCGCCGGCGGAGGAGATGACGCAGCCCTAGGAAATCGATGCTTTTGGTCGAAAAAGAGACTGACGGTTGCTTCTATCTCTAGTGGTCTATTTTGTGGTGGAAAAGAAAAAGGGGGGAGGGGGGAGGGGGTATATGGGGTAAGCTGGGGTACACATGTGGTGTACCCCTAGCACATCCGTATAATTTTTTGGATTATTCTCTTTTACGAAGATGATACTTTTTAGGCCTGGACCTAATCTCCAGCCACTTACTACAAAGGAAAATAGCTACCCAAACCGAAAAAACAACAAGCAGCCAGAGAACCCATTCCGATGCCCTAATTTTCTTTTTCTTTGAACCCGATGACGGCGACGACGACATACGGCGGATCGCCACTTCCGGCGGCGGCATCCCGCTCGCCGCCAGCAGAGGGTTCCCTCCGAACGACGAAGGAGGGAACCCTTTGAGGAGAGACGGTGGGACGGGCCCGCTGAATCCGTTGTTGCTCAGGTTCAGGCTCTTGAGATTCGGGATCAGGCGGTCGAGACCGGGCGGGATCGGGCCGGTCAGGAAGTTGTTCTCGAGGTGAAGAACCTCGAGCGCATCCAGTCTTGCTATCGTTGTGTTTTCGGGTATGGACCCGCAGAGCCCGAATCCGGGTAGTTGGAGTCGGGCGACCCGGCTTCGGTCTGAATTGCAGGTCACCCCGGGCCAAGAGCTGCAAATCGAGTCGGAGTCGGAGGGGTCCCACCCCAGTCCATGGGGAACAGCAAAGCTGAGAAGGGATTGTTTGTCTGTGTCCAGATTATTCGATGTAACTACTGCTGCGGCTTCTTCTTCTTGGAGGAGAAGTAATGAGAGAATAAGAAGAAGAAACATATTTAATTCCTTATTAGAGGAAAATCTTCTTCAATTCTTCACCTAATAAAGTAATTATTTATGCAAATATCCAAATAGATAGCGCGGTATGGTATGGAGTACTTATACTTGCCACATTACCACAATGCAAAGTCACATTACCACAGTGCAAAGTCCTATTCCAGAAAAAAAACATAGAAGTCCTATTTTGATACTTTTCTCTATGTTTTACTTCTATTTAGGATGATTTCTAATATCTTTGATGTACATCCGCTTGAATACTCTTTTTCGAGTAAGTTATTTATAAGTTATTTTAAATTTATATGTCAGCGGATGATGTTTGTCTTTGCTTATAAGTGTACTTACAAACTCTTAAAAGTAAAAAAAAAAATTGGTTGGTATTTTTAATTTTTTTTGCAATATTTCTATATTTTGACTAGATTATTATTCACACAATTATCCTGCACCATTTATAAATATCTCTAATTAATTTATTATTTATCATTTAAGTCATTTTACTTCTATGAAAAAATACTTAATTTATAAGCAACTTATAAGTAAATTTTTTTATCAACAAAAAAGCTAATAAACACCATTACAGAAAAACACTCCATTTAATTACTTACGTACCTATTGGAGTATCATGGAATAAAGCAAAATGGCTTTTTAAATTGCCTATGATTCTTTTATGTAGTGAGTCAGCAGTTAATCGATACAACTCTCGACGCTCATTATTATGAGTCACTTGAAAATATTCACTTTGTGTTTTAAACATAGAGACCAGTATGCGTACATCGGATCCCTCTACCCCACATTAGGCGAGAGTCTTTAAGACACTAGTAAATGTTGTTGTTGTTGAAAATAATCACTCCATTCGTTCACAGATGTTCTTCCAGTGTTGACTTGACTTGTTATTTAAGAGTGTTATAAAAAGTATTGGCTTTCTAAGGATGTCCTTACTTTTAAAAGTGAGAGCTTCTTTAAGTTCTTTTAATAGAATTTGAGTAAAAGTGTTAAATATATTAATCCTTTATATATTATATTTGGGAGTTAAACTTCCAGAATTTTGACATTTGTCATGCTGACGGGGATTTTTTTGACACTTCATCATCCATGTCATTATAATAGAATTACTCAATATTTCAAACGGGTTGGATAATGATTCATTACTTTGAATTTTGTATTTGTTAAACACAGATTTCTCAGCATAATCGCGTTTAAAAATTTTTATATTTTATTTCATTATTAGAAAATATTTAAATTAAATAATATGTTTTTTAATACAGAGTATTTAAACAAGGAACTCATATTAAAAAATCAAAACAAACAAATTTATTCCAAGAAGGGATAAATTAGTATGTAGGACTAAAGTAAATCTTTATATATAAAATTTGAGAGTTGGTCTTCTAGGATTGTGACATTTGGACGGCTTATTAGACAACTTTTTTGATATGTCAGCATGTCATGTCAGCAAGTAATATTTAAAGAATTAGTTAACAAAAACACTTATTTTATGTAAATTGAATTTCGTATTTGTTAAACACATGCAGATTTCTCAACATAACCACGTTTAAAAACTTTTATATTCTACTTCATTATTGGAAAATATTAAAATTTAATAATATATTTTGATACGGAGTTTTTAAACAAGGAAGTCATATTAAAAAAATCAAAACAAACAAATTTATTCCAAGAAGGGATATATTAGTATGTAGGACTAAAGTAAATCTTTTTTTATAGAAATCATTCTAAATAGGACCAAAACATAGAGAAAAGTACCAAAATAGGACTTTCATGTTTTTTTCCCGGAATAGGACTTTGCATGTGGTAATGTGACTATGCATTGTGGTAATGTGACAGTGTACATGTGCAAATTACTGTACTTTCTTGGTAATGTATATGACCATGTTTGGTATTGTAAGTCCTATTTCGGGTGAAGAAATATGTATTTCCAATTATCACTTTACAATATCTTCAATGTTTTAGTCCTACTTTGGTCTTTCTCCCATCTTTATATATAAAATTTGAGAATTGGGCTTATAGGATTGTGACATGTGGCACGCTTATTAGACAACTTTTTTGACATGTTAGCATGCCATGTCAGCAAGTAATATTTAAACAATTAGTTAACAAAAACACTGTTTTTATGGAAATTGAATTTCATATTTGTTAAACACAGATTTCACAGCATAATCGCGTTTAAAAACTTTTATATTTTATTTCATTATTGGAAAATATTTAAATTAAATAATCCTTTACTATAATAAAGGAGACTCCGATTCACGACAATTCGACATTTGACATGTCTATTTGGCAAAACTTTAACATGTAAACGCCACGTAATAACTGAGTAAAATTTAAAGAATGTTATATACAAAGTGAGAAATTGATGCCGGTTAAATTGATGGCCTTTAAGATATTAATTGATAAAAAGGTTTAAATAATTTTTATATACGTGTTTATACCACGAAGGTTAAAAGGCAAAAAAAATTATATATATGATCCCCAATGTAATTTTTATTACATAGCACATGGCTTATTTTAATTAAAAAGAAAATAAATGATAAAAAGTATTCATGCACACCTCAAATTTTAACATCTTTGAGGTTAACATTATTTTTCAAATACTTCTACACCATTGAAAAACCTACTAGCAACTTGAATTCACCAAAAAAAATAAACGACCATAATATTGATGTAAAAAAATACTATGATGTTTATTTGAAACCAAAAAATATATGATACCCAAACACTATTTTCTTTAAAAATAAAATTGAATAATATAAATTTGATATTTCAAAATCTTTTTGAAAATAGAAATGTATTCTATGTATATTAAAATGCAACAAAAATATGAATGGAAAAATAATGCATTTTTTTAGTATAACACATACCTTATTTATATTAAATTTATTTTTAATTTTTTAAATAATAATAAGAACAATGAACATGTAATACCCCGTATTAAGATTGGAATGGGAAGAGCTTAAAAGGATTGAAAGTACTACTCACACCAACAAGGTGCATCTTCTTTTCGAGAGCTCATCACCTAAGAACTCCAAAGTTAAGCGTGCTTGACCACACGAGTGAGGACAAAGTGCGCGGGAAAGACTTAGGGCCAGTCTACAATCCTCTGAGCAGACGCTTACGGTCAGGGTGGGGGTCGAGGTGTTACAAATGGTATCAGAGCAACCCTGCGACCGTGACAGGCCAAAAGAGCTTAGTTCACCTAGCGAGGAAGATCTATGGGTTTAAAAAAAAGGATGCAACGAGCACGTTGCATTCCTAAGTGGGGGTGAATGTAATACCCCGTATTAAAATGGGAATGGGAAGAGCTCAAAAAAATTGAAAGTACTACTCATACCAACAAGGTGCATTTTTTTTGAGAGCTCATCACCTAGGAACTCCAAAGTTAAGCGTGCTTGACCTGGAGCAATTTTAAGATGGGTGACCCCCTGGGAACTTTTTTTGGGCGCGCACGAGTGAGGACAAAGTGCGCGGGAAAGACTTGTGTTGGTTTGTGGGGCCAGTCTACAATCCTCTGAGCAGACGCTTACGGCCAGGGTGGGGGTCGAGGTGTTACAGAACATATCTTTTGTATACCCTGAAGTTTTTCAGAAAATTTGGTATTAATTTTTTTGTGTTGTACACAATCAATCCCTCAAATATTATATTTTCCACTTTGGTTTTTTTCTATGATATTAGAAATCATGCAAGAAGTATACGGAGTATTTTCTTTATTCTTGAAAAAATATTGCATTAAATTTTATTTAGAATCAACAAAAAGTTTTGTTCGACCCCGTGCGTGGCACGGGTTCAAATACTAGTTACTTTAATATACATGAGTCTGTTTGCAGCGGCTCTTCTCCTCTCCTCATCAACGCCGTCACATCTCTTTCCTAGCAATCTTTCTTCTTCTCTTCTGGCGGGATGCATTCAGTCCACTCTATAAGCATTCAGTCTTCACGATTTAAGTAAAAGTTGGCGTTCAATCTTCACCTCCCAAGATGTTGGTAGCATGTTAAATATATTAATTACTTTAATATATTTAATATTATATATTATATTTATGGTTGTTACCTATTATAGCTAGAGTTATTATAATATATTTCCTTATTTATCTAGCCATTAATATGGAGAATTCTAGAATACTCAACTCCACATGTATATTCATTACTTTGCATTCCTCTAAATTATTCAAGCAATAAAGCATTATTTGTTATGTTTACAAAAAGTTCGAGGGTATAAATGTTACGTTTTTTATGTTTATAAAGTTCACTAAAAAGGAAATGTCTTTAACATTTTAGGACGATCCAAAAACAAAAGTAAAAAAAATATTTATGGACAAAGAGAATAATGTGTTACGTTTATAAAAATATGAATAACCGGCCGGGTCCATGCATAAGATTTCTAACTCCCTAATTTAAGGGAGGGAAAAGTCGAATCTATGTTTCGTAGAAGAAATAAAGAATCAAAAGCCGCAATTTTTAGCGGAAAAGCCGGAAACAAATGACTTTAGAGAACCGACAATATAATGACGATGTAGGTAAAATTCATTTCTATCGTTAAATATTTCCTAACAAGGAAATTTTACACGTAAAAGAAGAGAAATTGAGATAGAAAATACTCCGTAGTTTTGTTTGGTTCGAGAGAAAAAAAAATAAAAAAGTGGATGAAAAAGAAAATATAAAAGTAAAATATACTAATACTCTGTATGGATCAAGTAATTTGAAAAGGAAAGAAAAAAGAAAATGAGAAACAAAACATTTTTCTTATTTGGTTAAAGAAGAAAAGAAAAGAAAATTGAAAAGAATAGAAAATAAGAAGACAAAATATACGAGGAGAGAAAATAAAATTCCTTCCATTTTAGTGAGGAAAATGAGGAAAACCCATTTTCTTTTCTTTTCCTTCTAAATTCTTTGAACAAAATATAGTGTAAGAGGAGGGAAAACTAAATTCCTCCCATCATGCAATGCTACTCCATTTTCTTCTTTCATTTTCTTTTCTTTTTTCTTTTTAATTCTTTGAACCAAACATAGTGCAAGTATTTTCTAAAGGACTTTGATAGTGGGAGAGTGGCAGTTTGTCAAAAAATAAAGGGCGTTTTTTACGGAACATAATTTCTATCTTTAGGATTTGCATATTTTTCAATTAATTACCTAAAATTTATTTTTTTTTTATCAAAACTTTCATGAACTTGAAAAAAACTTTCATGATTATTTTTTTCAAATTTCAAAGTCATCTACCCATCATTTTACTTAGGTAGAAATTAAGTTGGACTTGTATTAGTGTTAGTATGATGACACTCATCATGCAATGCTACTCGAATGACCAAGTCAAATGACCAGTTTATAATTTGAAACCAATTTAATAAATTCTTGAAATACCATCTCTCTCCCAATGTATTTGTCGAGTTTTCTTTTTTCGAATCAAACTGGATAAACTTTTAGCTTTAGTTTCTCTCAATTTATATTACATATTAGTAGAATTAAATAAAATTTTGAAAATTCATAACAAGATAAAAATAATAAAATCATTTTTATACTAATATATATTACAATTTTTGTTTAATTGAATCTCAAAATTATATTGTTTGACTCCAAAAGTCAAAGACAAATACACTAGGATGAAGCAAGTATTTGGTATCGTTCATGTTTTTTATAGAAAATGAAGTTAACGTACATAACAGAAAAAATATCCAAAGTTGAGATGATGCAGATGAAATTCACCCTATTATAAA
The DNA here is from genome assembly GCA_900332095.2 of Cuscuta campestris. Classification (NCBI taxonomy): domain Eukaryota; kingdom Viridiplantae; phylum Streptophyta; class Magnoliopsida; order Solanales; family Convolvulaceae; genus Cuscuta; species Cuscuta campestris. Next base: position 2,510,348 of record OOIL02002239.1, read on the forward strand.
TGAGAAATGATTTTTTATTGATATGTGCATAGTTGTACAAATTTCACAGAAAAAGAGTAACATCGAGTATTATAATTCTAAATGCTTTGTTTGGTAACACAAAATTATATATAAAATTGATATGGAATAGTATTATGATTCCAAATCCACATCAACATATTTTTGTGCTACTAAATCCAAATATTTTTGGAATTGAAATGGGAAATTTGAAATTAAAATTCAATTCCAAATCTACACAAATATTTCAATTTCATAACGGAAACTTACAATCTCACACCGTTCCAATTTAAGCTGTATTCAAAGAGTTAAACTTTAGTCACGCTTTTTACCCACTTGCTATCCATTTGAGAAAACTATATAATCTTGTCACCTCTTGTTTGTAAGACTTTTGATTTAATTTTTAAATATACTACCTTCGTCCCCGAATATTTGTTCAGTTTTATTTTTTTCAATCAACTATTTTCAACTTTTGACTTAAAATAAATTAAAATATATATTCTATACTAATTTGATAAAATAACATTTTGAAAATATTTGATATAATAAATCCAATAAAACTATTTTTGTATCAATATCTAATATCATTTTTATTTAATTTAAGATCAAAGTTTACTAATTTTGACTAAAAAAGATCAAAAACAGACATACTCAGGGATGAAGGAAGTATAAATTTTATTTTTTAATTCCATACCAATTTTAAAAATAAATTGAATTGAAAATAGATTCAATCAAACTTCGTAAACAACAACATGTGATTTAATTTAAATTGCCTTTGTGATGTTGTAAGTCAGAAATGGCATTAAAACCAACACCAATTACCCAAGGAGATGTGCACTTTGTGCTTAAGGACTTGGTGTTGCTCCAGAGATCTTTCCTTGAATTAACAGAATGATTGCCATAAACACAACTGAGGACAAATTTTCTATTATCACTTCTCTTCTGAATGTGAAAAATGAGTAACTTGGCATTCCTCTTCACAAATAAAAAGGTCATAAACAAAATCATCCCACCACACCCATGTTTTGTTATTGCATGAGATGTGATCCTAAAGGCAAATAATAGAAGTTCTGTTTAGTTGGAGACCCTCACCTTCTCAAATGAGTAAATTACACAAATAGTCCCTTAGAATAGGTGGTTTCCATATTTAGCCCGCAATTCTTCATGGTCCTCGCTGCGATGCCCATTTTCCAGAAATGAACCAAACAGAAAATATACATTTTCAGACTTTCAGCCAAACACCAAAAAAAGAAAATGATTTTTGAAAAATAACTCATTTTCCTGATGGCATTTTCCTAGTGACCCTAATTATGGAATCATTTTTAAAAATTGAAGGTCACAGATGTAATAGGAATTTTCTTAGTGACTCTAATTATGGAATCATTTTCCACATCGGAGAATGTCTTACAAAGCAAAAGGAATAAAAATGTGGAGATGAAACTGATGGACGTCTAAACGAGATCATTAAATGCCAAGGTCATCCAAGTTTGTTGATAATTCCTTTAAATTTCAAATGTTTGAATTTTAATAAATTTGCGACAAACTTGGGTTTCCTTGGCAAATATACATGTCCTTAATTTTTTTTAGTTTTATAACTTCCCCTGTTTATATTTTCTACATTCCGGATTAAATTATTTGTTAACTATTCACATAATCTAACTTTATTTACTTTTTTTCTTATATTCTTTACTTAATTGGAAGAAGTTATAGTCATGTCACCTCTTCTTTCATACTGTAGAATTTTTGATGTAGTTTTTTATTAGTAAATTTTATTGTTTTATACTTTTATTCTTTCCTCATTCCCAATTAAATTGATTTGAAAATAAATTCAACCAAACATTGTACACTAAAATAGAGAATTTCATTGAAGGGTGGACTAACATTTGTATAGATTTCATTGAAGGGCTGCCGGAAAGTTCAGGGCAAGGAAGTCATTTTGGGGTGGTTGATAGTCTTAGCAAATATGGACACTTTACTAGTCTACAACATTCCTACACAACACATATTGTAGCCCAAAAGTTCTTAGACAACATTTTAAGTTACATGAACTGCCGACTATAATTACCAGTGACAGAGATATTGACTTAGGAGTGAGCATATTATCCGAACCGACCGTGCAACCAAGGTAAAAAAAACGAACCGCTCGAAATTTTCGGTTTCGGTTTCGGTTAGTAGGTGTCTTAAGAGTCGGTCAATTCGGTTAATCGGTCGGTTTTCAAATTTGGGCTTGAATCATTAAACCCGACCGAATAACCGAACTATTACCCAGCCCGAAACAGCAAATCCCAAATGCCAAATACCCAATCCAAATTAAATACCCAATCCTAAGCAACCCAAATGGAAAAATACCCAATCCTAAGCAATCCAAAATTCCAAATTTATGAGATTAGTGGACACAGTTTGGGCTTGAAGTTAGAAAACGAAAAAACCCTATCCCCCCTCGTCACTATCGTCATTCATCAGTTCTTCCCTTCTTCTCCGTTTCCTGCTGCTCTGCCTCGCCTCTCGCCAGTCACCAATTCACCATCATCGACCAATCGGCCATCGTTGTCGTTGCCATGGGAAGTTCTTAGCCAAGACGATGTCAGTTCCGGTGTGTACTCCCTAATCCCCATCGACATCTCAATTTTTTTCCTCTATTAATTATTTGATTATTATGCTTCCAATCATCTTTCCCCAGCCTCTCTACTTAATAGTTTTTTTGCTATGCAAAACCCAATTTCCCCACGCCCTTGCCTATTTTTTGTATATATAGTTCGGTTTATAATAACCGACCGAAACTTGTAGAAATATTATTAGAACTAAACTTGAATGATTTGATTACACATAGATCCGCTATTTATAATAGCTACATGACCATGACCTAATTACGAGCCCAACAAGAATGAGCCCGTTAACGACAAACCCTACTACATTCCTTAACACTCCCCCTCAAAACGGTTTCAGTTTTTCTCGGTTATCCAATTATATCGGCCGGTTTCGGTCGGTTTTTAGATAGTAAAAAACAATTCGGTTAGTTCGGTTTTGACCCGAAACTGACCGAACCGACCCGATTGTCACCCCTAGATATTGTACTCCTAAGTGATTTCTGATAGTCGTATGAACTATTTCAACACAATTAACCTTTTTAAATACTATTATCCGAGACAATATTGATTCCTCAGAAATTAAGTGTTTAAGAATTCGTGGGTTCTCAAAAATCAAACAGACGAATAATTTATAATTATAATCAAATTCATGAAAACAAAAAGCAGGATGAGTTATACTTGGAATCATCTGGACGAAATAGAACACCAACCGACCGAGTTCTTACTGAGTTAACGATCCGTTCATCTTCAACCACAGCACTGTTGCAGAATAGAAGAAGGGGTTTCTTTCAATGAGATCGGGCCGGGGCGGAATAGATTATGGATCTTGACTCAACTCGCTCAAATTAATCCCACACCGGACAATCCCATACCAAAAACACCAAATTTAATTATTGCTATAAAATTAATGTATGAATTGGATTCATTTCACAAGTTTATACTTTCTTTGAAAGTTGATTTTTTTATGGTGATTATGCAATTCTAAAAAATTCTATATATATATATATATATATATATATATATATATATATATATATATCCACATGTATTTTTAAAGGACCAACAGACAATTATAATAAATTAGTATTTTAATCCGTGCATCGCATATGATTAAACAAATTTTTTGTCACTTTTGTAAATTATCTTTAATATAATGTTTTTAAATGAATTAATATATTAAACTATATGCAATGCATTCTTTAACATTATAGAAATTAAAATCAAAGTAAAATAAATTATAAAAATCACCATAAATAGGACTAAAACATAGAAAAAAGTACCAAAATAAGACTTTCATGTTTTTTTTTCGAAATAAGACTTTGCACTGTGGTAATATGGCACTGTACATGTGCACATTACTATACTTTTTTGGTAATGCACATAACCATGTTTGTTAATGTAAGTCCTATTTCGAGAATAAAAACATGGAAATCATACTTTAGTATATTTTCAATGTTTTAGTCCAACTTTGGTCTTTCTCCCTATATTATGTAGCATTTAATATTTGGTAATAAAAATTTCTATATATAAATCAAAAGTGAAAACCTCCAAGTCCTTTTTTAAATCTATATATAAAATCTAGGTTTACTAAATTATTACAAATATATAATTCTTCTCACTTCTTAATTAAAAAAAATATACGACAAAAACATTGGTGATTTTATTATTCTTCTCCCCGCATAAGCTTGACACTTAGCGACTTTTTAGCAAAGAGAGTCTCAAATATTATATTAAATGATTATATTTTTTATAACTAAAAAGAAATTTTTATACAATCCTCTTTTAATTATGAAATATTATAAAATGTTAATTGAAATTGTAACAAAAATCACTCTAGCTTGGATGGTAAGGAACTCAACTAATTGGCTAAGAGATCTTGGGTTCAAACCCTCATGATGGTATGCTTTTGGAAAAAAATTGGCAAAAAAAAACTGGTCCGACCGGTTCGACCGGCCAATTTGTCTAAAAGGGACGTGACACATCAGCTCTGCCACGTGTTGCACGTTAGCTCTGCCAAATGTCACGTTCTTAGAGCTCGGAGTCTCCTTTATATATATAAAGGATAAAGGATTTTTAGAAAGATTTCAGAGTATAGAACATGTTTGGTATGGTTGCAAGATTTTCATTATCATTTAAAACTAATATTTTTAACCATATCTTTGCTGACAAAGGTGAAATAACAGCATAAAGTTGGTCATCAATGAACATCGACTTAGTTAAAAAATTCAACAAATGACAATGTTTGACCTTGACTTTAGTTAATAGTCATAACAAAACATAAAACTATTGAGAATTATCTTCTCTAGAACTTCATGGGTAGTCTTGGACCAGATGGTACCAAATTCATTTTAGGTATTTAGTGTGACTATCACTACAATAGAAGGGTTTCAATGAGATCGGGGTTACAATAAAAAATGATGTTTGGTCAATTTTCTCAAGTCATTTCTAATAAAACATACGGAGTACCAAATACGGAGTATCTTTCAATTAATCATCATTTGAATAACATTACGAATGATTATTTTGGAAATAAACTCAATTACAAAGGAATTAAAAATCAATTTATCTTACACGTAAGCAATTAAAACTTATTGAGAAATGATTTGAAAAAATGCTGAAAGGGTCATTTTTAGAAATTTACTCATCAAAAAATGTGTAAGATAAATAGAGGGTGCGTGTGTGCCATTTGAGACTCCTTCATTCCCTAGAAAGCATTTTAAATTTTTAACCCATTCCATCCCACACTGGACGATGCAGTACGACCAAGACACAATATAATGACGGCGAATGAAATGAATATCTATACTGTTATGTTTATAATTCCTTTGGAAGTTCAGGTTTTGAAATCCTCTTATGTTTCATGGGACGGTGGGAGTACTTCTGTGTAGAAATTAAGTAGTCTTAATTTTTTTAAAAAAATATACTCCCTCCGTCCCATGAAACTTTTCTCCTTTTTTTTTATCTGTCCCACAAAATACTTCTCATTTCTATTAAAAAATCACTTTTACCCCTTACTTTTTCATACCCTAACTATCATATCATACCTTTTTACTAATAATCTATCCATCAAATCATACTTTTACCCATCACATCAAAGAACATTTTTGGAAATTCAATACTAAAATACACTCTCATTAAATCCCTCCTAAAAAGCAAAAGTTCTATGTTTCATGGGACGGTGAGAGTACTTCTGTGTAGAAATTAATAAAATTAAAATTTTATTTCATTAAATATAAACATGATATCTTTATCTTTATATATTAAATTTGAAATTTAAACTCATAGAATTGTGACAAGTGGTGAGCCTACATGCAACATTTTAATAAATCATCTGCCTCCTATTAATGACTTGAATGACATGTCGATCTTAATCAAAATATGGATACATCCAATTTAAGTTATATACGAAGTGCCGCTATAATTTTTTGGAAAAATATCAAAATAGGAGTAAAACTTGAAGAAAGTACCAAAATAAGAATTCCATATTTATTATCCTCACATAGAAGCTACAATGCAAATAATGTCAATATATAATGTCATAAAACATTATGACTAAATAACTTATAATTTACAAATATGTGACTAAAATTTTTAAGACTATACGAGTATTTTCTAAGAGAATGATATGTGTCATGATTATATACCTCACTTCTAGACAAATGAGTGAAGGCCAAATAGGATTAGTGCCTCCTGTGGTTTGAAATATTGACATCAATGCTATCTCTGTTTTCAAAACTTAATTCTAAAGTTGTCGTGGTTTCAAAACATTGCACCCACACCCTCTCTGATCTTTTTCTGGAAATTTTCTAGCGAAGAGAGAGCATTGGTGCCTATTTTGCGGTCAATTTTGATTTCGCTCATTTCTTATTTTTCATTTATTATTTGGTTTTTTCTGTTCTTTTAACTCTTTTTTATCTCATTCTTTCATTTTCCTAAAAAAAAAATTTAAATTTCTTTTCCCTGTTTTAAAATATTTAAAATTCTTTGTGTTTGAAATTAAAATAGAAATATCTTACAAATCACCCTACAAGAAATCATCACTAAACTGCAGCACCAACCTTACAAATCATTTTCCTGGATCAATGAGCAGTTAAGGTGGAAGGGAAGATTGGTAGTGGGTAATGATCCACAGCTCAGGAAGACTATAATTTTCTTCGTGGAATAACACTCCTCAAGGTGGTCCACTCAGGCATGGATGCCACCATTAAAAGGCTGCAAACTTTATTTTACAGGAAATCTCTCATTGCAGATGTCAAGACTCATATAAACAAATGTGATGTGTGTCACATATGATGCTACTGCCTCACCTTGTTGTTGCAAGCTTTACCCATCCATGGGGAAGGGTGGACTAACATTTGTATAGATTTCATTGAAGGGCTGCCGGAAAGTTCAGGGCAAGGAAGTCATTTTGGGGTGGTTGATAGACTTAGCAAATATGGATAGTTTATTAGTCTACAACATCCCTACACAACACATATTGTAGCCCAAAAGTTCTTGGACAACATTTTAAGTTACATGAACTGCCGACTATAATTTCCAGTGACAGAGATACTTTATTCCTTGCGTGATTTCTGGTATAAATAATTACTTCATATCAAACAAGTATTCAAATAAGTAAAATTCAATATTCCAAAGAGACATAGAAAAAATTCCGTATAAAGGAGGAAGTATATCATAACTTTACACACGTATAACTCTCTTTGATGAGCAAAAAAAACCATTTTAAACAATGCATTTCAAACGTGCATTCAAATTCTGAAAATGAACAAATTATAAGTTTATCGCCCTTTTTATTAAGGGGCACTCTTTTGATCCACTTATTCTTCTTTTTCTAATTCTATCGTATCTTAGAAAGCATTGGAAATGTGCACAATTTCAACACAATTGACCTTTTTAATCACTATTGTCCGAAACTATATTGATTTCTCAAAAACAAAACAGATGAATAATTCATATATTTACAATCAAATTCATGATAACAAAGATCAGGATGAGTTATACTTGGAACACCAACAGACCGAGTTCTTACCGAGTTAACGATCCATTCATCTTCAACCACAGCACCGTTGCAGAATATGAAGTCGATTGTCCGGGAATCTTCAATGAGATTATGGATCTTGATTCAACTCGCTCGATTAGTCCCACACCGGAAATTCCCATACAAGCAACACATAATTTAATTATGGCTGTTGTAAGGATAAATGTTTGATTTGGATTCATTTCACAAGTTTATAATTTCTCTTTGGAAGCCACAGATGCAAGCACAATTCTTTGTTCATCTAAGTGTATGAACTTTACATTATTGTTCTAGCATCTGAGCCTTCCAAAGAAAAAATAAATCTTGTTATTTTTTTTATGGTTATTCAATTCTAAAAAGTTCTATAAATATTCACATTTTTTTAAAGGACCAAGAGACAATTACAATAAACTAATATTTTAACTCGTGCGAGATTGAACAAAATTTTTGTCACTTTTGTAAATTATCTTCAATATAATATTTTTAAATGAATTAGTATCTGAAACTATATGCAATGCATTCTTTAACATTATAGAAATTAAAATCAAACAAAAATACTAAAATAATGTCATGCCACATTTTATATACTACTCCATCCTAGCACAATTTAAATCGTCTGTTTCAGTTTACGATTATTGACTGAAATTATTTTTAAATCATTTTATATGAAAAACGGTGTAGAATTAAAAAATAAAAGTTGCATATTTAAAAACTACATCAAAGAGTCTACAAAATTAGTAGTGACATAACTATATTATTTATCAAATGACTTAAAGAAAAAATAAAGAAAGAAACTGGATGAAATTTGACCCTGTAAATAATAAACGGATAATTTAATTTGGGACGAAAAAAGTAAATAATTAAACCACATTGATGAATTCAAGAGAAGCCACATTAAACTAGAGGCCACATTAAACTAGAGGCAGAGTTTTAAATTGACAAAACATAATTTCCATCTAATAACTCACATAGCTAGTCAGCGTACTATTAACATCAACATTCGAGTGGGAGGAGCATAGAATGTAGCCCAAGCTCTAGTAACTCACATAATACCGCTTCACTAGGGGTGGGGTGGGGGTGGGGTGGGATTGGGGGGGGGTAGTCTCTTAAAAATTGTCTCTACTTCCGAATAAGAGTAAGATTTGCGTACGTTCACCCTCCCGGAGCCCAGGTTTTACTTTTTGTAAGATTGTACTAGGTTAGTTGTTACTACGGAGGAAAGACCACCTCGGGCATATAGTGGCGTGGCGAGAGATTGTTATATGGGCAATGCTCCCATTTCAGCTTCTACGGCCTCCCTGTCATCAAAACAAGCTGTCAATCAACATTTGTGTTGCATTCATTAGGCCTTGTTCTCTTCAACTTAATTTTTTTCTACTAGCTACTTATGCTTATCACAATCAGATCAGCAGAGATCAGATCAACATCTTTAAATTATAGAAAAAAGCTATTTTGACCGCAAGATTTGAACCACACCCTCTTACAAACATTACAGACATTCACAGACATCTGTCACTGTTCCGTGTCTGTTAGAGGTAGGTAGGGTTCAAAGTGGGGTTCAAATCTTGGGGTCTCTCAAGCATAACCCTAAATTATACTACAATCAGATTAGATTCAGAAACCTCACTGCCTCTTGCATTTCCCGGTTTCCTGGATCCAACGCTAATGCGCGGGAAAATGATCTCTCTGCATTTGGGTAGTTCTGCATGCATTCGTAATGGTTTGAAGTTGGGAATACAGAGCATGTTGCATGCATTTAACTAGACGAAAAGAGGTTTAGGGCAAAGAAAAAAATGAAGATTGGCATACTTTGAGCAACCTCCATGCTACGCCTTCTTGGTAGTGTGCTATCGGCCAGTCAGGTTTCAAAGACACACAGGCTTGAGCATCAGATAAAGCAGCATTGCCGCAACCTGCTAAGGAATAGCACAGACTCCTCCTAGACAACAGTGTTGCATCACATGGATTCTCCTTTATTGCCTGTATGTCATAGAAATTTCCCAAAAATTAAGGATGCATATACAGCTAGGTGCCTAGGTAGCACAAAAATGCTTAAATCTGACATTTTAATTATATGATCTAATGAGAACAAAAAAAAAACTTGTGTGGGTACTACACATGGCAAGCAACACCCCAGGGAGTATTATGCCTGTGTTACTCAGTATATGTGCATAAATGAGTTGCAAAATGATCACAGTAATTATTATATTCTAGGTTAACTGATTCAGAACACATAGTTGGATTCAAGTAAACGAGCCTCCATGTAGGCCTGCAACAATAACGGTACATAAACAGCCATTTGATCTCCATCAAAAACAGCATTGAACCCCTTGGGAACTAACATATGTTACAGAATAGCACAACCCTCCAATAAAATCAAGATACATTAGGTGTTATGAAATATGAGTTGAGAATAAAGATAAGCCCAAATCACCCTGAGCAATGGGGATCTTGGGTCAATTCCTATGAGGATTAGTACTTAAATTCCTAAAATATAATATATGTGAATATGTGATGAAATGTTTCTAGAGAAAAAAGATAAAACCGAGAATACAACGAACATAGTTCCATGCTATTCAGTGGAGGACTGGGCCAATTGCTATGAGGGGAAAGGGGGAGGGGTAAAAGAATTAAAGAAAAAAGAAATATAATTCCACCAACCACAAAGATAACGCAACACCACGTGCCTTGAAGTTTCTTCTAAATACAAACTAACAACAAGATAACTTTAATGTTGAAAAAGACAATACAAACTTACCGTATTGTACCAACCAGCTGCAATTGCGTAATTCTTTCTCTCGAATGCATCTTCAGCATGTAGCTTTGACTTGTGGAATACTTCTTTCCGAACATTAGCTCTCTGTAAGTGTGCCAACAAATAGAAGAATGAACTAATGCAACACAAAAGCCACTCATAAAATAACAAAGCCACATGCAGGGCTCATGAGAAGCAACAAGGGTTGAGGTTTAGAAGGATGCATAAACCAAACAAATGAAAACAAGAAGAATATATAAGCAGAAGTCTTAATTCATAAACATTGCATGATTGAAAAAAATTGGGCAAATTGAAGCTCCTACAGTCCCTCCCTCACATTCCCTCTTACCACATCTCTAACGATCCAGAGAGGGATGCATTTATAGAGTACATGTGTGTGGGTGTGTGTGTATTGTTTGTGCGTATGACTTCAGCAAAATAATAAATAAATCACAGAAAGAAAATGATGTTGAGCCAAAACCAATTGTTTAGATTCTTCAGAGTCAACATATTTGACAAGTCCATCAACACTCCAATCCGAGATAGAAGGAATGGGCTTGGTCACTGGAAACAGAACTGCGAGTGCCTTGAGATGTCTTAAGTTCACAGCATTCTCCAATGGAGTCAAACCAGTCTGACATTAGCAAACATACAAATGAGCACTGTTGAGATGAAAAAACTAACTCAAAACAAAATAATAAACTGGATTTTAGTATAAGTAAAAGAAAGTGAGAAAGTAGGTTGCAATAAATATTCAGGTTGAACATATACGACCAAAGTGTAGTAAAGAAGGCGAAGAAGGTACAAGATGTGAGTGCTTTGATCAAGGTATGCCCACATGTAGATTAGAAAGAGTATTATTAAGAGGTCGTGAAAATAGAGCAATTCTTATTCATTTTCCTTTAGTTTAAATCCATAATGCATATCCCTATGAAAAATTTTAATGCATTCAGGGTCAGTAGAGGAATCGATGAAATAATTAAGTCGGTCCATGGGTTCTTATATTTTTCTTACATTTCTAGTACCAACATGAGCTCATCAATTGAATCAGAAAACGGATCGCAGCAAGTCATTACAAAAAAAATGGATATAACTAAGGACAAGAACTAAATAAACAATAACTCACGACATCCGCAGTATTTGGATCTGCCCCTGCCTTCAACAGATACGTGATTATTTCAACTTGTTCATATGCAACTGCTCCTTGAAGTGGTGTTGAACCATCCACATTGATGTTGGGATCGGCTCCAGCCTCAATGACAAAAGAGAAGCTAAGTTAAGCAGCAAAACGCAAAAACAGCCAACAACAATGTGTTATATTTTTTTAATGTTAATTAAAAAAAGCTGCCAGTATGCCTGTAGGTGACTGAGTGCTAACAGATTTCCAACACAATTGACCTTTCTACTATTTGAAGCAATCAAGTTTTTTGTTGAAATTGGTCATATATTTCATCCATGAAGTAGAAATGTATGCCTTTAATCATTGATATTAACACACTTGCTTGCCACTACTATGATTAGATTTTCTGTCATCAAACTTTCACGTCTTATAACTTGAGCCCCCTAATATTAGCCCCTAGTCCCCTACAATGACAAGCTATTTTCATATCTTATTTTCAATAAAATAATAATAATAAAAAAAGTAAATTCCATAAATGGTCCCTTATACTAGGGGGTTTTCATATTTTAATCCCCAATTCTAAGATATTATGTTTGTAGTCCTCAGTTTTGAAAAGTTATTCCAAAATTTAGTCTCGGACAAATATGACCAAAATTTTTTCCCACATATAGTCCCCAAAGAACTAATTATAAAATGGTTTTCAAAAATTATGGAGCGCAAATGTAATATCTTATAATTGGGGACTAAATATGGAAAACTCCATGTTATAAAAGACCATTTATGAAATCTACTCTAATTATAATAGAGTTTCTTTGCCTCATTTATACCTCAATGTTATCATCATCCAATTATGGTGAACCACAATAAGCTCTCATACACCACCCTTCCCAAAAATAAATGTGTGTGCAAGAGAGCTAATTGAGAAATCTTGAAGTCAAACAATGTAATACCTTGACTAGTAGATCTGTGATCTCATATGAGTACCAGCTTGACACTATCAGCGGAGCAATTGGACGCACAACCAAATTGGGCTGCATAAAGGACACAAGAGATTCACAAATAGAACTGCATCCAGCTAGATGTAGAAGTCAAAAAATCTGTGACCGACATACCATCATAAAATCATACAAATAAATATAACATGTCATGAAGCCAACCCGAGCAAAAGAATCTAAAAAGATGCATATTATGTTTGTATCCTTACATTTGCATTGTTCTGTAATAGAACTTCCACAGCTTCTATACTGCGGTAAAGCGTAGCAAACATTAAGGGTGTCCACTGATCATTAGAACATGCATCTACTTCAGCACCCCGGGAAATGAGCAATTGTATGAGGTCCTTCTGTCCTGAAAATGCTGGAATTGTAGAAACCGAATGAAACTAATCTACGGAATTAGTTAGTACATAAATTTCTCTCAAAGCATCTTTTATAAACTGAATACACATTAACATTAAGTAAAAAAACAAACCATTATGAGTAGCATAATGCAAGTAAGTTAAGCCCTCTTTGTTAGCTTTTGCAACGTCAACGCCATTGTTCACAAGATAAAGAGCAGCCTGGAGACGCTTTTCTTGAATTGCATAATGCAAAGGAGTGTTACCTACAAAAAAAACATCTCACACTTCACAAACACCAAGCAATTTAAGATGACTAAATTAAAACGGGGGGCTTTAACTGGTTATTTCAGTCATACTGCCCACAGCAAAAAAAAATTGCAAGTGTGGAGTACCTTCTTCATCTTGGGCATTAATATCAAGCTTCAAGTGGTTCACCAAATACTTGCACATGAACGTATTTCCTGCACGAGCCGCAAAGTGCAGCGCTGTACGGCCTTCCTTATCCCTAATATTGTCTAAAGTTCCTTGAGCACCAACTTGAAGCTTCGCAGCAAATTCTAAACACAAACATTTTACACTTGTATTTAATCAACGCCAGTTCACAGAATACAACAATGGGAGAAAATGCTCCTAGAAACCCATGAAACCTACTCTTGACAAGCTTCATTTCACCACAACGGGCAGCATTGAGGAACATAGTGCACTTGCATATACCTGCAAGTTTAGGGTTTAAGACTTGACAGTACACAACAAAATCAACTGTTCTGCCAAACATTAGAAGAAGATCTGAAGAAAAAACCCAACGAAAGACCTGGATGTGACGAGCAAACAATAGTTCCATCCATATCTCCATTCCTCCATGGTGCGTAATAAAACCCTAGTGCGCAGCGAAGAAGATGCATATGTATATATATGACCATTAAAACCCCTATATCCTCGATACGAGTAACAAAACAGCCAGGAAGCCATACAGATACGTACAATGATGCATGTATATACGAGTTACGGCCATGAAAACAGAGCAAAACTAACTTACTTGGAGGAGCTGGCGGAGTCTTAGCCATGGAAGTCCGCTTGATCTTCCTTTTAAGCTCCAAGATTTGCCCCAGGTGGAGAAGGATTTGGTTCTTCTTTTTCGTTTTTTGCTTCCTTCTCCTGCTCTCTGTTGCTGCTCTCTATGGACTCAAAATGGGATGGTTTACTGTGTAAGAAAGAGTGATGCTTGTGGGAAATATAAGTGGTGAGGAGAAGAGTAGTGTAAACTTGGAGTTTTATTAATTAAGTGTACCCCTAAATATTTTTGAAAAAAAATTAAGATATAATTTGATGTACCCAACATTTTTGATAGACCAAATGTGGATATTTTCAAACATGGAGACAATGTTAACCAAAAGTATCAACCTTGAATTCTTCCTAATTGAAAAAAAAAGAAAAAAAAGAAAAGAAATCATCTAGAATAAAAATAACATGTTTTTATCTTTTACATAAAATTTTGCACTATGATAATGTAACATTATATATTGGTATTTAACAATTTATATTATTAGTATTGTAACTTCTATTTTGAGAATAAAAACACAAAGATCTTATTTTAAATTTTTTTCTATGTTTTATTCATGTTTTGAACTTTCTGCTATAAAAAATTTAGTTCTCAAATTATCCTAATAAATTCTGAAGTACGGAGTATATTTTCAACTTAATCGATTTATTTTCAAAATGAGAAGGGAAGAGTTGTGAAAAAAAGTTTAAAAACAAATCAAAAATCAAACCAAATAATTACTCCCTATGTCTCAATTTATATTGCATGTTTCAGTTTACGATATTTGGCTAAAATTATTTTCAAATCATTTTATATAAAAAAAATGGTATAGAATTAAAAAATAAAAATTACATATTAAAATATTACATCAAATATTTACAAAACTAGTGATGACATGCTTATTTTATTTTATATATTCTTATTTTTCATTTTCTCTTATGATGTTCTCCAAAAAAATATTTTGTTTCTAAAAATAAATAAATAAAAATTTTAATTTGAGATGAAGAGTGTATAGGTTATTTGTTTAAACAGGGGAGTGTAAAAATAAAAAAATGAAACTTCATAATGTAGAGAAAGAAGGGACATAAATGTCATTTTAACTCTAAAAATAAGTCAGAAGGTGTGCGTAATTTTGTATGCACCATTTGAAAATATTAAGAGTTTAAGAAATAACGAGCATTTTGATGCTTCTTTTTGTAAACCACGTAAACACCATGCTATTATGCCTAAAGTTTCTCTATCAATTTTGAAAAGTAAGATATCATTCAATTCTTTCGAGACAATCTTTTCAACATTTTTTAATATTACAATATTTTTAACGTTTATTTACAAGGTACACCCTATGTAATTTTACTATTTTACCATATATTGGGGATGGCGAATGTAAATTGTACTCCTAAGTTAAAATTCTTAGTTTTATGCGTCTACTTCCGATTTAGAACATCAAGACCGCATAGCGCAGTGGATTAGCGCGTTTGACTTCGGATCAAGAGGTCGTGGGTTCGACTCCCACTGTGGTCGATTTTTTGTAAATTCCCAGAATTTTTTTTATCTCCGATTGCGGTGCGCGAATAAATATTTGAATATTCTTTTAAAAAACTCTTAAAATTTTAACTCGTCTCGACTTTCTTATTTTGAGACGGAGTGAGCATTATGTTTACACAAAACAAACGACTCAATCGGTTGAATACATTTTTACGTAAAGATTTGTGTATAAATTTTCTTTAGTTCACACTTCACACTTAATTTGAAAATTGGCCATTTGAGCGCGTGCTCGAGTATGGATACCATAGTTCGCACCTACACCAAACCGGACCAAAGGCGGAATTGAACAAAATGGCCATTTAAGACCGAAGATCGGATCTAAATCTATTCGAATTTAGACTGGATCGGACTGAAATACTTGGACCAAACCGTTCAGGTCCGATTGGATTGAAAAAAATAAATTTTTAATATATTTTGATCTATTAATTATGTTTTAGTTTTTTTAATTTCTACCATGTAAATAAGACAAAAAATAATTCTTTTTGAACTGTTAAAAAAATTTACTTAATAAAAAACCTTTTTAATTAAATAAGTTAAGATATCTATCAAAATAGAACATCAACTTGTAATAGCGAACTTCAAAAGTAGAGTTTTAATGTTTAGGTCTGGACCTAACAGTCCAAAATCTGAATGCTTAAATTTTATGGATGAAAGACCGACAGTCGGTTAGGTTCGGTCCGGACCTAACAGTCCGGTTTGGTCAGTTTTTTTTAGTCTGGACCTAAACTTGAAACAACCCTAATTTTTAATTCGTGCATTACTATTTACTATTTTATAAAGCGCGATTTAGTATTTTGTAATTCTTGCACTATCACTTATGGAGCCTGTTACCCTCACCCCACTTTGTACCTTTTTTGTACCCCAAAACTTTGCACTTACATGTAATATCAGGGCAAAGCCTTGAGATACAAAATGAGGTACAAATATAGGGTACAAGTAGAATTTTCCATCATTTATTGGTCCTGGACTTTTAGTACCTTACTTAGTTACTTGTTGTACTAACACTTTTTATTTTTCACTAAATTTTATTTAGTGTCAGATTAGAAAGAATCTTATAATCCCTATATCTCAAATTATATTACAATTTTAGAATAACAAGGCAAAAGCATGTATTTTTAAAATGATTATATGTACAAATAGGTATAAGAATAAAATTAAAAAAGAACTTACATATTAAAAAACTGCGTTAAAAATTCTAAAAACAAGAAATAACAATAACATTTTATTTTATCAAATAATTAAAAAAAACATAAAAGAAATAAATAATATCGAGATGTGAGAGAAAAAACTATATATAATCTATTGCGAAACGAAGAGAACATAATTAGCTTTATTTAGGGCCTGTTTGAGAATAGCGTTAGCGATTAGCGTTAGCGTTTTGAAAAGGCTATCTACGGGCAGCGTTTAGCGTTAGCATTTTTAGAGTGATTTGCACCGTTAAAATTTTATCCAAAACGCTAACACTAATCTCTAACGCTATTCCCAAACAGCCCCTTAAATTACCACTACATGTGTTCCCAGCTAGTATTTTTTTTCTTTGAAAATACTCCGTATGATGTTATGTTGCTTTAATTTAAACAGTTTACGCTTTTGTCACCCAAGATCATATAACATCTTCGTAATGAGATAACAACGCATCTATACCACAAGAATTGTAATCGATCAAAAACTAATCAATAAAAGCACATAACATAAACATTTCAATACAAAATGAGCCGTTGTAGGAAGCGAGCCACTATATGGTGTTTAATGCATGTTTGTTGTCATACCACTATGTTGTAATTCATTCACGACACCATACACCAAAAAAACAAAAATGCTAAGAACTCCACAAATGACAATCAAAGACAGTTTAAAGATAGATACACAGAAGATAATTATTTGTGAATAGAAATAATTATCGTTTGTGTATGTATAAAATTATATGCAGTGGTCATTCATGAGAGCAACGTTCCTAACGTGATCCCCGAAAATAGCCAAGGTTTCAGCAATCTCATACTCCAACGTTATTATATACTCCCTCGTCCCAAAATAAATTTCCATTTTTTACTTTTTGAGGATTTGAGGGAGAGATATTTTGGTGTTCACTTTCCAAAAATACCTTTGATGTGATGTATAAAAGTAAGATGTGATATGTAGATTATTAGTAAAAAGGTATGATGTGATAGGTAGAGTATGAAAAAGTAAGGGGTAAAAGAGGTTTTTTAGAAAAGAGAAATTTATTTAGGGATAAAAAACGAAAAATGAAGTTTATTTAGGGACGGAGGGAGTACTTACTTCCTTCGTTCAAGTTATTAATTGAGTTTGACCTTTTGGGTCTAACTAGACAAACTTTGATTAAATGATAGTTGTATTAGATATTACCTTGTAGTACACAAATGGTTTCATTCAAATTATCTTGCAAAACATCATCAAAAATTTATTTGAAGTATCTGATAGCAAAACAATATGAAATGCAAATTTGAAGTAATTAAAAAAGATTGATTATTATGAATAAAAATATTTTCAAAGCGTCAAAGTATTATGGAATGATTTGGCATTACCATGACATGATATCATACTGTTAAGGGCAGTGGGTATACCTGTAACGCCGACCGGCGTTATGCCGGTTTTCACGCCCCGGGGGCGTTAAACACCGCCCCCGGCGGCGTTACCCGGGCGTTACCAGGCCTGCGTCAAACGAATGACGCATCGTCATTCGTCTCCCCCTCCCCCCTAACGGCTATTTGAGCCGTTGCACCCCCAAATTCAAAAAAAAAATTATTATAAATTCAAACCCCCCCTCCCAATATCTCACATCATCTTCAATCTCTTCTTCTTCCCAATTTTTAAATTTCAAAATTCAAACCCCCCTCCCAATTTTCAACATGAATCCTTCCGGCTCCGGCTTCTTTTCCGACAATCTCGCGCCAAGCGACGCCGCAATGTGGTATTACCAAGAGTTGGACGATCGACCGCCGATGTACGAGACGCAACAATCGGGGTACGTCGACCGAGATTCGGTTCCGGAGACTCAACCGGAACCGCCCGGGTCGAAAAAAAGTACACGCCGCAAAAGCCACAAAGCCAAAAGCACGTTGACCGAGGCGGCACGGTCAATCCAAAAGTGGACGCCAGAGGAGGAGTGCATATTGGCGTCGGCTTGGGTTGACGTCTCCGAGCATCCTATCATTGGTAAAAAATTTATTTTTTCTAATATATTTATGTTTTTATTTATATATATTATATTTAATGGTGTCTAAAAAATTGTGTAATACATTTTTAAAGGTACGGAGCAAACGAAGGATGCGATGTGGGATCGTATCGAGGAGAAGCTCTTCACGGAGATGAAGAAGGACGGCTCCTACCGAACCCAGGACCAACTCACTTCCAAATGGAGCCACATCAACAAAAAAGTCCGAAAGTTTATCGGAGTTTACGAGGAATGCTCCCGGTCCCGGAGGAGCGGCACGAACGACACCGATGTTCTCCGGCTTGCCACGACGCGGTATCAAGACGACGGGCACCAAGGCAAGGTGCCCATCGATCTTTGGAGGATTTTGAGTTGTTCCACGAAGTGGCAACAACTCAATAATCCCGACGATGGATCGTTCCGGAAAAGATCCACCATCGACGCCGAGGTTGAGGTCGACGAGACTATCGGTTCGACTGATCAAATCCCTCCCTTCAACGTTGCGGATTCTGATGATGAGGACCCCATTCCACGGCCGATCGGAAGAAAGAAGGCAAAATCCATTGCATCTAATTCGGGAGGGTACGCCTCTGTTTCCGCTTCTTCCCGCGACGAAATCGGCATTGTAATAGTTGAACAACTTCGGGCATTCAATCTCTAAGAACAAGAGAGGTTGAAGCTAAAGGAGAAGGAGTTGAAGCTAAAGGAGCAGGAGGCCGAGATGAAAGTCATGCAAACCGACCCCGGGACGTTGTCGGAGATTGGACTAATGATCTACGAGCAATGAATAAGAGAGATCAAGGAAAAATATAATCTACCCTAGTTTTTTTTATTAATGTATCTTTTTTTAAATTATTGTTGTTTTTTTATTTAATTAATGTATTTTTCTATTATTTGTGTTTCAATTTAATTAAATAATAAATTAATTACATTTTATTAATTTAATTTTAGAAGATGTATATTTAAAAAAGTAAAAAATGAAGGTTTGAAGCCCTAGTTTGAAGCCCCGGGACTTCAAACCCATTTCTAGTGAATTTTGAGTGTAAGTTAAAGCTGACGTGGCAGAGAGAGAAGGTTTGAAGCTCCGAGTTGAAGTCACGGGGCTTCAAACGTATTTCCAGTGCTCTAACAAATGACATAGTACCAAATGAGTTTAAGTGTAAAATCACAATATGATAAGAATTTTCAAAAAATAAAACCCTCACGAGCCCTTCCCCGTCCAAACAAAATCTATGGATTATATTCATTAATTAATGTAAAATTTGTTGCAACTAGGACTAAAAGCCACTACTTTTCCCTAAATAAGACTCTTTACTTTTTTTCCTTTTTCTAATACTAAAATTTGTTCATGTATCCATATTTGCCCTTCTAATGTTATCTCGCATGATCGCATCCACGCCGCGCTGGTACACATGCATATTGTCCTTCCATTCTTAATTTTTATATTCTTTACATATTTAGAGATAATACCAACCATTAAATTCTCCTATTTTTTAAGATGCAATTATTACATTTCCTATCATATTAACCGTCACTTCTTTTGCTTCATCTCCAAATTCTTAACACGTTTACAATCAGTGCTTCATCTCCAATTTTTGCCATCAAATTGTGATCAAAGTTTAATATACCTTTTATCATTGACCATCCGGACGGATCTTAGGGAACCCTCAGGAATGAGGCTCATCCTTTTTTTACATTTTTAAAATATACTACCTCCGTTTCTGAGTATTTATCCAGTTTTGACTTTTTTCAGTCCACCGTTTTTAACCTTTGACCTATAATTCAATAAAATATATATTGTGTTTTAATTAAATAGAATAATATTTTGAAAATATTTCATATGATTAATCTAACAAAACTATTTTCGTATCTATATCTAATACAATTTTTATTTAATTTGAGGTCAAAGTTTTTCGTATCTATATCTAATACAATTTTTATTTAATTTGAGGTCAAAGTTTACAAGTTTTGACCAAAAAAAATCAAAAGTGGACAAATACTCAAGGATGGAGGGAGTATTACGTACTTTGTATATTTTTTCATTTTTGAAATCACCTAGTTTTTTTGTATTTTTATTTTTCTTGGTACGAACCATTTAAGAATAACTTATTAAACAAGAAAAAGTTGCAAATTATGTCCTTAAAAAACTAACAATGACTGAAAAGGGTAATATAAAATGTCCAACACTTAACACTCTTCAACAAAGCATTAACTAAAAGTAAAAACACTAGTTCATAAAGACTTAGGCTCCGTTCCGTTCAACTTATTTTTTCTGATCTGATCTGATTCTAATAAGTTCTGATCTGATCTGGTCTGATCTGATCTGATTAGATCTGATCTGATCTGATTGGATCTGATCTGATCTGATCTGATTGGATCTGATTTGATC
Source organism: Cuscuta campestris (assembly GCA_900332095.2). Lineage (NCBI taxonomy): Eukaryota > Viridiplantae > Streptophyta > Magnoliopsida > Solanales > Convolvulaceae > Cuscuta > Cuscuta campestris. The sequence goes on from OOIL02002239.1 coordinate 2,531,309, forward strand.
TGATCTGATCTGGTCTGATCTGATTAATTATGATTTAATTTAAAATTTCAAATCAATAATTTAATTTGACTTTATAATAATGTTTGAAAATTGTAATGATAATTCATATTATAATATAATCAATATTTTTTATTTAATGATTATTTTTTAATAAAATAAAAATAGTTAATTCATATATTAGAATAATCATTCATATTATAATGTAATAATATTTTTTATTTTATGATAATTTTTTTGTAAAATTAGAATTATACATTAGAATAAATATTTAATTTAGATATACATTAAAAAGTAATTAAATTTAGATAATCAATATATAGAAGAGATAGTATTTTTATTANTACAAGTAGCAATAAAAATATATTTTAAAAGTAGAATTAGATTGATATTGTCAATGTATTTTAAAACTAATTTTTCTGACGTCTAATAATTAAGGATTACTTTCTCAGTTTTCTATTTAACCTATTTCTAAAGTTTATTCTTTTTCATTTTTAAGAACAACAACAACAACAACAACAATAATAATAATAATGATGATGATGATGATGATGATGATGATGATGATCATAATAATAATAATAATAATAATAATAATAATAATGATGATGATGATGATGATGATGATGATCATAATAATAATAATAATAATAATAATTCTTGATGAGATCTGATTTTAATAAGTCCTGATCTGATCTGATTGGATCTGATCTGATCTGATAGGATCTGATCTGATCTGATTGGATCTGATCTGATCTGATTCGATCTGATCTGATCTGATCTGATCTGATCTGATTCGATCTGATCTGATCTGATCTGATCTGATTTTAATAAGAATAAGAAAAAATAAGAAAAAATAAGTTGAACGGAACGGGGCCTTAATAGTAAATTTGAAGCTAAAGGCTTAATCCTAACAATGATGAATTTAACAAAATATTTATCAAACAAAGCATTAAATAAAATACCCATGCACAAAGACTTAATGACCAACAATTTTTGTTCCAATAATTGCACTACAAACACTTAATTCTTGGATTTTTCTTAGTGAAGATTGTATATATTTCCATTTTCAAAAATTACCCAATTTATGTGTATTCATATCTTTATAATGCCTTGACCAATCTTTCATGATCAATCTTCATTTACCTACATAAGACGAAAACATAACGACTTTATCAATATAGGACCATATATTTTTATTTCTCAATGTATGATCATAAGTCATTATCCATTAGTTATTATTCAAGTAAATGTCCACCATCTCTGGATATTATTCCCAATATAGGACCAAAACATAATGACTAAAACATAATGACTTTCCCAATATATATAGGACCATATGTTTTTATTTCCCAATGTAAAACTTTTGGTCATTATGAATTAGTCATTATTCAAGTAAATGACCATCATTACTGGACATTATTCCTCTTACTAAGACATTAATAAGTCCTGTTTAGGTAATAAAAAAGTTTAAGTCTTAGATTAGGAAAGTCATTATGTTTTAGTCCTATTTAGTGCAAATTTCACTTTTAACAAACATCGTACATGTATGTACCAATCTAGGATAAAGCTATTTGTACCCCAAATTTTTGTACTCCACTTTGTACCCCGCAGGTTTGCACCAACATTTTGTGTTGGTGTAAAGCTAATTTTTATTAATGCACCGACACTTTATGTCTGTGTAAATTTTTGTTAACGCACCAACACTTGGGTCGGTGTAAATCATCAAAATGTTTGTATATAACTGTAGGGTACAAATGAGGTACAATTTTTAATGCAAGTGTAGCATGGTTCACCGATCTAACTACACTAAAGTCTGTCAAACATAGGATTTTTTTTTTGAAACATCAAACATATGAATTAAAACAACTTACTCGCCCTAAAGAAGTGCTCTTCACTCAGGGCCGGCACCGAAAAATGAAAAAAATAAAAAAAAATGGACCGGTCCAAAATTTACATTTTATGCCCTATTTTATATTATTAGAATATTTTTTCTTTAAAATTATTAACAAATTAAAAAATATGGTACCCTAAATTTTAAGGGGCTCTGTGAAGTTGGCCACTTTGCACACCCTCCGGGCCACCCCATGTCTTCACTAAATTCATTCTCGACGCCATTGATTTGCCGTTTGGGCTCTTCATGATCGCTAAGCATCAAACTTCTCTTCCAATAGAACCCTAACTTAATTGTGTAGTAATGACTTAGAAACCTGTTGGGTTAGAAAAGCGTGCCTAGATGGTAACTACGACCGCAATTTTTGCGATTCCTAACAATAGCAGCGCGTGGATGCCATCTCTCTTTAATTAATGTGGGAGGCTATTCTAGTCATTATACATGCCCAAACGTGTAGTCAAATAGGAGTACTCCTATTTACGGAGATACACCATCTTTTACTCTTATTTCTGTAAATTTCTCTTAATTAATCCCACACATCAGACCCAGTAAGTTGCAAAAGCATCTCTCTCTCTCCCATGAATGGTTTTCTTTCCAGGCTCCGCCGACCCTTCTGCCCGAACTATCTTTTCCAAAGCAACAACCAAATACAAACTTTCTTCCGTCTCGGGCAGGTCGACGATGCCCGGCGGGTGTTCGACGAGATGCCTCACCGAGATGCTTTCACATGGAACTCAATGATCTCCGGGTACTGCAAAAATGGCCGCGTTGATGATGCAAGGTGCCTCTTTGATGCGTTTCTTGGAAAGAGTGTCAGGACTTGGACGTCTATGCTTTCTGGGTACGCCAAAGCTGGAAGAGTTCATGACGCTGAGGGGATTTTTCTTGCCATGCCAGAGAAAAATGTTGTCTCCTACAATGCGATGATTAGTGGGTACTTTCAGAATGGGGATGTTCAGAGTGCAAGGGAGATTTTTGATGTCATGGGTGATAGAAATATGGCTACTTGGAACTCTATGATCACGGGATACTGCAGGATGCGCTGGATGCGGGAGGCACGTGAGCTGTTTGATGATATGCCAGAAAGAAATGAGGTTTCGTATATGGTTTTGATTTCTGGGTATGAATCAATGAATGATTATGAAGAAGCATGGAGGGTGTTTTTAGATATGCACATGAGAGGTGAAGTGAGACCGGACCAGCAAATATTATTGGGGGTGCTGTCTGTGATCACGGGATTGGATGACGCTAGATTGGTCACATACTTTCTTCCACTTGCATTGAAGACGGGATACAGTAGTGATGTGGTGGTGGGAACTGCAATTTTGAACACCTTAAGACGAACTGCGAGTTTGGATTCGGCCTTAAAGTTTTTTAATGATATGCCAGAGAAGAACGAGTACACTTGGAGCACAATGATTTCCGCGCTCTCCCAGTGTGGAAGGTTGGAAGATGCTATTCTGTTTTACAGACAAGTTCCAGAACACAATAATGGGACTCAAACGGCAATGTTGACTGCTTATGCCCAAAACGGAAGGATGAATGAGGCAAGGAAAATGTTTGACATCATCAGTAACCCAGATGTTCTTACCTGGAATGCTCTTCTTGCAGGATATGCACAGAACGGGATGGTTGAGGAGGCTAAGGAATTGTTTTTTATCCAAATGCCTACAAGGAATATGGCTTCTTGGGGAACAATGGTTTCTGGGTTTGTGCAGAGTGGGAATTATAAAGAAGCTTTGGAGGTGTTTGGTGCAATGCATAGGTCAGGGATCATTCCCGATAATTCCGTGTTACCTAGTACACTTTCTGCTTGCACGAACATTGGAAAGATTGAAATCGGCAAACAGATACACTCTGTAGCTATTAAATTGGGTTACGAGTTTAATTCATTCATCGGGAATGGATTGATAAACATGTATGCTAAATGCAAGAACATAGAAGATTTTCTTCAGGTATTTGACATGATGAAAGTCAGGGATACATCCTCTTGGAACTCTCTGATCACAGGTCTTTCTGAGAACCACAGACTGAGTGGTGCTGTTGAAGTATTCAAGAGGATGCCGAACCACAATGTTGTGTCTTGGACTGCTTTGATATCAGCATATGCCCTAGCCGAACAAGGAAATATTGCATTCCAGTTATTCCATGACATGCGCAATGGTGGAATAAAACCAAGCGAACAAACGGTTACTAGTCTACTGAGTGGCAGCGGTATCCGTGGTGCTCCACGGTTAGGAGAACAAATTCACGGGTTAGCTTATAAAATTGCCCTGAATTTGCGTTTGTTTGTCCGCAACGCTCTTATAACCATGTATTTCAAGGGTGGGTCCCGTGACGGGTTCAGGATTTTTGAGGATACAAAGGCTGAGCATAGAGACATTGTCACTTGGAATGCTGTTTTGACCGGATGTGCTCAAAACGGGTTGGGTAGAGAAGCCATCAATATCTATGAGAGAATGAAATCTGCTAAGTTTGTCCCTAATCAAATAACTTTTCTCGAGCTGCTTTTTTCTTGCTGCCATTCAGGGCTAGTGGATGAAGGTTTGAACTTTTTTGACTCGATGATTCGGGACTATGAGATTCCACCATCTATAGATCACTATACAGTTGTGGTTGATCTTCTTGGGCGGGCTGGGCGACTCGCTGAAGCTGAATCACTTGTATATAGTATGCCTATGGAGCCGGATGCTGCGATCTTGGATTCTCTTCTTGCTGCTTGTAAAAATCACGGTAACTTGAATCTTGCCCAGGACATTGCAGAAAGGCTATTTCGGATGGGTACTAATAAATCTGGAGCATATGCGTTGCTATCAAACATATATGCTTCTCAAGGCATGTGGGAGAAAGTGGATAGTATACGGACCACAATGATTAAACGAGGAGTAAACAAAGAACCGGGTTTCAGCTGGATCCATTTCAAAGGCAAAACTCTATTCTTTCCTACATTAAAAATGGCACTTTTGACCCTCCCTTGCTTCTCACTCCCTCCATCCCACTGTTTTTGGTACACGGGGTAATGGCGCACAAATTAATAAAAGTGGAATTGCATACTTGATCTAGATGTTTAAAAGAAAAACTAACAATGAATTTGAGCCACACAAATCTTACTCAATATGGTATTTGACAAACTAATGGGCTGAATAAAAAGGGTAAATAAAAACAGACGCAAGTAGTGAGGCATAGAGAGTACTTTCTTTTACGGTGTTTTTGGCAGTAAATGAAGCAATTCATCAAGGGTTTAACGGAAAAAGCCTTTTTTGTTTTTACAGGGGCTAGATGATGTACATTTTGACCTCACCCCACACCCCAACAGAGTTGGGATTATATTTCATTTGTTGTTGTATTTAAAACATACTAATGATATTGAAATGTATATTGCAGCGAACTCGGGCACTCGATAGGTGGAGATGAGAGCTAAAGCAAGGAAGGCTCAGATGAAGAGTGTTAAGAAGGATTCAATGCAATTAGCTGCTTCCGCAACTTCTAGGGATTAAGCTCCCGATTTTTGGTACGTTTACTGCATTTATCTGTTCATTTCATTTTCAGTAAAAAGTGTATGTAAATTGATTGGCATTTGTGACCAAATTGGTGTTATAAGTAATATATACTCCCCGTCCCAAGATTATCTTATGTGAGAATGACACAGAGATTAAGGGTGGAAAGAAAATCGTATAAAGCCTACTTGTTTGGGTTTGGTGAAAGGGAAGTGAAAAGTAGCAAATATGTAGGTTGTTGAGGGTAAAAGTATATTTTTACATAAAAGAAGGCATGCCAAAAAAAGAAAACTGAAAGTTGATTTTGGGACAACCAAAAAAGGAAAGTGAGAAGTATCTTTATTTTGATTTACGCGGATTTCGTTTTACTTTGATATAACAGCGAAACTATTTCGGATTGTAATGAAATTTTGGGGAGGATGGTTTATGTTATACGTAGTACTACAATATCTTTCAATCCAAGCATTATGGTTACATAGAATATGCCTTGTTCTGTAATTGCAGGTCACAAAAATTGTGGCAGAAACAATGGATTAGTAAGGGACTGTAAGGGACTCTTCATTGGACATGAATGGCTTCCCTGAAGCTTTCCCGGATCACGTACTGCAAGACACCGAATAGAGGAATTGTTCTTCTCAAGAAATACTCCATCCGTTCCTAAAAGGTTGTCGTGATTTGACTTTCTCAAAGTTTAAGAAAAAAGCGAATTGTACGGCGGAGAATTATGCCATGGAGAGAGAAATAATATAAATTAAATAGAATGAGGCAATTTTTTTTACATCCAAAAAAGGAAAACAAGACCCCTTTTCAGGGACACAGAGAGTATTATATTTTGAAGATCTGCTGAATAAGTGTGTGTGTGTGTGTGGTGTGTGAAATCTATGTATATACACACCCACACAAATCTTCTATGATGAGATTTCTATACTTGGTAGGACTTTCAATTCTCACACATTATTGATTGAGAAATTTACTTATATAGTACTAAAACGTAGTGTGTTTCTCAATGTAGCACTATATGTTTTAATTTTCCAAACATTGGTCCTGTCATTGGACATTGTTCAAGTATTATTTAGAAAATAAAAAATTTAAGTAGCACTCCGTACATTGGAAAAAGATATACTCCTTCTGGTCCTAAAAACCTTTCAGTCAAATGATGATATTCTTTGACAACAAATTAAACATAATCTAAATAAATAAATGATATAAACATTTGCTATATCAAAATTATATTCTAAGACTATCCCAATTATATTGAATTTATATTGTAACTAAATATACTTTTCTTATAATTTATAATCAAAGAAATCAAAACAGGAAAAGATTTTTAGATCCGGCGGGAGTATGTTTTAGTACTATTTACAGAAAATTTCACTCATTGATTACCACAATATGAGTCTATATCTAGCAAAGACTTAATTCAATCCATCTTCTTTTGAATATGCAATTACTTTTGTTTTTAATTCTTCTCCCATTTTAGAACACATAATCATTCTCGTCAAACATTGTCTATGTGATAACTGTAGAGTTTCCAATAGTTGGAAGTTGGAACCGTTATGGTCAGTATCAGATTGTATTGTCCTTGCTTTTTATTTATACTCCTTACATCGCAAAATTATTTCACTTCGAACAATATCTAAAATCTCATAAATCTATTTTGCCAACGAATCGTTATTAGAAATATAAATTACAAATTTAATACTACAAACAAATAAAAATTGTCGAAAAAATCGGTTCAGATTATGTGCTCATTTTTTTTGTTCAGATTCTAGTTTTGGCATAATCAACTGCCTAATTTCGTTTCTCATTGAAGGATAAAAATGATGCTCAAGATGAACATTTTTTTTGAAAGCCATTCTCTAGATCAACTATTACTCTCTACGTCCTAGTGCTTTAGTTGATTTCAATATTTGACAAAGATTATTTTTAATTTAAATAATTTAAAAATTGCTATATAATTAAAAAAAATTCCATAAAAAGTATGCATTTAAAAAACTATATAAAAAAATTTCAAAACAAGGAATTACATGACAATTATTTTATCAAATATAGTTAAAGAAAACGAATAAAATTTAACCATGTAAATAATAAACATGTGTTATAATTTCGGACAGAAAGTGTGACTTTAGTGATATACTCCGTTAAATGAATACAAGCACTCTGTAGTTACATGCATTCAAAGTGTAATGCTCCGTATATCACAAAAGTCATAATGATCAAATCATATGCGAGTAATATTATTTTTCCCTCCTCTATATACAACCCCAACAACACTTCATTTTTTTTTTAAATTTCAAGCAAAGTCAAAGTGACAAAATGTCAAAGAGTGTTGAATGTGTTCTCCAAAAAATAGATAAAATTTTAAATCAAAATGTATTGCAGTCCAAAAAAACCATTAGGTTTTAGTACAAACAGCTCAACCTAATCCAGAGACAATTTGTGACCTAGAACAAACCTCCACATATAAAACATGCCACTGACATACATAGAAACTGTTTGGTAGATGCCAGCCATTCTTCACACAAGAGTGATATATATAGCCTCTTTCTGAACTCATCTTCCAGCATATCTTGATATATATGGCCCTGATGTCTTCCTGGGAAAAAAAGCTTTGAGCAGTAAGTACTAATGCAGGCGTAAAAAACATCAAGATATATATTTTAAAAAAAGCAAGGATCTTTTGATCCGAGCCAATTTTGACCTTAAATGACCTTGGCATTTTGAAGCACCTATGGTGCTCCGTTCGTAAAATTGATGGTTCCTACCCCGCGCACTCCACCACCTAGATTGCCGATTTGGGACTGCCAAATTTGCAATATGGGGGAGGGGGGGAGAGAGGGTGCTGGGGTGGGATGCAGGGGGAGAGGTTAGGGGGTAGAAACCATCAATTTTACAAATGGAGCACCATAGAGGCCTTGGGTCATAATATGACCTTGATTTCCGAAGTCAAAAGAACTATTGTGAAAAAAAATTGTCCCATAATTACTATTTTTTTTGAATAGACACAATTTTAGTAAAGTAGAACTTTTGTGGTTATGGAATGTGTAGAGGAAAGTGAAATAATATGAACCATGAAAAAGTGAGATTTTTTTTGGAAAAATTTAAAAAAATGATCTTCGTGCAGAAGTTGTACAACACCATTTTTTTTAGATTACACAGCTTTTTGCTGTGAAAAAGTGGATGGTGTCCATGAGAATTCAAAAAAACCGTGTAAAAATGGTGTTGTACAACATTGGTGTATAACATTGTCGTATGGATACCAAAGGCCGTACAATAAACACTTAATCTGTGTCGAATTTGATCTTCTTTGGAGCAGTCTCAGTGTAACCAACCTGCAAATGACACATTCATTTAGAGGAATTAGTACTGACTCATTCTTTCAAGATCTTTAAAGCAGAAGCAGTTTATATGTTGTATAAGCGCATATTAAGGATGGCCTTTATCTGATTCAAAGTAGAATAGCTGCATATGTGCCCGGTCCACACATCCGGTTTTAAAGTGTGCTACTAAGCACTATGCAACATAAGATGTTCTAAAGAAAAAAGAGGTGTGTTCTTACAACTTCTGGGCATTCATAATCTATACCAGCGGCCTCCATCTTTTTAACCCTCTTGCGATCCTTCTTCTTTATTCCATCAACCAATTTCTTGTGCTCTTCCCATGTTCGCATCTGAGTAATTTCTCAAAGATGCAATTTAATCAAAAGACAACTCAGGTAGATTTTTTTGGAATGTAAACATGTCCTAGAATAGTCGGTCTCTTGATGCTGTGAGTTGTGGGATACCTTGTCGAGATTGTTTCGTTCAATTGCAACCCAATCCACTGGTATGAACTTGCGATTCACACGTCTCCACCTAGAGAAAATTTTGTAATTGAAAATTTTTAAAACAAGTTATGTTGTAGAGTGTCAACCCCTTTTTTCCATGCAACAACTTTTTAGATGATCACATGCAACTATTGAAATGAGTGATTGACGCTTTCTTCTTTTTATTTTTTATTGGGCTGAGGGATGGGGGATGGGTGGAGTAATGCAAACTAAACAATCAAATATGGGGGCAAAATGTACATGTACCCCTCTGCCCCAACGAGTAGAGATGTTTCTGAGAGGGACCCGACAAATAGTGATATGTAATAGCGTAGTGTGAGTGAAAAACACAACCATCAAAAGCATTGCACTCAGCACCAACAAGGACTTTAATACCCTAATACCATGTCTCGGACTCTCGGCATGTCAAGGTCTCTAATGCAAGTTTTTTTTGTAATTTCTTTTAACATTGGAGACATGTCTAAAAGAATGTACTTGTGAGGGAGAAAAAACGTAGAGAGAGTTGGCTCTTATTATAAATGCAAATTTTGATGACTTTGTCACAACTCGTATTACATATTGATTTTTGTTCAATGCATCATTTCCAATGCAGATGAGGCAATCAGCCAATGCTAAAGATTTTTCACTTTAATTTTGATGCTATCCCAGAAAGTAACATCCAAACAAAACATAAAGATCCCTAAAACCAGCACTTCTATAAGATGTCAAATGCCAACTATATAATGTAGAGCCCCTTACAGTTTTGGATGAACACGCTCGGGGGGAATAAGATTCACTTGCAACACATGTTCAAACAGAAGATATTTATCCATTGTTTCTGCCACAATTTTTGCGACCTGCATTACAAAACAAAGCACATGGAATAAAGAGAAGGATAAAAACGGTTTTTAAATATAAGATCTAGCAAAATAAAGTCAACCTCGGGGGACTCGAATTCTATGTAACCATAATGCTTGGATTTCCCAGTCTGCATAACACAATAATCACAAATATGTTAAGCAAATAAACAACTCGCCCCCTAAAACAAAGAGAGCAAATGAGATGAATTTGAAAATTAATAAGCATTGAAAATGTGCAGATTGGAAATGAAAATTGCAGATTTAGTCATGGAGTAAAACTTTGTGGATTACTGTGTCATGAATAAGTGTGCAGAAACTGGAATTGTGCATTTCATTTCCTCAAACATAGCTCTAATTTAGCACGTAATTATATACCTAGCACTTTCCTTTTCAATTCATCTCAAAATTGATTTCACACTTTCCTTATTTCCTCCTAAGAAAAAGGAATGTGTGGCTCACATCATTTCACTTTCTTTTAAACAAATACTAACCATACATTTTTCACTTTTCAACACTTTTCTTAAATTTTGTTAAGTCAAAGTACATAGTTTATTTTGGGACGGAAGGAGTATACTTAAGTAGATTTAAACCTAATTCTACTCCTTGGGGCAGATGTAAGGTTTGCCATATCATACAGTCTTTCCCTCTCAACCCCTACTCTTGAATGGGATATACTAGGTTTTCTTGGTTTAATTTGGAAGCATCTTCCACTGAATGAGGTGTCAAAAGGAGATGAATAATAGCCCCTTGGTGATGACTTTCATTAAGAGACTATCAATAGAACTAAAACGCGTGATATTTACATTAGAATGATTAGATAGATGAAATTTATCTATCCATAAGGGGCAGGTAGTCAGTTTACTTAATAATTTGGCAGCTATTACTCTTGCCAATATTTCTACATGACATGATATTTAGATTGAAGATAGCGAAGACAACTTTTTTAAGGAAAACAGGGGAACTCAACTATAGAACTCAACTATAGAACTTGTTTTGAATAATATTGCAATCATGTTTTCTGATTTATATAAGTCAGAACCACACAATAAAGGAGCATTGTAAACAACAAAATAGCATTAAGAACTTAGCTGTGGATATAAACCCACATTTTGTAATCATTAGTTAACTGACAATAAATTAAGGAATAAAGAGATAAGGTGGAGAATTGACCTTCCTATTCCTAGCAATTCTAAGCCTCTTGATCATTCCAAATTGCTGAAAAAACCCTGGAAAAAGAAACATTGTTACATATCCACTTCATACTTATTCCAATTATACATACATATGTTGCAAAACATGCAGCCATGTCATCATATTCAAGTAGAAAAAGAGAAATTCAAACCCGTCATTTCATCCTCGTAAAATCCATGAGGAATTCTTCCAATATACAAAACTGTTGCTTTAGTTTCTTTTAGCTTGGTGACTGGAATCTTCTTTGCTGGTCCACCTTCCAACGGCTAATTATCCAGAGAGAAACAAAATCATTATACTTGTAGGCTTGCAGCATACAAGACATGTTTCTTTATGTATATGTGTAGAAGGTAAAAAATGATCAAGTACAACCAGTGCAGCATCAACTGTAAGAATCGGTGAAATTCTTTTCATTGCTAACAAAAAAACATACATAATCGGAGTAAGTTTGTGAACTCTAAATCTATAAAAACACACTTTCTATTAGCATTCTGTTACATGTTATGACTACCAGAGTGACACCTAGGGATCACAATGGAAAGAATCCTATTAATATGGGTGCAACACCCACTTTTCAAAACCAAGTTGGTAAAACTCGATCGACTTTACCCAGTCCTAAGTTTTCATAATATTCTATAACATGATTCACCTCAGCCTTTCCATCATTCCCACGCATTGGCAAGGATATAGAGAATCAAGACAAGTTGTTATAGCATGCATGAAAAATACACCAACCCTAATTAATTTGTTAACATGAAGATAACTTATAACCACTGATATCTTAAACATCAACTTGGTCATAAATACCAATCAATTAGCATAAACATAAAAGGGGAAAAAAGAGATGATGCAGTAACATACCAAAAAATCGGGAGCCTCATCTCCAGGAGCTGCGGAAGCAGCTAATTGCATTGCACCCTTCTTGACACTCTTTGTTTGAGCCTTCCTTGCTTTAGCTCCCATTTCCACCTATCCAGCACTTTTTATCCAAGCTTTGCTGCTAGGGTTTTACTAATCTTGTGCCTGAGTTCAGTGCAATTTACATTTCAATATAAGCGCTACTTTTTTAATACAACAGCAACAACAGATGAAGTATAATCCCAACTCTGTAAGGGTGTGGGGGTCAAAATGAACATCATCTAACCCCTGTAAAGACAAAAGTGGTTGCCCCCATTACACCCTCGATGCATTGCTTCACTTCCTGGCCAACACTTCATATAAAGTACTGACGTCCCACTACTTTCATCCGCTTTTGCCTTAAATTCTTTGTTACTTTTTCAATTAAACATCAATATCAAATACGCAATTCCACTTTTCTTAATTTGCATGCCATTACCTCATGTCCCAAAAACAATGGGGCAGATGGAGTGAGAAACAAGTGCCATTTTTATTTAGTTGTTCTACATTTTCCCGCATAAAGATTTGTACTTTAAGGACAACACACACATCTACACACCACTATACCAAAATTCTTTCATTTGCACCTCTTTCACTTTCATCTTTCGCATACATGTTCTTTCACTAATGAATTTGCTTTATCTAATATTTCTATATTATTTTCCAAAACCTTATCTTTTTTTTAAGACATGCTATATTACATTTAAATATCAATTATTTTTGTGAGTATTTCATAACTATGTCAACATTATTTTGTATTCATATTACGTTCTAAAAACCATACCAAAAAACTTTAGCTAGTTAAAAGAAGTATTGAAAAGTTATAGTTAAGAGTTTGTTTATAATACATTCATTGCTAATAGATAAAATAAACTAAGTGAAATATGTTTTTTGGCTGTAATTTTTTTTACCATGGAGTGAGCAAAAAAGTAAAATTGAAGGGAAAATATAAAACAAACAAAAAAGTAAAATTGCAGTGATATTTCATACAAACATTCAGAACTACGTAGTTGATGGAACATAAGTATAATAATGTTTCAGGCATGAAATTTTTACGCTAGATCGAAACACTAAAAAACGTTTGAGAATCGAGTCTCATAATTCGATAATTGAAACATGAACTCGTCGTTGTTTGATGAAGCTGGTGGTTGTGAAGCAGCCGGAGATGGAGGTGTACCTGGCGGCGACGGGAGGAAGAACGGCGAGCGAACTGAAGAAGAACGGCGAGCGAACGGTCGAATGTGGAGCACAATGGATTCTAGGGTGTAGTAATTATGTGCCGAAAAATAAATATAACTTGGGCTGATGTTGATAAAGTTCAGCCCAGCTGGTTAACTGGCCCAATAGTTTTGAACTAAGTTTGCAAGAAACCCAATGTCTTGTTTGCCATTTTGACCATTGTTGAGATTTCATTTGAAACACTTTGAAGGAAAAAAGAAATAGATTTGAATAAAAAGTATTCCGTATATACTCTCTATGTGCATCTATTTTTGTTTATTCAAAACTTTTACGATTAAAAAAAATATATAGGTATGATTTTCTTGTAGTTGTAATTTTTTTACTTTAAGCTCAAAATTTTGGAATTTCTTCACTGGTTTTAGGTCATGTTCTCTTCACATGATCTAATTTGTTCTAATCTCATTGAAATAAATTATGATTCAATATAATCAGAAGTAGTTATATTTAAAGTTATTTCAGATCTAGTCTGATAAAAAAATAAGTTCGGGAGAACATGACATTAGTGGTAAAAAGTCACCCTCCTGGATTCAAGGAGAAATTCATCTGGGTTTGAATCTCAGTTTGAAGATTGAAGGTGAGCCATGGGTTCCAACAAAAATGGATGTCACTTTTTTCTCTCCAAAATAGAATTCACTATACACTCATTTCTTTTTAAATACTCTGTATCAAATAGGGAGTAATAAAATATGTGTGTCAGAGTCTTTTTCTTTTTGTTTTAACAAATTTTAATAACACGTTTAACACATTGGTTAAACTTTGCAATGAAGTTTAATTTGAGGGGATAACAAATAACAAATTAATACGGAGTAGTAAAAATTAAAAATCAAAATGTTGTATAGTTGAATTGTGAAAATCGAACTCATGAGATAGAGTAATAATACGGAGTATCAATTATTATTTTGTAGAACTTTTAATGTAGTTTTTAAATATGTAATTTATACCTTTTAATTTTGTACCAACTTATAGACAAATTCATTATATAAAGATAAACTTTTACATGTTATTCGAACATGTAAAATGAATTTGGGACAGGAGAAGTAATATAGAATAATAAATATTCAGATCATCTCTACCGGGGAGAAAAGAAGAACTATGATGATGTAGAAGGAAATATTGAGGAGATTACATGTGTGAAAAATAATAATACTCGTATAAATAAAGTAAGAGAATAATTAGAGAAGAATAGGGAACGTTTAAGATGAGATGAAAATAACGTATAATTAAAAATGGATGACATGCGAGGAGAATTGATGGGATGAGTAATGATGTTCTAAGAATAAAAATTTTGTATTCGTGAAAGTCAAACTGCCATGGGATAGAGTAACATTTACTAAAGCCATGTTTGGAAATAACATTTTCAATTGGCGAACACTTTAGATAATCAATTAGGTGTAACATTAACATTGAAAACACTAAAATTATATATTGTCCAAGATGAAGCTAATTAATGTTAAAGCTCTGGCCAGAAAAACACAAATTTGTCATCAAGTGAAGTTCAGAATGTCATTGAATACACCATAGGCTTTCACAACCTCTACTTGAGGAGAAATAGGAACAAAATCTCCACAAAACTGCAGAGTTTCCACCAATGCCCACATCACTCACCTTACAACATTTTTTGAGACTGCCCTAATAGAATCCAAGTAAGAAGACCCTTGTATCACACAATCCAACTTACTGAGAAAAGACTTCCCAGAATCGCCCGAATCTCTCCGAATCTTCGACGCGGTAGCAATCACGACAACATTCTCATCGTCCGCGACGTCTATTTCGTACAACTCCTCGAAAACATCTTGAAACTCACTCACCAGTGTTTCGTAGAATTGCTCGCAAAGAGGCATGACATTGACAATAATAGCCCCGTGCTCGGAAAGAAGCCTCTTTGCTGCAGAGAGTGTAGATTTATGAACAAACTCAGTTGGAGGCGCACTCATTCCTGCACCAGTGCAAGCCGAGTCGAGATCAACCATAATGACATCAAACTTGACACCTGCATTGTCGACATCATCAAGAAATGAGATTGTTGAACCCGAATATTCGGTACCCCAAAATGCCAAAACAATCATAGGCCTACCATCACAAGCTCGACAGCCTATTTAGGTGAAATTCGGTACCCCAAAATGTTAAGGTCACCTAAACTTTCTCACACACATCCATAGACATTGAAGAGTACCATGTGTTTGTGGATGTCTGTGAAAAGACGGTGATGCCCCTAGCATGATGGTCCATATGGCATAGGGTACAGCCGTACTAAAAGCTTGAAATTTAGAGAGGCATACAGTTCATTACCATCATCTTTTGCATTTGAGAGATCATGATTTTGATTTTTTCCAGCCCCAATGTATAGTTTTCTGATCATATCCATTCCATCTCCTACGCATAAACGAATTGATTCACCATCTTCTTCCAAGCCAAAATATTTTCTAGCCATTTCCAAGACGCGGTCGTCCTCTTCAACACCTAATACTTCGAAACCCAGTTGGGAGTTCAAGAAACTAAGCAATGCCCCTCCTCCAACCCCTAAGCACAATGCTTTTGGCCTGATTCCAGTTCGTATTAGCCCATCCAAATGCGAGGCAATCACAGATAGCCCAGCAACCATTGGGGTCAAATAAGGATGAACCAAAACCCTATTATCTGCTTGGAATTTCATGGCTTCTAGGTTTTCAAAATCCAGCGATTCGGGGTGGATTCTTACCTGAGTCTGGATTAGATTCGGCGTTCTCTTGAACCTCAGCCTTCGCCGGAACTCTCTGCCGCCGTTCTCAGCTTCCAGCTCCACATCCTCCACTGCGATTTCTCCAACACGGTTTCCGAAACAAGTTTCCAATACGCGAATTTGGATCACTTTGTCTTCGTAGCTCAGGAAAGGGATTCGCGGAAGCCCGCCACCTGTTCGACGAAATGCCTCTTTGGGACACAGGGCGATCATCAGGGGCATCAGGGCATCCTCGATCTCGGAGGTATCGTCCGTAGGCGACGGGGGCTTATGAGAGGTGGCGCGTGGGGAATCGGGACAGTTCCCGATGAGGACGAGGCGGGAGAGGTGCGGGAAGGCGAGGATGAGCTGGAGGTGGCCGGACTCCGTGGAGAAGGTCCAGTCGGATTCGCGGAAGGGAGGGACGAGCATGGCGCCGATCGTGGTCTGTGCGGTGGCGCCGGACGGGGAGTCGATGACGGCTATGCGGAGGAGGGTGGCGGTGAAGTGGTTGAGGTGGAGGAGAGGGTTTGGGAGCGTGAAGGTGATGTAGCGGGAAGGGACTATGGTTTCAAAAGCTGAGGGGTCGAGCGCCATTGCTGAAGTGCTGAACCACCTGAGTTGGATAATGGTAATAAAAATGGGAGTGGTTAAAGTTAAATTTGATACTCCCTCTCCCAAAACAGCAATGCTAAGGTACACTAAAGGTGTACCTCATTTGTCCTCCACCCTCTTATTTACCATCCATTTTTATTTAATTTTTATTTATTTAATTTTTTTGAAAGTGTTTGCCCATTTATGTGGTGGAGGAGGGGGTGGGGACAAATGGGGGTGTACCCCTAGCATTTTTCCTCCCAAAAACATATTCATATTTCATTTGTTGCTCATTCCATAAAATATTTCTATTTCATCTTAATTGTTAAAAAAATTCAAAACTTATTTTACTTACAATAAAGGATAAATGTAATAAATTTTATGTATTTTAGACGTGTGTAGAAGTGTTATACAAGATGCGCAAAAAATAAAATATGTCCATCTTTTTTAGACGGAGGAAGTATTAGATGTTCTTACAAAAAGAATTTTAGTAGATCTATTTTATAAAATATTTTCAAAAAAAAGTTTTATATAATTAATATATCACATAATTTTTAATTAACTCGAGAACAAATGTTGATAGATCCAAGTAGAGAGATCGTGGTGTTTGACCATCACAAACTTCTTCCATCAGATCAATAAAATATTTTCAAAGAAAAAAGTTTTATATAATTAATATATCACATAATTTTTAATGAACTCGAGAACAAGTGTTGGAAGATCCAAGTAGAGAGATCTGGGGGTCTGGTCATCACAAACTTTTTCCATCAAAACTATCTCGTGGAGTGTTGAGATCTCTGACTCGAGTCGCACCACCGATGAGATCTTCGTCTCCAATTGTATCACTAGGGATGACAATTCAACCCGAACCCGAGCTTAACCGACCCGACCGACTACTAAAATATCCAAACCCGATCCGAAATTTCAAAAACCCGAGCCCGACCCGAAATTTTTTACCCGAACCCGATATAGGGTCGGGTCGGGTTTGGATATATAAATGTAACCGACCCGACCCGTACCCGACCCGACCCGAGAGTTTAAAACACTGAAATTTAAAATTTAAAAGTTAAAACCATAAGGCCTAAAGATTAAGAACTAAAGTACAGAGACGACTCCACTACTCTAGTCTAAATTAGTGACGACGCTTCAGTGCCCCACGCCCCCACTGTCCCCACTGTCCAGCAGGTCCTGTCGATCATTTTTCTCTAAATGATCGATGAAATCACACATATAAACAAAATTTATCTTAACTCTAAACTAGTAAATATGAGGATAATTTTATGGCGGATGAAGTACTTTGTTAGGTCGAGAAGTAAGATATGGAGTAGCTACATTGGAACGAACCAAAAATGAAAAGAGGACAATTTATTTAGGACGAGTAAAGTATGGAAGAATGTTAATACCAAATTACCAATGAAATATGTTGAGTAAATAGTTCTAATTCTTCAATTTTTCTTAGAATTTAGAGGTTTTTATTCTTAAGTTCAACGTGTTGCCAAACTATTTTTCGTCAAGTACATACGAGTGCTTATACAATTGTGCATACATATGATACTCTTAGAAGTTAGGGCCCGGTTCTTATCGACAACTTGTTGTTATGTTATAATTCTTCAAATATAACAAAACATTAATTCAATTTTATCACACGTAGTCATGCGGATGACCTCAAATATACACGTATGTTAAAGTATTTTTGAAAAGTATATTTATAAGAGTAAATTTCATAAATGATCATTTGTTAAATGTAATTTTTTATATTCAGTCTTCAATTGTAAAATATTATATAAATGGCCCTCATATTTTGAAAACTCTTCCAAAATTGGTCCTTAGGGGACTACTTATGAAAACTTTTTTATTTAAATTATATTTGGCCTAAAGACTATTTATGGAACAGTTTTAAAAAATGGAGGATGATTTATGTAATATCTTATAATTAAAGGCTAAATATAGAACACCACATGTAATTGGGAACAATTTATAGAATTTACTCTATTCATAAAATGCTCTGATAAGATGTATTTCATATGTTATACAAAGTAGATACTAATATACGAATGATATGCGTTAAACTAATCAATATTTAGAGTGAGGGAGGGAATATAAGGATTTAGACATCTGTAAGGTTTTGTTAGCTTTAAAAATAATTTTTGACCTCTATTTTTTCGTTTTTTTCGCACGTCTAACCATAGTTTTCAGAACCGGACCGGGGACCGAACCGGTCAAGGTACTGATTCACTGGTTCACTGGTCGGACCAGTGGTTCAAGTGGTCGAACCAGTGGTTCACACATATTTGAAAATTCAATATATATATATATATATATATATATATATATAATATTTACACACACATGAAAAACAATATTTATTGATCGAAATAATAATACTTCCTTTATCTATAAATAAAGAATTTATGATGTATTAATAAATTTATAAGCAATTTAATTATTTGAGTAGTAGCATTAAATCGAAACAAATGGATATTTAAACAAATAAAAATTATAAAATAGGAGGTGATATTTTTTGTTTTATAATTTACACAATATTTTTGAAATATTAATGAGTTAATAGTTTTATGATATGAAGTTCATATTAGAAATCTCAATTGCATCAATATTTTAGGAATGTAATATATAGTTAGTAATGTATACTTGTATATTTGTAAGAATGTAATATATAACTAATAATGCCTTTATACATCAAAAGCAATTGTAGCATGGATGGTAGATGTCCTAACAATAGAACAATAGGTTGGGGGTTTGAATCCCCAATAGTAACAATTTTTGAGGAATTTGTGCAAAAAAAAAAAAAACTGGTCAGTGGTCAAACCGGCCGGTTCTTACCGGTTCCAGCCGGTTCGAGCCGGTTCGCTGCACATCCGGTCTTTGGAGCTGGACCGGACCGGTTTGGCTCCCGGTTCTCCGCTTCCCGGTCCGAACCGGCCGGTCCGGTCCGGTTTTTAAAACTATGCGTCTAACTTTTGTTAGTTTCAAAATTCAGTGTTCAATACTATTAATATTATTTAAAATATACTTGTAAGCAATACTATGTATTAAAGTACATATGTAAGCATATACTTAGTATATGTTTTTTATTTTTTTAGTTAACATTTTAAAGCGTTCTTATAGTTGAACTTTATAACATTGTAGCTACACTCTTATTCACGTTCACACTGATATTGGCTTTAGACTGTTCACATTGAACTTGGCTTTAGATTGCGGGGTGTAGAATCGGAATAACAGACGTGGCACCCAATCCCGACGGAGAACATCACCCCTTAACAGAATTCGACGTGGTTGACATCTGACGATAAGCTCCACACACTTTTTTTCCTTTTTTACCCTTCTCATTCTCCTCTCATTCTTCTTCTTGCATTGCAGCTTCCATGAACTCTTTCTCTTTTTTCTTCTTCTTCTTACATCACAACCTCTATCTTCTTTTGTTAGATCTGAACTTCCTCTTCAAATTTTTTATAATAATTTTTTTAATTTTCTAGTTTTGATTTTTTCATATGTGATTTTAGTTTCTATTTTTTGTGTATAGATTTTAATTTTAAATTCTATTTTAGTTTAATTTTAAAAATTATAAAGTTTTATAAAAAGTAATATGTAAAATAAAAATAAAAAAAGAATGGACACAAAATACGGGTCCAGACTCTAAATTGGAAATGAGAGCATGAACAATGGCAAGTAGAGAACTGAAATGACACACGCTGACGTGGCGTATTTTAACCAATAAGAAACAGTCTAGTCATAGAGTGTCATGTGTGTGGAGTAGCAACCCCTACAATGGCAAGTCATTCTTTTTATTTTTTTCTCAAAAAAAAAAGATGTATTGTGATTAATAAAAATTATTTTATCAATAAAGAATATTTCTACTACCTTCGTAAAAAGCTTATTTAATTTCTCTTTTGAGAATTAGAAAATTTAAATCAAGTTGATTTTATATTCTTGGAGAAATAGAAGAAAAATCAATTCATCAATAAGAGAGTAAATTTTATTCTCCGAAGGTTGGCTTTACAAAATTGTAACAAACCTGTTTATAATTATTTTTGTTTTGAGTGGCCAGTTTATATACTACGGTACAAAACTTCACAAAGAAAAGAGAGAAAAAGAGCTTTAAAAAAAGAGAGAAAATATGAGCAAATTAAAGAAGGGAGCTGAAAAAAAAAAAGAGCCACGGTGATGCCTCACAAAGAGGGGTGACACGGCTTGGCTTGCCTCGGTGATTCCTTACAAAGTCTGATGTGGCATGGAGGGGCAAGGCTTTGCCTTGCCTCTGCCAATGCTATGATGACACTCTCTACCCTTTATTGGGATCTAGGTCAGGGGGTACAGTAATTCGCAAGAGCGCGGCAAACAGATCAAACCATGCGCGCCAAAACAAAAAACAATCAAATCAAAAACCCTACTCAACAGTCGAGACCGCTCTAAACGTCTCTTGCTCTTCCCCGCAGTTGGAATCCATTCATTGCCCGATCGGAGCTCAAACAGGTACGAATTCCGTTCAGCTTCTTCTCCGTTTTTTCATTTGAATAATGAATCTCCGTTGTCTTAAACCTCTCTTGTCGCCAATTATCCGCAGACAACGTTCGCTCGAAGAATTTAGATCATGGTTTAATAATTTCCAATTTGTATTCTTCTGCTATGGCGCTCTGAATCAAGATGATATATCAGATAGGAAGTTGCTCCAATGGAGTATTTGGGAGCTTTGAATAGACTATATTAGGGATTTAGAACAGAGAAAAGGAAGATACGAGAGGGGTGAAGATTGAAGAGGAAGATGGATTTCTCATTATGCCTTCAATTACAGAGGATTATAATTATGTATCTTCTCACATGTTACAACTAGCTAGATTAGTTATAACAAACCTCGGCCAACAAACTAATCACAAGCCGATTACAAACGAGGCCCAAAAGAAGTAAAATGTTACAAATATTGTAACATAGCTTGTACTCAAGATCGAAATCTAGGAACATAACTTGCACATCTTCAGCATATTCTCATGCGGCGTCCTGTGGAGATTGGTCGGTCCATTGGATCAAGAATTGAGTTTTAGCTGACAGGCTCTTTCTTGTTGTTCGTTTAGCAAGCACAACCAGGGGTTTAAGCATAGAATCCACATTGAGAGCTTGCAACCAAGGTGGAATGTGGGGTTGTGTTTCTATTGGCCCTCTGAAAGCTTTCAAAAGAGAAACACGGAAGACGATGTGGATCTTAGCAGTAGTTTGTAGGTCACCTTGCCAATCACAACCTGAATCTGTAAAGGTCTAGAGTACTTAGCACTCAATTTCTCATTGCTCTTGTTATAATTGTGGCTTGTTTGTAGAGTTAGAATTTGTGTCATACAGAATCTCTCACATGGAATACTCCTTCAGTTATGTGACAGTCAACAAGTTGTTTGACTTGTTTCATTCTGTTATGAGCTCTGTGCAGGTTGAACTTCAACTTTCTAAGCATCTCTTCTCTCCCTTGTTGTCATCTATCCACCACAAGTCCACTTTAGAGTTTAGACTCCCCTTGAAGACAAGGAAGATGTATACGTGGTGGTTGATTATACACAACCTCATAAGTCATAAGGGGTCAAGTGGGTGGCATAATGATATGCGGTGTATAACACCACTCCGCTAGGGCACCTATTTACCACTTCTATTTGCACATGTTTTTCCCCTTGATAGGAGGAGAGTAGCAAATCCACCCCATGTATCAAGAATAACCCTTGCCAAAAAGTGCTTAAAAATACAGAATCTCTATCATCAACAATGGTTTGGGGTATGCCATGAGTTTATATCCATTGTCAAGGAGCCACCTCCAATACAGTGTACAGATGGACAATGCTCAAGAAATGGACATGCTTACTTAATCTGTCTATTACCACAAAAATCACTTTTTACCTTGAGACACAGGTAAACCTTCAACAGAATCCATGGACATATCTACCCATACCTTTTGAGGAATAGGCAAGGGTTGTAGTAGACTCGGGGTTGCTGTTATTCAATGTTTGCCAGCTTGACAGGTTTTGCATTCTGTGATATAGTGTGTCACTTCTTTGTTCATTGCTCTCCGAAAGAACAAAGCTTTGACCCTATTTAGAGTAGCATATCAGCATATGTGACTGACCCTACTAGATGAAGCATGTGCCTGGTGTAGAATTTTTTGCCTTTCGCTGCGGGACTGAACCCGCCACCAGTTTCACTTTTTCTCAATTGTTGGTGAGCCTACTAACAATGAGGAATGTTTGCTCCACCCTGCAACTGTTGGATAACAGTCTACTTGTGTTTATCTAACTGCCAAGACTCTAAGATCTGTGCATTAGGTCAGACTCAATTGTGGACAACACTGTCTGCATAAGTTGTGCATCTGAGACTTCAGGCAATGCATATGCTGCCTTATTGCCCTGTCCCTTTTTGTATTGAATCTCATTAGAAAACCCATGAGTTTATAAAGCTGAAATTGTTGGAATGGGGTGGAAACCTTATGTTCCAACTACCACATCAGGCTCTTTTGATATGTCTTTATGATGAAAGGTGGCCACTAGGTATTGTTCCCACTTTTGAACGGAGTGTACCACAAGTAGCGGTTCCTTTTTATATATTAACACTTTAACAGAGGCTGCTGCTCAGGCCCCATACCATAAATGCAATACGGCGAGTGTTCTGCAGAAGTATTGCCCCAATGCCTTGTTGAGAGGCATTTGTTTCTACCACAAATGTTTGGGAGAAATCTGGAATCGCCCGTACCGGCCGTACATGGGTAGAAACTAGATCCTGCTTGAGTTGACTAAAAGTTGTAGTAGTTGCAATTGACTATTGAAATGATCTTTTTCTGAGTAGATTAGTCAACGGCCTGCGAATAGAAGCATATCCTTTTATAAATCTTTTGTAATAACCTGTTAGGCCCAAGAAGCTCCTTAATTCCTTCTCATTCTCGGGAATATGCCAACTTGTCAGAGTTTGGACCTTCCTTGGATCTACTCCTGTACCAGAAAGGAAATGACCCATGTATTCCACCTTAGGGACAACAAAGATACATTTGCTTTGCCTGGCCACTAAGGTGTGCTTTTGTAGGACCCCCAACACTTCTCTGAGATGGCACAAGTGGTCTGACATACTCTGGCTATAAATGAGAATGTTATAAACATATCAAGACAAACTTCCTCAAGAATTGTTGAAAGGTATGATTCATGAGACCTTGAAAAGTGTGAGGAGCATTAGTTAAGCCAAAGAGCATAACCAGAAATTCATAGTGGCCAAGATGCGTCTTAAAAGATGTTTTACACACATATTTTGCATTTACCCTGATTCAATGATGATACCCAGCTCTTAAATCCAGTTTGCTCCAGCCAGTTCATCAATGAGTTCTTCCAAAATAGTATAGGGAACTTATCCTTTGTGGTTGCCTTGTTAAATTCCCTAAGTCCACACATAACCTCCACGAGCCATTCTTTTTGTCTACTAATCCAACTGAAGAAACAAAAGGTATGTTGCTCAATATGATAAACCAACTTTCCAACATTTCCCAAGTTAGCTTCTCAATAATATCTTTCTGTTTGTTGGATATCTGATGGTCTGAATACCTTCCTTGAGTGCGATATTATGGTCAAAAGTGTCCCTAGTGGATGGGAGCTCAGATAGAACCTGAAAGAGCTGAGTGTATTTTTCCAATATTGACAGGTAGGGACACTACTTCACCAACTTCATTGTGGCTGCTTAGATCCACCGGAGTCTTGTTGTCTTACTGGAGATGTATTAAACATATCTGTGCCACACTACCCATATTCTTAGCGAACTGCTCTCCTTTCATTAAGCTCATTTTTTGTCTAGCACTCCTTAGGATATACTGATATAGTTCCTAAGTAGATATTTTAACTCCATGTGCAATTGCTTGTAATTCCATCTGGCACTACCTAAAATCTTCATTGGATGCCCAACACAATATCATAACCCCCAACTGGCATGATGTACATGTCAGATGTACATTTTGTATTTTGTAATCTCCATCTAAAACCCTTACAAGCTTGAGTATACTGCAAATTAAACCCATCTGCTACTGCCACTTCTAGAGTACTCATAGGTTCCAGTTCCACAGAACACCCCAATCTTGTAGCTAACTAGTTGTCCATGAAATTATGGGTACTTCCTGTATCTATGAATAGCCAAAGTGCCTTTTTTCTTACAAACCATGTGACGCTCATGGCCAACTATAGCATTTATGGATATTGCTGCATCATTGTCACTTATTGTTTCTAGATCAGGCATTTCAAACTGTTCCTTTTCTTTTTGGCCCAAGACTTCCACCAATAACAAGTTAACAACAAAGTCTACTTATGGAAGTTTATGTTCACATTGATGGCCTCTCTCTCTTAAGGCTTGTCACAATAGTAATACGATTCCTTTGATATTTTCTCAGCTCTCACATTAGAAGGGATAATACACTTGGGATTTGTCTGGGATACAGATTGATTTGTTCTGTATGCACTAGTTGTATTCATATTGTTACAAGATCCCTGTGATGTATAAGATATTCTGGATTTGGAATTGGATTCTAACTTTGTCAATAGTGGTATATTATGCTTCCCCAATCTACTGCTTTCGTGGATTTTACAAGCTTCCAGGGTCTCCTCCTGTAGTCTTGCATATTCAATGACTTTGGCCACAAATGTTGGGTTGATAGCTTCAACAAATGGCTCAACTTGGAGTTTAAGCCATACCACAATGTTGTCCAGGAATTATTCCTGAGGCATAGTAGTCCATCTCTGAATTAGCAGACCTTTTACCTCTCCAAATCTGTCTACATATTCCTCTTAACTCATTTTTTGACATAATTTGTTAATTTCCTTTACAATGTTATCATGTTTATTGTCCTTGGCACCTAGATCCACAATAAACTCTTCTCATTCTACATTATTTCTGTTTTATCTGTAATTGCTAAACCATATCTGAGCTTTGCCTCTCAAACGAATTGCGGCCAAATCCATCTGATTTTCCAGCAGTAAAAATAATCCATTACCTTGGATTTTTCCCTTCAATTGTAGGAAATTCTATCTTGAGATTAAAATGGGATAGGTTCTTGCCTTCACCATGGTTCAAAGTACTTCCACCTGAATCTTGTCTTCCTGATCCATTCACCTGTAAATCTTGCAGCTGTGTCAACAAGAGCTGTACTTGCTTCTCCATAACCCTGTTATGTTCCAGGAGTTACGTGCCTACGTGGACATCCATTTTCACTGTTGTTCAATCATTTTCGTAAGAGCTTCCTCCACCCTGATTTGTGCGCGTATGTTGGCTAGATTTTGATGAAATGGAATCGACTAATTCTTTGATACCAATGATGCAGCAAACAGGAAGCCTGCTCCAAAGCAGCAAATAAGAGCTTTCTCTTTATGCCTTCAATTACAGAGTATAGATATATATATATTCTCACACGTGTTACATCTCATAGCTAGCTAGCTAGATTAGTAATGACTACCTTCAACCAACTAACTAATCACAAGCTAATTACAAATGAGGCCCAAAAGAAGTAGAATATTTCAAGTACTTTAACACAAGGTACCAGGTCTTGTGTAAAATTTTGGGATATCTTCCTGATCTAGCGCAATGCATACTATTCATCCTGGAACTCTTCACCCTGTCCTCTCAGAGTGGTTATAGTAAGTAAATTATTAGGGTGAATTGAGTCTGGGGTTGCTCCGATGGTGATGGATGCCATCAAATCAAAATATGCGTTCATTAGGAATGGAATGAGCTTATAATGCTAGCCAAACTATGAAACACACACCTCCTCCATGGGCACGCCAGTTATTCACCTAAACATTACTTCAAATCTTGTTCTGTTGAAAAGAAGCATCATAATATTGCCACAAAACTACAAAAAGGCGGGGGATTAGACCAAAAACATCCAAACAGAAAACACAAGTGCACATGAACAACCACACTATCTGAAATTTGTGTAGCAATACTCTACAAGATGTCAGAGGGATGACATTTGATAGCAAACATAAGAAATGCAAACTAGTTATACTCTAAATTGTCAAGTTGACTAAGATAATCTGCTTGTTTATGTCGCTGTTTAGAGTTTAGGCGTGCATGAATCTAAGATGGACTTGGCTGTCAATACCACCGATATCAGTCTCATATACAACCTACCAAGGAGCAGTCTTATCACGCATATCTTATCCATTCTTTTCTTAATGCCAAATTTAAACCCTCATCTAAACCTTTAGTTTCAGAAGCTGCCATGGATTGTTTCCCATAAAAGTTCCTGAAGCAGCAAATGAAATTACCCTTAAAATCTTATCTTCTCATTTCCATTCCATTAATTTACTGCTTTGTCTCTCCTACTATCATCTTGGCGAGTCTTCTATAAGTATGGGCGTAAGTTGGTTTAGCTTTAACACCAAAACAATGTTTCTTAAGTGCACAGTTGTATGTGTAGACGCTTTTATCCCAATCTATCCCTCATTATAAGGAAGAATATATGCATTATTTTATCTCATTGTTCTGCCATATTTTTGTTTTTGTGTATTGCGATACTTATTTAATTACAAGATTAATCAATCCCATGAAAATTGTAAGAGTGACTTTGGGAACTTCTGGTTGAAAGTTATCAATGTTAAGCAGAGCTAAGTTTTCTGTTTTATCATTTTATTTTACCACAAGTGGCCCAACATTTAACTCCAGAAATTCATTAATGATGATTTTGGCATTTGGGATTAATGATATGTGTCAAATGTGAATAAAGTCTGATAATCATGGCATCATCCTTTTGTCTCAAAGAAACACTTGTTCATAAGTTTGTATAATGGAAATGCACATTACAGGCAAGTGCTGTTGATTCCTATACTAACTAGTATACCCCTCCTCTTGTTATCTTACATCCATGAAAAATTGCTCATTTTGTGAGCATGAATCAAATGATACAAATTTCTCATTATACATCATGCCCTTTTGTTGAAGGGACCTTTCCAAGAAATACCTATGTTTCCTGCTTCTAGGCTTACATTTTAAAATCACATTTCCTCTTGAGATGAGAAATATTTGATTGTACAACAATTTGTTAGTCAACAAACTTCTACCCTAGGAAAAATCTGTCATATCTGGCCTTGGTTAGTTTTCTATTTAGCAGTCACCCCTGCATCTGAACTGCCCTTCTTTTGCGTTTCATTTTTGTTCTTGGCCAACCTGCTTGCTGGGAAGTGTAGCCTGGCCATGAGAGGCCGTGGTGCTCTTGTTTTTTGATCAAATCCCCTTACACATACAAATCCTACATAATATTTTTGAATTATATTAGCTTAAGGGCGGCTGTTGATATAGACAAAAGGCCCTACCAGCAGACTGCTTTTTGAATGTCTCATTGCTATTGCCATTATTAATTTCAAAAGTTGCTCGTACCTCTCCAGAAACAATGCTGAATTTGTTCTGTCGACAAGCCTAATAAGTACAAACAATCAGGCACTTTGATTTGATTCTCAATTAAAAGAATGTAAAATTGTAGGCCAATACCCATCTTAGTATACCTTTAAAAATTGTGGACACAGATGTCCCAAAGTAGACTGTCCTTCTGGGTAGATACCATATCATTTGTCTTGGAACATCAATTGGATTAAGACTGGATTCATGATCAGCAAATACCTGCACAACCAGTATCCCTTTTTACAAAATTTAATTATAGAATGATGATAAGCACAAACTGTCCAAGTATTCTTCCCCTGTACACTTGCACATTATGGCTCAAATCAGTTCAATATTTCTTGAACACCCATCATTCCCTAACTTATGAAGCTATCATATCTCCATTTGCACAATATTGCTTCCAATTTAGCATCATAGATACCCCTATATATATGTTTGTGTGTGTGTGTGTGTGTTATGTTGTGTTTCATGATGTGCATTTTGATTTTACAAGATCAATTTTGCAATGTAATTTGACTATAACAACTATGTCAACTCGTTGCCATTTAATAATATTTCCCATGTAATTTAAAAACTTATGATGATGACGGTTTTAGAAATTTATGTCAGTATTCATTCTAAGATTGCTATAGAAAGGCTTCAGGCTTAAAAATCCACCACTGTTTTTGAATTGATTTTTTAGTGCTAATTCAATTTGGACTGCTTAATGGCACTATACATTTCATGCTTCCAACCCCGGCATAGTTGGGATTTAGCTGCTTATGAGATATCCAAAATCTAAACAAAGATTCTCATACATAATGATTGCATATTTATATTTACCTCGTTCACTTGGAAATATGTGCCATTAAGTGGGAAGCTCCCTCTTGTTGCTGTTCGGCATGGTATCTAGATCATTTTATGCATCTCAGTTATTGAAGTACTGAACTGTTTTTTTGTTTATACTAGCAACCTTTTTATTGAATATGTATCAAAGGGCCTCTTACCAGAAGGGTGCCCCTAACTGTCTGTGAATTGGTTTCCCGTGCACTGCTGCATGAGTAACATGTAGTCTCCTCGCACAGTTTACCTGATGCCTGGGTATTACACTTTGTTTCAGGCAGCTGAATTGAATTGGCTGTCTCACCTGGGTTATCGATACATGTGAGGTAAGCCCGCATGATACAACACTATGCTAATTGTAATAATAATCTCTCCACACTGTCAAATACAACTCTTCCTCCTAAAACATAGGCTAAAGACATTTTGAAATAAGTTGTATCATGAAGAAGACAGCAAAATACTCTGCCAATGCTTGGACATTAAGCATTACTCATTGTCAAACCACTTTGGTCTAGTTCCAAGACATTCTTTGCTTGTAGGAGGCGAGATCTCGGGGAAACAACTGATGCACGCGATGCCCAAGTTCTAAAGGCCCTGTCGGGCTCCACTTTTCCCCAAACATTTTTGATAAGCGAATTCATTTAGTGCTACTCCACGGGCTAAGTAACTATTGTACTACAAAAGATGCTTATTATTATCTTTCTAAAAAGACAATCAAACATTACCCTATGGGCTAATTGGATATGAATTGTTTTGTGTTATCTAGATTGAATGCTTGGAACATATATATATATCTGTGTTATCTAGATTGTGGACAACTTATTTCTGACCTAGACATCTTGAAAGTCAGCTAGAAGGATAGGGCAAATGGACAATATCAGAATAAGAAAAAGACATTGGAAAAACTGATAGTGACCAACTCTATTTGCACCCTTAACTGGATGCAGGGCATTCCTATTTAATTTTCTATTTTTCTCTTAGACTTTACTGGATCACATAATCCTGAAATCCATAGCTTTATTTTCTTATGAAATGCTAGGAGCTAGTTTTGCTCAATGTATCAATGAAGAGCAAGATAGTCATATATTTAGAATTCATGGATCCTGAGAGATTTTAAAGTGTTTGCTTACCTGGTGTCCATATAGCAAGAAGGTATGGACTTGGATCATCAGGTTCACGCCTATCCATCTGAAGTTAAAGATTGTCAGTCACAATAGTCAAGATGGTCAAGTCTATTGTCATCTAGCCAAATATTTAACTTCAAACAAAGTGAAGACTAATAACTAACCCCCTTGAGCAGTGGATGTGAGTCTGGAAGCTCATACCTGCAATTGATCATAGACACATTGGAATTTAGTGGGAGCTGATAGATACTAATAAAAGAGTTTTGTTGCAATGTAATGTATATAACTAAGTGATAAAGCATCTAGATGTCAACAATACATCATTTGGTCAACAGCTTCCTAATGATCAAGGACCTTGTATAACACTATAATCTGCCACTTTGAATATCATAGTACTTAGATCATACAGGCTTTCTATTCATTTGATAAATCATGTGAATGTGTATCAGTTAGAGATGTTTTTTTGTATCATAGTAAGTTCACCATTGTAAGATCTTCAACGTACTTCCTCCATGACTAGACATACATTATCAATGATAATTTATACTCCGTACTAGTTCTGCTGTCAGTATGCCACAGTTTTTTAGCTAGTCAGAAACTTACACTTGATGTTCCGTTCGCAGGTGACTAATGTTTTTAAGCTTGGTTGTTGGGATAGAAGCAGCATCCGGATTCAATGCAACTAAAGCTTTGGATAGATCTCCTTCTTGCATTCCCATATTTTGCTCTTGCAACACAGTCTGCAGGTTTGCTGTAAATTCTTTCATGTTGAGCTCAATTGTAGGAATATAATCAGGATCATCATAGTAAGCATCCTCAATATCACTTGCTGATACTTCTGGCTCAGGTGTTGCTGGCTCCTCGATAATAGGTTCACAGTTGCTAGTACTGGCTTCAGCTGCTTCTCTGTTTAAGCTAGTTATGTGGGGAAGTTGTGGCATTGGCCAGTTCAAGAATACAGGGACCGTGCCAGTTTCAATTGCAACTGTAGAATCTACAATACTTGTCCCTCCCGACCTTCCTGGTAGAAGAGGCTTTGGCTTGAATGTAGCAGCTGGATTTACATTGGCAGATACAGGTTGACTTGAACTAACCATACCTTTCACTTCTGGACCTGGAAGAGCAAGCCTTGCACTGCAGGTAGAATATAATTACCCTAAGATATCTTATGTGTGTTGCTGTATGATGCATTCATTAATATAAACATACTTGGAGTAATAAGATAAATGCTTTGCAAGTTATACATCATACAGATAATTTTCATTTTATGAAAAACTCATCACAGAAATGCACACAATTCTTATACAGATTTAATGAAATTTATAATTTTCAGTAACATATCTCAAATTTACAGAAAAACAGTGCACACCACAATGAACCCAATATAATCCCAACTCCACTGGGTTTGAGAGGCTAAGATGTACGCAACCTTACCCATGTAAAAAAGAGGTAATTTATGTTAGACCCTTGATGCATTGCTGCATTTACTTCCCAAAACTCCATAGAAAATAAGAAGCAAAAGAATTTTAATGTGCCATTTTGATTTAGTCCATCATATATCCAAAGCAAAAACATTTTCAAAAAATGACTCTTTTAGCTCCAATGACAATAGTGAATAGATGCCACAGAATACACTTGGATATTTTTCAGTTTTTCCAAAATATAATTTCGTTAATTGTATGACTTGTCTGTACTCTGTACTGGTGATTTGTTAGCCAAATAAAGTTCTGCTAGTTACTTGAGAAGTTTTGAATGGTAATTATTAATGCTTTTGATTTCATTTACGAAAGCACATACAAAGCCATAAAAAAACCACCTGAATCAAATGTTTGATCCCGTATTGGCTATGAAGTTCTCAAATGTCCACATACTAAAGCACCCTTTTGAATTCATCAAATGTTTTATTTACCCTTTTGATTTCAAAAATAGGGGAATAGTTAGGATCAAATGTGCCTTGTCACTGCGCCGCAGATATGAATGAAATACATGTAATAACTAACCTTGCAAAAGCACTTGCAAAATGTCTGCATTCTGCTCTCATTGGACATGCATTACAATTTGGTTTACTTTTTGTGCAGAAAACCTGCAAGCCGATCACAAGCAATCATATAGCTCACTCCAAACTGTCAAAGTAATTTCCGAACACCGGATTGAATTGAACCCCAAAGCATCAGAAATATACCTTTCCAAATGTAATCATTTGATAGTGTAGCTCATACCTGCAGTTAGTAGCATGTAGTCAGTGACTTATTGACATTTGACAGGTAATATTGGCCAATACTTAATAAGTTAGTCGATATCTATTTTGAAGATTTGATCTATTACAGTGTTTTCTGATCCAGTTTGCAGAGTCTTGGCCATAAATACTTCTGAATTGTCTCCAGAACTGGGTACCTGCAAGGAAACACTGTAAGGCCAATGTGGTAGAAATTTTTTGGAGGGAATGAACCAACTAATGTTACTCACAGCTCAAGAAGATGCAACTGGAGTGACTCCGGAAGTTGTTGGAGAGGAACCCACCCCAATCTAACAGCAATTCGTCCAACATTTGTATCAACCTAAGAAATGGAAATAATGAACTATGTCTCCAATATCAACTGTTTGATGGGTTTTGATTTGAGAAAATTAATCTTACAGGGAAAGCAAGATTGTGTAGTGTTAATAGCCGGACACACTCTACACTTTTCAGACCCAGTCCTCGTATACTTAATAGATATTCCCTGAAATACAAAAGGATCTATTATGTTGGAGGAAATTATGATGCAGGATACAAGCCACTGACTTAGTAAACTTATATGTATGGTTACACAAAACTTACTTGACTTTGTCTGGAGGCACATCTCTTAACCATTCCAGGTCTATACTTCCATGTTCTCTAACAATTCGGTTGAGGAATTCCTGCACAAGATGTACAATTTTTTGATCATCTTTTGAGTGTTCTCTCATATAAAGTGTATATTTCTGTTTTCATGATCTGACACTTAAAAAAAGGAATGTTGAGTTCTCATGCATACCTTGATTCGCTCAGCTAACATGTTGTTCATTCCTCTTTCCTTGATGGCATCCGAGATTTGCTTGACTTCTGCATGCCGAAGTGCTTCATAATCAATTGAGTCCATTGCATCCTTGCTCCTTCCTTTTTTATCATTCTTAGATTGGACTTGCTTTCTCAAGCTATCCCAATCAAATGTTGGTTTTCTATCTGCCATCTTTCTCTTTCTTGCATTTTCTGCAGTGATGTCATTCCCTGTAGATTGTTTGCTGGATGGATCTTTCTGCCACTCTGTATAAATATATATACTTATAAGTATCTAATAGCTCATTATTATTTTTTTGAGCGCTATTTACTTGATCTAATACCTCATATTTAATATTTTATCTACTATCCTAGGGGGCTTAGGTGTTGAACAGTACTGCATATATTTAAATTCTTGGCATTACCTGATTGTCTTTTAGCATTGGTTTCAGCTGGATGTGAATCTGCTGTGATTGTGCTTTCTGTCTGAATGACATTGGAAGTATCTTCATGACTGGTGGGCTGATTGATATACTGAGAACAAGAATGGTGTTGTAGGTTAGCATGGCACTCTGACTTACATAGAAATGCATTTTGCTGCATTCCTGGTGGTTGGTTCATCGGAGCTGCTTTTTTTTGGGCAATTGAGCTACTTATCTTTCCTGCCATCTGTCCCAATCTCTTACTAGAATAATCTGTAGTTTTTTCTCTGCTGATAGCTGATGAATGATTTATTGCAGTTTCCTCCCACGTACCATCAAAGCATGCTTCCTCTGATTCCAAGAGTGGTTTCACAGTCGACCAGAAGTCACCCAAAGCAGCTGCTGAGTTTTGTACACCTTGGAGATTAGATTGGATCTCGCAATCAAATGCACTACTACTCTTTGCAGCTGTAACATTTTGTGTGTTGTTCACTATATTTTCTGATTGCTGATATCCGAGAGTCGGACTCGTTGTTTCAAATAGTGGAACACCCATCCCCTGGTGCTGGAATTTAGGGAATGGAACTGTAAATTCTATGTTTTGAGGAATCGTTTGATCGCTGTGGAAATTCATTTGGCCTTGTTCACTTGTTTGATCTTCTGCTTCTGAGTTGGATCCAGAGCTGGACCTGACTTCTTCATTGACTTGAAAAGTGTAAGACTCAGAAGAATTTTGTGATGAAATGAGTTCTTCATCGGTTCTTTTTGTTCGCTCATTCGCTAAATGGACCTCTCCTGTCACTATATTTTCTATTGCAGATTCAGATTTATCACTGGATATCAGAGAGCTTTGGTTACATCTTGACTGCGTTTGAATGCTACGATATATGATAGAACCATCTGGATCCATTACTTGAATATCTGGTTCCTCAACCCATGCAGTTATGTTATTCTGTCCATGTGCTTCTTCCATGCAACTTTGCTTCACAGGAAACCTGGCTGCTAAGGACATGAAAGCAGAGCTGCATGCAATAGGATATCATTTATTTAACTATCTTGATATCAAGTTGTGCCCTTAAATATAAAGTCATTGGCCATACCTTGAAAGATGGTCTGTTACATTCTGTGTGAGGAACACTCCTATGACAGAGTCCACTACTGAACCCTTCCACCGTGAAAATCGTCTATCTCCTGCAAAGTCATAGTTTTGTTAAGTCTGAGTTTTAGCGTAAGACGCTGTAGAAGCCAATTCAGATTATTTTTCACAGAGTACTCACTACCTAAAATATGATATGGTTATTGAAAAGAATCCTAGTTAGTATATCTAGCCAAAAAATTCAAAACTCCATTTAATTCTTTCCAATTTATCATGCTGCAATCAGATCAACTAGAGAAACATATCTTGAAGTACTGTTCCAATATCTCAAAATCTGGAGATCAGTAGTTTATGAGATTTGTGATACCTTGAACAAGATGCATTCTTGCTATAAATGAGTCTGCTCGTCCACGGAATACTTCCCTTTCTTCTTCCCACCATTTCTCCTTATCCTTGTCCATTGTTTGTGTGCTTTCACTACCTTCTTTCCCCATCAACAAGTCCCAAAGTTTACTTGTGTCTGGATCAAGGTCAACTTTAGGCCGTGGCTTTCGCCTTTTAGTAAGATCATATTCTTCAAATGGTATCATTGCTCGATCTCCATTGTATGGAATAAGTGCATTTTGGTCATTCGGAACCTCGCCATTGTCACTTATAACAATGCGTTCCAATCGAATGGCGAGTATGTCAATTGAAACTGAGTACTTTAAACCATCATGTGGCCCTGCACCCAAAATGCTGTTGTAATTTTTACTTAAATGATAAAAAGTAGAAAAAAAACTGGTGAGTAGTTTTTATATTCTACAAACAGATGGATACCTCTCGCTTTTGTGGAGGCTTGTACTTCATTTACTGTTTTCTTTCTCTTTCCTGGAAGAGGCTTCTTAGTCCAAGATGTTTGATTGGATGAAGCCCTACCCACTTTTAATTTTTTTAAAGTAGTAGTGGCGGAAGTTCTTGATTCGTGCCCTAGCAGAGATTTGAAATAAGAAAGGGTTGGGTACTGATTGTGGAAGTTGTTGCTAATTGCAGTGAGAGCTTTGCAATCATCGACTCCAGTGCCTTGTCTTGAGATATGATCTGCCACTGTTTCTTCCCTTGAATGCAAATGATATGGGTAACTTTGCTTCTCAGTATCTACTGTGCCCAACTGACCTGACACATGCAGTTGCCTCAGGAATTGAAGCTCTGAAGCCAAGGGACTCGTTTGCCAGCTGGTTGAAATATCATTTAATCTGTGATCTGTTTGTCTGGGGGTTCTTGTGCCATGAGGATTTGTCTTTGATAATCTTTCATCAGCATGAGATATATAACTGCTCCTTTGAACATGTTCTGATAAATCCTTGATATGTGTAACACATGAAGGTGTACTTGTTGCCGTGGTCCCATAAAACTTGTTCTCAGACTTCCTTTTCTTGTGAGCCTCTGAACTTATCTCGAGCGAAGCACAGTGAATATTAGGTTGACCCATCCTAGACATTTCATGGCACAACAATCTAGATCTAATTACTCCGATGCTTTGTGGATGGGACATCTCAGAACTGTATTGGTGGTAGTCTCTCTTGGATCTCCTTTCGTCACTCATATCACCCGTAACCAGCTGACTGATGCTCTGCAATGCTGACTGCATCGGTGCACTCACTCTATTTTGGCTCATTGTAGTTTGGTTTAATACATTTTGGACATTGTCTTGATAGAGGATCGCATTTGAAGTGTTCAGATTTCTAGCAATGGCATTCAATGTATGACTTTTACTTGTAGCTGAGGGGGTACTTGGAAGAATAGGCTTTTGGAGAGTAGAGTAGGTTTCTGCTTGCTGTTGTACATCTGCTTGTTGAGCTGGTGATGTAAGCACTCTGCTAGTGCTTTGACGAGCATCCAAATCAAAATTAAAAGGCTGGTCTCTGTGTTTGTGTGCTTTGTCTACCTTGTCCTCCATTTCTGTTTCCTCATGGCTTTCATTTGTTGCTTCGTTATCTATGTTGAACTTTAGTGCCCTCTTGCATGGTTTTGCAAGATTTCCATTTGAAACTGAAACTTCATTTGCACTGTCAGATTGCTGTAGTGGAGAGCGCTTGATGTTCTTTCTTCGGACATACTTCCTTTTTCCAGTTGGATTCTCCTTGGGTGCATTAGTCTTTTTAGCAGAAGCTTTTCGGGTTCTTTTGGGTTTCCCTTCCACCACCACCTTAGGCCGATGTTTTCTCCTCTTCCGAGGTTTCAGCTTGGGGGTCTGGATATTAGGGTCAACATCTCCATTTACTGCATTTCCAGAGCTGTGTTCCTTAAGCAGTGGGGATACCCCATCAGATGATGAGCCTATAAGATTCAGTATATGCCCTACAGTGTCGTTATCTTCCTGTGTACAATCAGCAACCGTTTCCTGCTTCTCCTCAGGACTTGAGCTTTTCTCTACAGTATCTGGCGGGATGCTCCTTAAATCTTGCACCTTATCTGGTGTCACTGGTGCCAATGTGGTGAAACTTGCTGTGCTGGAGCATGCAACAGTCCCCGAAGGATGTGAATATAGATTCCGGTTGGTGGGACCCGGTATGCAAAATCCATCTGTCATAGGTCAGCATTTCCTTTATGAGTCAAAATTAAAATATCCTTGCAAAATCTACATTTGAACAAACACATTTTTTAAAAGTGTAGCTTTCCTATGACGATTATCATGCTTTTTTACATATATGCATAATAACAGTGAAAAATAGTTTACCTAAACATTATCCTTCACAAAGTACACTGAACTATATTGACGTAAGCTAAAAAATTGACGTTTGGCTCTATACATTTTCTTTATTTCCCAGGATTGAGCCATGCTGTAAAAATCCCTCTAGATCCGATTAATCTTTGCCTAGGTGCTAGCCTCCCTTCTTTTCCTTCCTGAATTGGTCCTGCGTTTTCTCCTATGCTCTACTAAACCTCTCCCAAGCCTTGCTTTAAAGGCGGGCTAGGCAGTGCCTAACTGTCCTGATTTTAGTCTAGGCGGCTCACAAATTGTCCTGGTGCCTAGGTGCCCTCCAATTATAATTTATTTTTTAAAACTATTCTTAGCTAAAATGATGTTTTTTTAATTTAAACATTTTTTACACAGTATATCAGATGATAATAGATGTTACATAAAATGTGATATTTTTATGCTTATCTTTCTGTTTTGGGAACGATAATCTGTACACATTTGATGCATAATACTTTATCTTATGATCTCAGACACATTAATTGAAATGCACATGTTTATATTACGTAGTATAAAATAATATGTTATAAATCTAGGTGCTAGGAGGCCTTTCAAATGATAGAGACCTTGAAGGTTTGCTACCATTTAGAATGAAAAGTCTCGGCATTTATGGTGCTTGGTTCGAGGTGTGGGAAGAGAGGGAGGGGAGGGGCGGGAATGGGAGCATTATTTTTTTTGCTTGAGGCGTGTTTGGTTGGAGGGGATTGGAGGGTAGGAGAGCTTCAAGATTTTTGAACCAAATGAGTGGGGATCATTTTCCTCCCCTCCCCTCCAACCAAGCAAACCCTTAGTTCAAGTATCAAAAAAGATGTATATTGTAGACTACATATGACACGGGGAAAGGAAAGTGTACCTCGTGGTTGGTATAGCCGGTTGTAAACGTCGGAAGCTGCATATGAACTCAATGGATTGCATCTATTGTTATTATTACTATCATTACTGTTGTAACAATAATTCCCTTCAAACTGAGAATATGAACTGCACTCCAGTGGTTTATCATTCACAAATGCATTCTTATCTGGTGCTGCATTACTCTGATGTGTTGTCTTCAGGTTTCTCTTCCACAAAACCTCTGCCAGAGTTGGACGGCTTTGATTTGCCCCTACGTTCCGGTTCAGGTTAGTGCTTTGGACTTGTTCTATTGAAGGGTTGTTCTGAAAAGCCCCCATTGCCCTGTTTGCCCCTCCCACTGGGTTCACATTCCCAGTTTTCTCCCCTCCCTCATCTGATTGCAGAAACTGCCCGTAGATGTCAACCA
Source organism: Cuscuta campestris (assembly GCA_900332095.2). Taxonomy (NCBI): domain Eukaryota; kingdom Viridiplantae; phylum Streptophyta; class Magnoliopsida; order Solanales; family Convolvulaceae; genus Cuscuta; species Cuscuta campestris. Next base: position 2,569,868 of record OOIL02002239.1, read on the forward strand.
ATTCCTGCCAGTCTGCCATTTCCGTCGGCTCCTCTTGCGGGATTTGCTTGTTTGGTTCCACCTGGTTTGGAATGGATCCAGGTAAAATCTGCCTTTCTAGTGGTGTTTCTTGGCTGTGATTTATCATCACCCTCTCCACTGGTTTCATCTGCATATTTTCGGCGTGACACGGACCAGGTCGGGTTAAGATCTCCACTTGGTTCGTTCTGGCTCCGCAGGGATCAATCAGGTGGGGCCGCTGTGGTGGTTCCTGGCAGAGATTCATCATCTCCGCCAGGCTCCACTGGGTCACCCCTGGCGGTTCCCGCCAATTTGTCATCGGATTCCCTCGCGAGTCGGCGGCCAGAATAAGGCTGGGCCCCGGCATGGTCGGCATCACCGGAGGAAGCCCATTGCTCCCCACTCCATTCTCTTGGGTGATAAAAGGTTTCCTCCCCAGATTCATAGATGAAGATCAAAAGAAAAACACACCTTTCTTCACTTATATCTTCCCAACTCCAAAACCCACCAGATAGTGCATTTCAATCCAATGAGCCTAAACTCTACCTAATCTGTCAAAGCAAAACAGAAAGAAGTTTGTTTTATTATGAAGAAAGAGTAACTGTAAAATAGCATCATGCAATTACTGCCAGCAAATTCATTTCCATGAAACAGTAAAAAAAATTAAAAAAAATCCCATTTCTGAAATCATGCCTACCCAGTAATCCTCTGTATGTGTGTGTAGTTACTGCAGCAATTAGAATTTTCCAAAAATGATTAATAATACTAATAAAAAAAAAAAAGAATCCATGGAAATTCAGAAATAACAGTAATAAAAATGCTCATGAAACAACCAATCCACAAAATCAGAAGTATCAAACCCAGTAAATGTATCAATGAATTAGAGAGGATTTTAACCCAGCAAATTAAATGTGGTTGAGATCAAATCTGCCACGTGATTTGTGCAGGTTTTAATGAAGAAATGCAAATCACCCCCCAAAAACATTCTCTCTTTTTTTCATTTCTAAAACAAAATTCATAAATCAAAATGCAAAGAATTTAATCTGGGAAAGTAATTGCTGCTATGCTCACCGATCAGGAGAGATAGAGAGATAAAGACAAAGAGAGAGAAGTCTGCCCCTTAACACCAGATTGAAAGAGAGAGAGAGAGAGAGATAGTAAAAGGGTATATCTAATTTCACAGAGACAGCTTTTATTTATAAAGAAAAACACAGGCAGTGTTGGCAGTCAGTACTAGGTTCCATTTTCAAGGATCAAGATTTTATGTTCCAAAATTGTGCTTTTTCATATGACGAGTTATGAAGCTATTGTCGCCAGAACTCGTCATATGTCATAGTACGTATTTAATACTTTTATTTCATATTTTTACTATGAATTGGTTGATTGCACGTGACGATGCCTCCCCCGTTGAGGGGTTGACATTTGACTCGAAGTTATGACTTCGAGTCTGACTTGCAATTTTTTTTTAAATACAAGGTATTACAATTTAATATTTTTTTACTTTGTAAATTATACATTGTTATGGTGAAACCCTTTCATAGATCCAGCACAATGCATGTTTTTTCCATTATTTTTATACTCCCTATGTCTAAAATAATGTTACTATTTGATTTTTCATGATCTCTAATGTGATATTTTGATTGTTAATATCTATAATTATGTATTAAATTTTCAATAAAAATATACCATTTCCAAATTTCATTTCAAGACAAACCAATAATGATAAGTCTTACAATAATATTCAATATTTTTTATCAAAACGTTTTACAATTTTGACCCGAAAAAAACAAATATGAACATTATTGTTAGAGTTTTAACCATATTTTGAGCTTGTGATTGAGTTGATTTTTTTGACATTGGTATGAGAATTTTGTTGACCAAGATGTCACGAGTTAAAATTCCATTTTCACCCAATTTTCACAAAATTAATTTTTCTCGTGCATGGTTCGAGCAAAAATAAATCTCGCTGCACGTGAGGGAGTATGTTAGAGTGTAAAACATTTTCTGGACTTGCAATCACACATCTTGAGATTTTGGTTGAATTAATTTTTTGACAATTATTTTGGGATGGAGGGAATATAAAAGTCGTGCTTTTACACGATGAGTTATGAGATTGCTATCGATACTTGTCATATATAGCATATGCATTACTCTGTAATAACTTTATTTCTCATTTTACAATGAATCGGTCAATTACACGTGGCGATATCAGACCCGTAAGGCGTTGACATTTGACTTGAGGTCACGATTTAGAGTCTTGTAAGCAGTCTTTTAGAAAAGCACAATGTATTACAATGTAGTATAACATTTTGTTTTTTTTAAAAAATAATTTTTACATGCAAGACTCGAGCAAAAAAGAAATCTTGCCTGTACGTGAGGAGTGTGTTAGAGTATAAAATATATCATTGGTCTACAACCACAAAACGTGAGTTTTTGGTTTGGTGGTTTCTTGACAATTATTTTGGGACAAAGTGAGTACAAATTCGAGCTTTTACACGATGAATTGTGACAGCGCTGTCAGTACTTATTATATATGGCATACACATTACTTTGTAATAACTTTATTTCTAATTTTACAATGAACCGGTCAACTACACGTGATGATATCACAATAGTAAGGTGTTGACATTTTACTTGAAGCTATCATTTCGAGCCTTGTAACTAGTCTTTTAGAAAAGCTCAAAGCATCACGACGTAGTATGAAGCTCTCTTTGAAAAAAATTAAATTTTACGTGCAAGTCTCGAGCAAGAAGAAATCTCATCTTCACATGAAGGGATGTGTTAGAGTACAAAATGTATTATGGACTTACAACCACAAGCTTGAACTTTTGATTGAATTGATTTCTTAACAAATATTTTGGGACGGGAGAGTATAAAAGTCGTGCTTTTACATGGTGAGTTATGAGACTACTATCACTACTCGTTATATATAGCATACCCATTATTCTGTAATAACTTCATTGCACATTTTCAAGGATCAAGATTTTATGTTTCAAAATTGTACTTTTTCATATGACGAGTTATGAAAGTATTGTTGTCAGAACTTGTTATATGTCATACGTATTTAATCCTTTTATTTCATATTTTTACTATGAATTGGTTGATTGCACGTGACGATGCCTCCCCCGTGAGGGGTTGACATTTGACTTGAAGTTATGACTTCGAGTCTGGCTTGCAATTTTTTTAAAATACAAGGGATTACAGTGTAATTTTTTAGTTTGTAAATTTTTTAGTTTGCACGATGCATGTTTTGTCCATTATTTTTATACTCCCTATGTCTAAAATAATGTTAATTTTTCATGATCTCTAATGTGATATTTTGATTGTTATATCTATAATTATGTATTAAATTTTCAATAAAAATATACTATTTCCAAATTTCATTTTAAGACAAACCAAATAGGATAAAATTTACAAAATTACTCAATATATTTTTTTCAAAAAGTTTTACAATTTTGACCCTAAAAAATCAAATATGAACATTATTGTTAGAGTTTTAACCATATTTTGAGCTTGTGATTGAGTTGATTTTTTTGACATTGGTATGAGAGTTTTGTTGACCAAGATGTCACTAGTTAAAATTCCATTTTCACCCAATTCTCACAAAATTAATTTTTCTCGTGCATGGTTCGAGCAAAAATAAATCTTGCTGCACGTGAGGGAGTATGTTAGAGTGTAAAACATTTTCTGGACTTAGAGGGTGTTTGGGAATGCATCTGAAAATAGTGTATAGTTTCTACTTTATTAAAACACAATTTTAAATGTTTGCTAATCTGCTTAAGCTTATAAATTATGACTTTAGAAGTTAAAATTGAGGTTTAGAAGTGCTTTCTAGCAAAGCTAAAAATACATGCTTTCTGCTCCTAAATTATGACTTCTACTTTTACATAACTCACTACACTCCCAAACACCCTCTTACAATCACACATCTTGAGATTTTGGTTGAATTAATTTTTTGACAATTATTTTGGGATGGAGGGAATATTAAAGTCGTGGTTTTACACGATGAGTTATGAGATTGCTATCGATACTTGTCATATATAGCATATGCATTACTCTGTAATAACTTTATTTCTCATTTTACAATGAATCGGTCAATTACACGTGACGATATTACACCCGTAAGGCGTTGACAGTTGACTTGAGGTCACGATTTAGAGTCTTGTAAGCAGTCTTTTAGAAAAGCACAATGTATTACAACGTAGTATAACATTTTGTTTTTTTAAAAAATAATTTTTACGTGCAAGACTCGAGCAAAAAAGAAATCTTGCCTGTACGTGAGGAGTGTGTTAGAGTATAAAATATATCATTGGTCTACAACCACAAAACTTGAGTTTTGGTTTAGTGGTTTCTTGACAATTATTTTGGGACAGAGCGAGTACAATTTTGAGCTTTTACACGATGAACGTAACTGTGACACCTTTGTCAGTACTTATTATATATGGCATACGCATTACTTTGTAATAACTTTATTTCCGATTTTACAATGAACCGGTCAACTACACGTGATGATATCACAACAGTAAGGTGTTTACATTTGACTTGAAGCTATCATTTCGAGCCTTGTAATCAGTCTTTTAGAAAATTAAAGCGCAAAGCATCACGACGTAGTATGACGCTCTCTTTGAAAAAAATTAAATTTTTACGTGCAAGTCTCGAGCAAGAATAAATCTCGTCTTCACATGAAGGGGTGTGTTAGAGTACAAAATGTATTTTGGACTTACAACCACAAGCTTGAACTTTTGATTGAATTGATTTTTTAACAAATATTTTGGGACGGAAGAGTATAAAAGTCGTGCTTTTACATGGTGAGTTATGAGACTACTATCACTACTCGGTATATATATCATACTCATTATTCTGTAATATACTCGTATATCTTTATTTCACATTTTGAAGGATCAAGATTTTATGTTTCAAAATTGTACTTTTTCATATGACGAGTTATGAAGCTATTGCCGTCAGAACTTGTCATATGTCATACGTATTTAATCATTTTATTTCATATTTTTAAAATGAATTGGTTGATTGCACGTGACGATGCCTCCCCCGTTGAGGGGTTGACATTTGACTTTAAGTTATGGCTTCGAGTTTGGCTTGCAATTTTTTTAGTTTGTAAATTATACATTGTTATGGTGAGACTCTTTCATAGATCCAGCACGATGCATGTTTTGTCCATTATTTTTATACTCCCTATGTCTAAAATAATGTTACCATTTGATTTTTCATGATCTCTAATGTGATATTTTGGTTGTTATATCTATAATTATGTATTAAATTTTCAATAAAAATATACTATTTCCAAATTTCATTTCAAGACAAACCAAATAGGATAAAATTTACAATATTATTCAATATATTTTTTTCAAAAAGTTTTACAATTTTGACTCGAAAAAAAAACAAATATGAACATTATTGTTGGACTTTTAACCATATTTTGAGCTTGTGATTGAGTTAATTTTTTTTACATTGGTATGAGAGTTTTGTTGACCAAGATGTCACGAGTTCAAATTTTGTTGACAATTATTTTGGAACGAAGCGAGTATAAGTTTGAGCTTTTACACGATGAATTGTGACACCGCTGTCAGTACTCAATATATATGGCATACGCATTACTTTGTAATAACATCATTTCTTATTTTACAATGAACTGATCAATTACACATGATGATATCACAACAGTAAGGTGTTGACATTTGACTTGAAGCTATCATTTCGAGCCTTGTAACCAGTCTTTTAGAAAAGCACAAAGCATTACGACGTAGTATGACGCTCTGATCCCTTTGAAAAAAATAATTTTTACGTGCAAGTCTCGAGCAAAAATAAATCTCATGTGCACATGAAGGGGTGCGTTAGAGTACAAAATGAATTCTGGACTTACTACCACAAGCTTGATCTTTTAATTGAGTTAATTTCTTAACAATTATTTTGGGTCAGAGGGAGTATAAAAGCCGTGCTTTTACATATATGGTGAGTTATGAGACTACTATTAGTACTCGTTGTATATAGCATACCCATTATTCTATCATAATTTTATTTCACATTTTATAATGAATCAATGAATTACATGTGATTATATTATACGAGTAAGGTGTTGACATTTGACTTGAAGATATGATTTGAGTCTTGTATGATGTCTTTTAAAAAAGCAATATTATGACATAGTATAATACTCTGTATTTATCTGCATTACAATGTTATGTTGGGACTCTTTCTTGAATCCTCACAATGGATGCTTTGTCCACAATTTTTATATACCAGCACCATCTCCTTCTTTTCAAATTTGATTATTTTTTTGTAAACGTTTTTAAACTCACACTATTATAAGTGAAAAAGCATCACATTATGCTATTAATTATGGTATAAGTTTCGCATCAACAAATTTATTTTGAAATATAACTTTAAAACATTATATTTTTATAATATACATAGATCAGAGTATTAACATGAAATAGAGATATTAATTGTCAAAGTGTTGCATTGAAGATTGTAAAAACTTTAATAGAAAGAAAACATTTAGAAGAAGAGAGTAAATAATGTTTTTAAGCCAAATCAGGAGTAATTGAGGTTCAAACTTTATCTAATTTTAATTTTGAGTCAAACTGGACAAATATACTGAGATGAACGAAATATATTGTTATGGTGAGATCTATCTACATATTGTGCACAATTGATGCATGTTTTGTATGTGTGTGTGTGTGTGTGTATATATATATATAATGCATTTACTTTGATATATAATCACTTTATTCACATTTCATAAATTATAATGAACTAGTCAATCAGACGTGATAATATCAGTATATCACACCGGTTGAGGCGTTGCCATTTGACTTGAAGTTATGACTCAAGTCGTGTAAGCAATCTTTTAGAAAAGTACAAAGTACGGAGTATGACACAATATAATACTCCATATTTATCTATATTACACCGTTATGTTGAGACTTTTTCTTGAATCCCGCACAATGAATGCTTTGTTCCCATTTTTTATATACCACGTCAATCATATTCTTTTCACATTTGATTTTTTTTGTCAAAGTCTCTAAACTCCGACCGTGCATAATATGTGAAAAAAACATCACACCATCCACGTCAATAAATTTATTTTGAGATATACTATTAAAATATTGCATTTTTATAATTCATAAGGTGTATCCATATCTAAATATAGATTTTAATAGTCAAGATGTTGCATTATAAATTGTAAAAACATCAAATTGAAAAAAAAAATCAGAAGAGTGGAGCAATAATGTTTATAAGCCAACCGTTAAACTAAAGAATAAAATAGTTTTGTAATAAAAGACATCATTCTCATCTAAAATTCCTTGTTTGGAAATGAGCTTTTAGGTGTTTTGGTTGCTATTTTTGTCAATTGTTAAATAAAAAAGTATTTCATAAAACTATCTACCTGTTTGTCTTGACTATTTGCGTTTCTAGGTAAAAGTACTTTTTACAAAATCAAACTGTACAAAAACCTTGAAAAATATTTAAATGTATATTTTTATTTAGGTTTTATTTTTTGGGCAATATAAGTTGTGCCAATAAATTTGTTTCACAAACCAACTCTAGTAGATATTCGACCAAATACTTGTTTCATTTTTTTATTGTGATAAAAATTCATTGCCAAACACACCAAACGAGATGAAGGATCTGTTTGACAATAATAAAAAAATTGTTTAAATTAAATGATTTTAATTTTTTTAAATTACAACATCCAATTTTAAATTTTTTAAAGTTAATCTGTAATATTAAAAAAATTAAAACAACTACGAAAAATATTCTTATCAAACAAGGCCGAAATATACTTTTGGTCGTTTTGGAACAAAGAATTGACCAATTGAGGGAATGGGCACGTTATTTTTACCACTCCTAAATAAATTTTCCAATAAAAAATACTATCTTTCTGAATTAAGCTAGGGGTACACCAACATGGGGTACCCCAAGTGTACACCAAAGCCAACACAGACACACACAGACACAAAGTGTCTGTGTTGCACAGACATTTTGTGTCTGTGTTTGTCTGTGTTGGCTTGGTACACTTGGGGTACCCCATGTTGGTGTACCCCTAGCATTGTCCTATCTTTCTACATATACTTTCTCAATCTTTCGAAACAGAACTGATCAAAATTTGACCATAATCTTTTTTATATAAAAAAATAATATTTTTTTTATAAGTGATGAATGGATATAATGAGAAAAATGAATATATATGAAGTTGAAAAATGAATTGGCGGAGAAAATGGGGCATCTGAGATTTGGTCAAAGTCCAAAATCAATGCACTATAAAACCTCCGAAACTTAATGCAAAGGATTGTCTCTTTTGTTGAAATCTGATTGTTTCATTTGGAACATCAGTTATTGTTTTCGCATCTCTGGGAATAAATTAATAATAGTAATAATAAAATACGGAGTATATAACTGTTTTCCGATTCGAGCGCTCGCCGTAAATGTCGCATCCCATTTTTTTCGGGTAATAGAGAATAGTTTCTTTTCTAATAGGGAGTAAAAAAAAGATAGAATCATATCCATACATTCTCTATATCTCCGGGATTGGTTTGATATTTAGTTGATGAGAGGAAGTAAATTTAGTAAGAAGTGGATAACAACGTTAGAAGCGGATCGGATAGTATCCGATAAGTGTGAAGAAGACTTGATAGACTTAATGAATTACGTGAAATAGACTTTTGGATTAAGTTATTTTGAGATATAACAAAAGGCTTCAACCAGATAAGATGTAGGTATCTAGAACGAGTATAGAACTTCCGTGTCGCTCAAACTTATCTTGCGACTCCATATCACCATATAATAAGAGATAACTTGATTCCAATCAAATAAAATAATCCATGACACTAAAATTAACAATATTCTCCCTATTTTAGTGTAATCCACCATTCATTTAATAAAATATAACAAAATAACAAACTTATGCATAAATGAAAAAATCCGAATGATTGAATTTTCATCTTAGTGTATTAAATCTTCTAAATTCTTGAAAATTGGTGTGTCACTAAGAATTAAAGTCTTGCTTTTCATTTGAATACATGAAGATAATATACACATGAGTTTAAAACACTCCTTTCTTCTAAGTCTGATATCACATTTCACTAGCCTTGTGTCCTTATCCTTTAAACGGTCGAGCACATACAGTTGAAGTCCAAGTTTCAAGAAGACAAAAAGCAGATAAACTTTATACTCATATATAGGTGGTTCTTTTAGATCTTATACCTACATATACAATATTTCGAAAGGTTAATTAAAAATATATGCTTCAACCTCCTTATCTTGAAGGTCCGAATACATACCTTGGGATGAAATGGCTTATGTGTTTCTAGATGTTAAACTTTTCACATTGAATTTAGCACCTAATATCATATTAGGTGAGAATTGGGTATCTCAACATGAGAGACATCATATAGACTTTAATCTCATCCCAATAGCCGACTTGTGCACAATGCCTCTTTTTAACCCTTTGTTTAAATGATCGACTAAATTGTGTTGAGTTTTAATAAACTACTCCGATATTACACCATGCTTGATCAAGTCACAAATCATGATATGTCTAACACTCAAGTGTCTAGACTTATCATTGTACAGTTAGTTATATGAATTAGCCAAAGTAGCAATATTATCTTGATAGATATTGGTGATATCAGTTTATGTCACAATGGTAAAACTAAAACAACAAACTTGGATTTTATTATTGGCGTAGTGATGCAAATCTATTTCTTTGAATCCCAAGATATAGTTCTTCCTCCAAGTAGAATTACACATCCACTAGTTGAGGAATAATTTTTAGTATAATTTTTAGTATTCTTTTTATCCAACTTGCACTGAAAAATCCTTCTAGAACTCAAGAATTACTATAGTGCACTAAGCTGTAGCCCATGGTTCTCTTCAAGTATTTGAACACTCTCCTCATATGTTGCTAATCATACACACCTCATTGATAGTGTATCCCTAAGTATTCTGACAATAAATGCAATGTGAGATCTTGTGTTGATCATGTACTACATTAAGTAGTCAATAGCCCTTGAGTATTTAAGTTGAGACTCTGTTTTTTTGTTAAACAAATGTTTAATGTTATGATTTATATGGTTGTTAATCAGAAAATAATTCTCACAATTGAACATCTTCAATATTTTCTCAAAGTAATGAGACCAACAAAGAGACATTATAATGCCTAGAATTGCCTCTTCCTCCCCTAAACCCATAATTTCATAGAAAAGTTTAATGATAAGAATTTCTTGGTCATATTGATTTGATCTTGGTCTGTGCCAAAGATCAACATATTGTTAAATTATAACTCCTTTACTAGGAACATCAAATTTATAATAACACATTTAATTTCTCTGCTTGGTTCAATAGGAGACCATGTGACTATAAAACATCATCAAATGTTTGGCATCATTGCTCTGCTACCTCGTTTAAGACACACATTGGCTTTTCCCATTTGCAGACATTATGCTCATTACCAGGCATGGTGACCTCTTCTGGTTGATTCATATAAAAATTCTCATTCAACTCACCACTCAAAATGTGGTTTTCATATCTATTTGATGAATAATAAAGTTATGATATATAACTACATGAACAACAACAACAAGCTAATAGTGGAAAGTTTTCCAATAGAGTATATGTATTAAAGTATTTCATTCCTTCCTTATGTCTTAAGTCTTGGATAATAAATCCAACTTTAAATTTATCGATGATACCGTCCACTTTCATCTTCTTTCTTAAAATTCAAGTACCTCACCAGCTGCTACGAGCCACCCCTTGGACCTTGCTACAGAGGGCTACTATCTATGGACTTCTGCTAAGAAGTTTATAATGTTGTTAAACGAGCGTGCACTCTATACTATTAAAACTTACTTGCAATCTAAGTAAATCCAATTTTTTAAAATAGCCTACAACACTAAAATTATCTAACACCTAACACTTATCCCAAAATATGAAGTATATGATTGTCGGTTTTGTTGGGAGCAAAGAATTAGAGAATAAGAGAACCAATATTTAAAGGTTCAACTCAAATCATTAGTATGAGACATTTTGGGAGATGCCAAAAAACAAAGTGTGAGAGTTTGGCACAAAGTTGACAATATCATACTAATGCAGGATTGGGGTAAGGATACATGTGGTCCCAACAAGTGGTATCGGAGCCCAGGTTTGTGTGGGCAAGAGCGGTGGATTGAGCAATGTAAGAAAATCTCGAGTGAAGATGTAATGACAAGATCAAAGACTGAAAGAAGATATACATGTGGTGCCTTGTTTCAAGTCTTCTCGAAAAGGCAGGTCGGACAACATGTCCAGTGAAGTTCTTGCGGTGGTACAAGATGATTTGGCAGATCAAATGGTGTAGCCTAGCGAAGAAGAGATCTGCGGTTCGAGCCTTGCATCAAAAGTCTTCCTGATAGGAGGTGGGTTGGGTGTCCCGCGAAGAGTGTAGCAGCGGTGCAAGATGATTAGCAGCTAAAAATGGATTACTGCTGGAGGAGAGGTCAGAAGTTGTGTAGTCCTAGTCTGAGGGGAGGTTTGTTGGCAGCAAACATTAGTCTCACATTGAAAGAACTGGATAAGAAGAGAACCAATTCTTATAGGTTCAACTCAACCCATTAACTAGTATGAGGCCTTCTGGGAGATGACCAAAACAAATCCGTTAGAGCTTGGCGCAAAGCGGACAATATCATACTAATGCGAGGTTTGGGTGAAGGTACGCGCGGTCTAACAGATTTTGATTAAAGATGACTTTATAAAAATTTAAAGTTAATGTGGTTAGTATTTATGTAGAAGGTGAAGACATAATGTGTATATCTCCTGCTAAATATTTTATGGTCAAGTAACATATAGAGTGTTTCAAATATATTGAAGGTTACAAGATTAAATTCCATTGAGCTTATTGACTCTATCTAATTGAATAGATTCAAAAACTATATAGGTAAACAGATACTACAGTTTTAATATAGTTATGAGTTATCAATACTAAAAGATATTCTGTAGATACCAATAAAAAAATTTAAATACTATAAAAGATACTCCGTATAAGAGAGTAATATTTTTTTCAATAGATATAAGAAAATAAAAAATAAATTTTGTCCGGAAAAACAAAAAAAAATGAAACAATATTTTCCCTCTTTATTGGTGGAAAAACCAGGATTTTTTTTTTTGACATTACCATGGGTATTGTTAAAGGTCAGAGATGGGTAATAATTTATGCAGTGCCGTGATTAGAAAAAAAGGAAAAAAAGGTTAACTACTTTTTGAGTTTCAACGAAAAAATAGAAAGAAAAAAAGGTAACCTACGGTAATTAATAATGTCATTTTTTTAAACTTTAAAATTTGAAATTATGTTTTTCTAAAAAAATATATCGGTACACTCTTGTCAGAGATTTGTATTGCTCTTTTAAATACATAACTTTTCACAAGTTTTGTAGTGTTATTTTGATAAAAGCATAATAATGGATTATCGAAAAACAATTCGGAACGCCACTCAAGAAAAAAATTACAATACAAAAAAATTGCAATACGATTCGGAGTGTCACTCAATAAAAAAAATTAGTGCAATTTTGGAAAAAAATATTGTACAATATTTACAACTTTAATGTTCTTTGCGAAAAAGATTATATTGTACTCCGTATTATCGAAAAAAAAGGAAGAGATGAGAGGAGCTTGCTATTTTCTTTCATTTTCTATCCAAAAATGAAAAGAAAATCACATTTCAGATTTGACTTTATGCTTTCCTTACTATTGGAATGTATTGCAAATATTGTATTTATTGTTGTTTGTGGGCCAATGTATAAATGGGCTATAGGTGAACTCATGTATATATATTCGCTTGTAATCAATGAATCAAACATAATTTGTAATCAATGAATCAAACATAATGTTATTCCAAAACAAAATTTATGTGGTATTAGAATCTTCTTAAAAAAGATTTCACGAATTCGAACATCAACGCCATCCAATTTTTAAATATAATTTTCACATGTAAGATTAGAACAAAAACATATCTTGCTTGCATATGAAGGAGCTTGTTAGTGTATAAAATTTTTCTTGAGCTACAATCATAAACTTAAGCTTTTACTTAGATTACTTCCTAGGTGAACATAAATTCGCAACATGGAACACCAACAATTCAATGATCCGTAATTAGATATTTAACAGTGCTGGTGAAACTATCGAGGCTTGTGAATTATGGGAAGATTTGAAAATTTGTTACAAAGTAATACCTATTCAAATGGTCCATGAATTTATCAAAAGAAATCCGAGCGTGAAAAGACGATTGATTTTTTTTCCTAGGGCTTGAAGATGAATAATTTAGAAGGATTAGGTCTCAAAATAAAGGTGCACTTCCAATCAATCAAATAACGAAATAAAAAAAAGTACACACATTATATAATTAGTTTAGGTACATTATGAATATAGGATTTTCTGTGTAAACCATACTATATCATTTCCCATTTCACCCAAATGATTCAAGAAGCAATGCATATAAACTTTCAAACATAAAAATTTAAGCTCATGTGAAAAAAGAAAATAGCATTGAGAGGTGATACCAGAGAAGGTGTGTTTTATTAGCATAAACAAACACCTTCAAGTTCAAAACTTCCAGTTTTCTAACTGCGAACTCGAAACAGAAAACCGATTCTACAAATTTGTCACAATCATATCTGTTGAGATAATCTTATTGCAACAATGAACGAATAAAGCCTCGAAGAATTTGAGTATTTTAAAGCTTGGATTTACTTTAAATCCAAATTTTAGTTGGTTATTATGGTAAATGCTTACCAACCTCTCTCCATGTAATGAATGAATGAATGAATGATCTGTAATCTGTATATGTGTAGCCTCACCCTGTCCATTTTTTATACCTTACGAGCCCGTATCGGTCTCCAATATGTCATAGTGACCATAGCCATGAAAGAGAATTTTGATGGGATTTTCTCCCGCCTTTCCATACTCTTCGCCATAACTTGAAATGTTAATCAAACTTTCCGAGATCTTATCTATCATGTAAACTGATATCGGTGTCCTACAAACACATCAACAGAAACAAACTTGACATTAGTTTGCAAAGCGTTGTAGTCTCATACAGCTAATTGAGACTTTAATCAGCTATTTCAAACTTCATTTCAGGATTTCATAGTTTGAAACAAAATCGCAAGTGATTTTTACACACGGCAAATAATAATTATAAAAGTAAGAATAAATGCAATCAATTACCGGTACTTTATGGATCTACTCATGTACATGTACTATTATTTTGAATGAATCGACAAGAGTGTAGTTGTTTTTATTAAAAATGACTTTAAACAGCTTCAAGCGGTTCTGTAAACAGATGGATTAGGTTTTGTGGTTAAAGATCTTATTTTTATTGGGCTTGTAATTAAGTTAGACAAGTAAGGTATAAAAACTATCTATCATTAATGATTTGATGCATTTATTATTTCAACAATCAAGTAATCTTGTAACAACACTGAAAGAGGAAATTAGTTGGGGGGGATGGGGTGGGGTTGGGGTGGGGGGGGAGGGACTTACTTGAGGACATGAGAAGCCATTAGCAGCTCTGGCTCACCACCCCATTCATATGGCTTCTCAATACTTTTTATATATGCATCAAAATCTCCTTCTATGAACCTAACAGGCAATATACAATACACAACCATCAAAAGAACTTCCCATTCGGTAAGAGTAAATTTGGTGAAGTTGCTGAATATCGACAATTGTAAATGAAATTGCCAAAGTTGCTTAATTTATAAATAAAGAGTCTGGCTTTTTTGACACCAAGCCATTTGAGAGTCCTACGGTGCTCCTTTGGGCTCAAGACCGAGTCTTGCCCCTAACCCACCCCATAAACCCAACCCCTTGTCCCCCACCCTCCAGCACCTTCAAAATGCTACAGTGCCACTATAACATTTTTGCAAACTGATGTGAGTGGGGGTGGATTTGTGAGATGGCTAAGGGGTAGAACTAGTCCTGAGCCCAATGGAGCACCGCAGGACATTGGTATCATATTATGACACCCAAAATAGGCGACAAAAGTATTGTGGGGATAAATAAAATAAGTTAGTAGTCTTTGATAGAAAAGAATAAATATTAAGTCCTCAAAATGGACTGTAATTAAAATAGTAAAAATACCATTCAGCTTCTTTTCGCCTTTGCAGCAGCTCATTTACAACCTGTAGAAATTCTCTCTTCATCAACCCAACCAAGAAGAAAGAAGTTACACTAAAAATAAAGTGGAAGAAAACATACATTAGCTCTCAACTCATCAGCCAATTCCCTCTGGCGATTCTCATCGGGAGCTTCTCCACTGCTTCTCAAACAAGCCATGTGTGCTATGGCTCTAAATAAACATCTCCCATCCGCTGCAACACCTAACATTTGTACACGCCAAGTATTAGTTGGCAACTCTTGAAAAAGGCCTTAAGCAGCCTTAGATGTTGAGATATCATAGGCAGCTAAAGGCTTACGTTTAATATTCTCTAAGAAGAAGAGTTAGATGGCAAGTACAACATAACTCTTCCCCGTAGCAATATTTTTACTAGAGATATCTATATTTATAGAAATACAGAGTATGATATTTCAAAAACACATGTTAAAAGTTAACATATACCGGAGTATATGAAAAATGGCAGTTTTCTACATATCATGATTAGAGTTTGTAAAACTTGACCTACAAAAAGGAAACTAATAAATTCATTTTGATATAATGGAGTAATTTACTAATTTTCAATATCAATTCATGTTTGAAGAAATTGAAACATCAAATGCTTCCTATTAAGAATCATACATTTTGTGCCAAAATAACTGTTTTTTGTTTTTTCAAAGAAAAAGATAGATGTCTCAACATACTCAGTATTTTTTTATTTTAAACACTGAAATAATAATACTCCCTACTAACAGAAAACTTCTATTGATGTTTTTGGTCAAACTACTACACATTTTGGACATTAATAAATACTCCCTTTGTCCCAAAACTATCTTTTTTGTTTCTCACAGTCTCCAATGCACTACTTTGATCATTAATCTCTCTATTTGTATGTATATTTTTATTATAATAATATGATATTTTTAAACTTTATTTCAAAATAAATCTATTGATATTAATTTATATCATAAATCAATTTTTTTCCATATTTTATAGTCAAAGTGAGAAACCTTTGACTAAGTATAATAAAAATTTCATACTTGTATATCAAAATTGCATTTTAAAATTAACCCAATTATATTAAATTTATATTATACTCAGAAACTAAATACACTTTTTGATACAGTTTATAATCAAAGTTGGTAGACCGAAAAAGTCAAACTCTAAAGCCTTTTTTGGCAAGTTTGAAGTATTTTTAACATTTTTTTAAACTAATGTGATGTGAAGCTATGAACTTTTTTATTGAGGGTAGAAACTATGAACATTTAAAGTATGATTGAGATTGTTTGCATACCAACTTTGGGAACATAACAATTAATGTTCGAAGAAATGGAAATATGATTCATTATAACTATGCAGCATACCTGTGACTCTGTAATTGGACGGGGTGTGGCCGGACGAATCAGAGCTAATTTTATCAGCTTGGCCTGCGGAGGGGACGGCTGCCTCAGGATTGGAATCAGAGAGATCGATTAGGGGCGGCGCAGCCCAGCAGGGGCAGCCGCCGAAAAGGAGCAAGGCTGAGTCGGGATTCCGCAGCCACCGCGCCGGCCTCGCATTCCAGGACCCTTCCACCAATTTCCCCAGCTCGCAATCGCGGCGGTGAAACACCGCCGACCTACTTCCCCCCCGTTCGGCCGCGACGCTTCCGAATCTGCAGCTGTTGGAGTGGCGCAGCCGCAGCGGACCGCCGCAGTGGACTAGAACCGGCCGAATTGGACTTCCGGCCAACCGATTGCGCACCGCCGCGGTCGAGCAGCGAGCACGGAACAGCGAAAGCGTCGCCGAAAGCCACGGCTTGGGGCGGCGCGCACAGAGGGTGCCGAGCATCGCGGACCAACCGACGACGACGCTGTGTGTCGTGAACGAGACCTTTCAACTCGGGGGGGCGGCCATGGAAGTGTTTTTCAACTCCTTTTATGGAGGAGGCGAAATGGAATCGGAGAGACGAAAAGGTTTTTGGCGTATGGTCGAAAATGGCGTTTGGGGTTTACAGAGAGAGAGTGTGAATCGGTAGCTGGAAACATGCCACAAATTTTATACTCCAAATAAAATTTTAAGTTGTTTCAATTCGTTCTATTTAAAGATTGCGGTGTTTGGTGAACTTGGAAAATGATAAGTCAATAGGAAATGCCTTGGTCAAACGGAAAATGAGATTGGTTTCCAGACTATGAGTCTGACTTTGAATTTTTTTGAAGTCATTTTCCGCCTTGTTTCTACGTCTTTTTCTTAACTCTATCTACAGAATTAAGAAATCACTCTAAATAGGAATATAACATGGAGAAAATACTACTCCCTCCGTCACCCATAGATCTTCTCAATAACTCTTTTTCTTTGTCCACATTAGATCTTCTCATTTCATTTTTTAAAAATTAAAATACCACAACTACTTCCACTTACTTTATTTATTACACCTCACCCACCTCATTTAATACACTCCACCCATTTTCATTAAGGGTATTATGGTAAATTTTCATCTTTTTTCAACTCTCCTTAAAAACTACCAAAAGTCAAAATGAAAAATCTTAGGGGGACGGAGGGAGTAATATAGAAGTTCTATGTTTATATACTCTAAATAAGAGTACGCAATGGTGTAATGTGACACTGTATATCTGCATTTTACGTAATGTACGTGTTCATGATTTATAATGTAAATGCATTTTAATTAAAGCATATTTCGAGAATAAAAATATGTAATTTCTATTTTGGTACTCCATATATTTATAATGTTTTACTTCTATTTTAATCTTTTTTCCCTATAGAATTTGGGGTAGAATAAGGATCATTGGACTGAATCATAAAATTTTTGTGTTGAACTAGATTAAAAAATTGAATCTAATTAATTAATTAATCAATTCAACTTAAAAAATTATAAACCTATTATATTATTTTCAATTTTTTGACGTGACATAAATTTTACAACCATGCTACACATACACCAAAAAATATACCTCATTTGTACACCACAGTTATGCACAAACATTTTGATGGTTTACACCGACACAAGTGTTGGTGCGTTAACAAAAATTTACACGGACACAAAGTGTTGGTGCGTTAACAAATATTAGTTTTACACCAACACAAAATGTTGGTGCAAAATTATGGGGTGCAAAATTTAGCTTAATCCTAAATTTTAACATATTTGGACGGCTAAGCTTGGTTTAGATTTGGACGTACGAGTGAACGGCCATATGTGGTTTAGGTTTGTACAGGACGACGAAGCTTAAGGTTTGATTTCAATTCCAATTACAGGGAATCTTCTTTGTTCATATCTATCTAATGAGGTTCATCAATAACCTGTTAAAATCAAAAGAGAACTCAAAAAAAATATTTGGGGAACTTGTGGAAATTATGACATCTAAAACACCATGATTATTTTAAAGATACTTTTTCAGATAGATATTGTTTCCCTCCCTCTTCCAAACAAATCTTGAGTGCACACTTACGGTTTTCTTTAATTCTTTATTGAAAAAGGTGAAAAGTCAAATTGGCTAGGTGATAAACAAGGGATGTTTGATCTGAGTTTCAAAAAATGGAGGAAGGGAACGATGCAAAGCACCGTTAAAAAAGAAGATTTGATAGACTTAATGAATCCTGTAAAACAGATTCTCAAAAAAGTCATTCAGTATACATATATACCAAAATGTTTTCATAAGATAAGACGTTAATTCTAGAACGAGTATGAAAGTTTTGAGTATCATAAGCATACATTGAGATTCAATATATATAGAACAAAATCCAAATGTAACATGTCTTATCGAGTAACATTCGAATGTTTGGCTCCAACATTTGAGTGTTTGCAATAGTTAGAAATGAATATGTGATTTTTTTATGCCAAATATTGCCAATCGTTGTGTCTAATAGGGAAACATTCAGGTGTTTACCTTAAACATTTAAATGCAAACGTTCTTTTGCAAAAAGCGTTTGTACCCCGCTACCCTATTTTGAGTCTTTTTTACTCCGCCCCTTGGACCCCGCTACTGGGGCAATCGTTCGCATACCCCGATTTGGAATTTGTAATATCGTTGAATGAGCGTGCACTCTGCACATCCAAATTCGTTAACAACATAACGTCTAATAAAATTCTCATTCGATCTAAGAAAATTCTATTATATAAAACTGCTAATAACAAAACGAGTTGAATCCCATGAGAGTAGGCACTGAAACCATTCATTACCAGAAAAGAAACCATTGATAAGTCGATGGCATTATGTGAGATGAGTTTGGAGAGTCTATTGGGAGTGGAGACTAAAATGTCCGGTTTGCACTCATTCAGGCTGTCATTATCAAAATCCACACATCAACTACACATAAAAATCTACAATGTATTTCTGTAAACATAAATTATAAAACTACCATGATCAGAACCACAAAAGATAATCATTTGTGAATTTATACATGTACAAGCAATAGATAATCGTCCGTAAATTCTGTGTACACAAATGATTATCGCCTGTGTAAGTACAAATTCACAAAGAGTGGTGTCAAGTGTGGCGAGCTTCCAACGTGAATTTTGATTTGTGTAAATGCATACAACATAAAGAAAGATGGGATGTGAGGAATTTTCACTAACATGTGAGCTTGATTATCTACAGAAGCGCCCGGGGGTGGACAAAAAGTGTGTATTCCATTTTCTTTCAAAGGATTGCACACTCAGAGCACCTAAAACATAAATATCACACCGTTATCGAAAAAGGAATATAATTCTGTTTGCTTAGAAAGAAAATTCTTACTCACTCTCCACCCGTGCCTCCTCAATCCCATGACCTCCACCCCTCCCCGCCCCTACCCCATGCCCCCTTCTTACTCTGCCACCCCTCATCCACCTCACCTCGCCTTTCGTACCTGCCCCTTGTCCACCCGCAACTCGACACCCCCCAGCTCCCCCGTCCCCACGGCCAACCACCACTCGCAATCCCTTGCCACCCTGCGCCCTTAAAATACTTTTAAATTGTCCCAAACACTTTTTCTAAACATCATTTTTTCAAATATCAACAATGTAAAATAGTCTCTTGGAAAAGTAATATTTCCATAAAAAGATTATCAACAAAAAACAAAGAAAACAAAAATGGTGAAAACCTTTATCACTTGTTGTTGAGAGGGGACCAAGTATATAAGAAATGGGCTTGAGGGGGACAACTGGTTTCCCTTTCCTAATATAACATCTGAAGCAGTCGATGCAATCCATGCAATCTGAACAACTGTGGGTTCCAATTGACTCATATCCACAATGTTTTTCCCCTTATCAAAAGCTTGTGTAGAACTTTTTAGCTCTTTCTTGAAGTTTAGATCCATGGCAAGGGGTGATCTGTTCTTGATGGGTGTTTTTGCAAGGGTACAAATTAAATTAAACAACATAAGTGAAGTGTGTCCATTTATAGAATAAAGAAACATGTTGCAAAAGATTGCATTAATACAGAGAGTTTAATGCAAATATTTTCACATGACACTACTACATATGAGATATTCATATCATATCCCCACAATTAATCTCAACTATAAACAAAACCCAGAAATCTAATCTAATGGTGTTGGCTTGGGTTCAAATCTATATGTCCCACATTGGAGAAGAAGAAGAAGAAGAAGAGAGACCAAAACAAACAGGTTCAACCGAACCATTTAGTATGAGATCTGTTAGGAGGTGTCTCAAAACAAAGCTGTAAGGAATTGGTCCAAAGTGAACAATATTATAATAATATGTGAATTGTACTTCATTTGAGTTCAAATGTTCTATAGATAAATTTAAAAACATTAAGAATCATGTGAAATATTATTTTGTTATCATTCGCTCTCTTTATTAGTTTAATTTCTAATGTACAAACTAAGTCTGATAAATATTTCTGGGATATTAATTATTCCTTTTTCAATTTTTTTACGGGGTGTGTTTCTTGATTTAAATACACTTGATTTTTCAAAAGCAAAGGGTCTTGCATTACATGTTTAAACGTAATGGAAATAAAATGTATGCATCAATCTCGATTTGTATCGAAACCAATTTTGAAACATCCTGAACCAACACTTCGAGATCGGAATTTGGACGACGCAAAATCTCGTACTAAACTGAAAAATCAATACGGCATTAATACCATCGCGTTCCGTATCATACCCGCCCCTAGTATGTGTAATACGAAGTTGCACACTATGTCTATGTGTATGTATGAAAAGTTCTAGACAGACATGTAGTGTCGTTTTGAACACTCACAAACATACAATTTAATGAATTTATGCATGGAATCTAATAGCAGGAAACATGTTTATAAGAGACTGAATCAATGGTGGTCTGAATCAATGGGTCATATATTTAAGTAATTTAACGAGTCATTTTGAGTTTGATCCCTTTCGTAGTTCGAGCGACAATTTTTTATATTTAAATATCAATATTTTTTAGTCGCGTAAAAAAAGTTCACAATAGATTCTCCAAGTACCTACACAAACTTGAAAATAACAATTTCTTGCATTATTTTTTTCAAAAATCAAAAAAATGTAATAACAATATACTCGAGGCGGGACATTCATATTCCTATTCTATTTCTCACATGTTAAATTTTTTCTTTTCCGGAATCATATTCCTATAATTGTTCTCCCATTATTGCAAATCAAACATGCAGAATCTGCAACCAAACTCCCAATAGAAACTATGAAGCTGAAGTAGATGGATCAATTAAGCAACCACCGAAAACCATAGTCTGTGAACTGCTAGGCATCAAATTCTTAATGGTTTTAATGGCTTCAACACTACCGCCATCATAACGAGGTCCATCAATAACCTGTAAGAATCAAAAGAGAACCCAGAAAACGGTCTTGAGGAAATTTGGGAAAGTATGATATCTGAAACACCATGAATGATTATTTAAAGAAAAAAAGACTTCTTCGGTAGATATTGTTTCCCTCTCTTCTAAACAAATCTTGACCACAATGTTTCCGGTTTTTTATATTAAAAAACGTGGAAATTCGAACTAGGAGATAAACAAGGGAGTACAAGTGAAGGAAAAGTACACATTACCAGAAAAGAAACCATGGATACGTCTATGGCCTTACACGATATGAGCTCTTTGAGTCTATTGGGAGTGGAAACAAAAATGTCTGGTGTGCTCGTTAGGCTGCCATAATCAAAATCCAACGAATTAATTACACGTCAAAAACAATTTGTGTAAAATGCATATAACAGAAAAAGGATGAGATCCGAGAAATTTTCACTAACACATGATCTTGACAAAGAGTGAGTATTCCACTTGTTATCAAAGGCTTGCAGACTTGGAATACCTAAGCATAAATAAGACATAGTTATCAACAGAATGCCGGAATCATAGGCGTAAAGAATATTCTTTCCATAAAAAGATTGGAAAAAATAAAACAAAAGAAAAAGAAAGAAACCTTATTCACTTCTCGTTGAGAGGGGACCAAGTATATAAGGAAGGGGCTTGAGGGCGATAATTGGTTTTCCTTTTCTATTATAATATCTGAAGCCGTTGATGCAATCCATGCAATCTGAACAAGTGTAGATTCGGATTGACTTGTATCCACAATATCCTTCCCCTTCGTATAACTCTTCCAAAATTCAAACCCCCAATAGTTAGCAAAGAACCGCCCATTCCTCTCATTGATGAAGGCTTTGTCACTCTCAATTATACTCAGACACAAGAGCAACCGTTTTGATGGAGCCCCATCGTAGTCGTCGTAAGCATCCTCCTTTTCTTTGGAAACTGACAATATTTCTGCATTTTGTAGTTTAAAAGCTTTTTTAGACTCTTTAAGCTCGTCCTTGAAATTCAGAACCATGGGACTATGTTCCTCATTGGGGATTGCAAGGGTAGAATCGGCAAGCCCTCCACCACTTTGCTTTTGAATAGGCATATTGTCTTCCTTAGAAACACACAAATTAAACAACATAAGTAAAATCTCTCAATTTATACCATGAAGAACATGATGCAAAACATTAATACAGAATTTAATGTAAATATTTTCACATGACACTACTTCATGTGATATTCATAATTCACATCATATCGCCACAATTAATCTCAACTATAAACAAAACCCAGAAACCTAATTAAATGAAAATTCCACAATCATTGTTCAAATAACCCCCTTCCTTACAGGAGCCAACCCTCCATCCACAGAAGCCACGAGCTTTTCATAACACTGTACAAATTGCAATGCAGCTAGAAACTCTTGTAGTTAACCAAGGATCGGGTATTAAACGCTTGTTTGTGGTTGATAAATCAGCATAAGCTATCAAATTTTCACGAGAATTAACACAAACTAATGTTGGAAATTCAGAAATCTAATCACAGATTATTCACAAAAACATCTCAATTCACAACGGAAATAAGTAAACGAACCCTGATCTCACATTCCGGAACAAGAACAAAAACGTAAACTGATTGAGGGAGATTCACCTGAGAGATTCTCGGAGACGGAGGAGGTTCGATGCGATGAAATCCCCTCGTTCTTCCGCAGATCTCTTCGTCTTCTTCTTTTTCTCCAGGGAATCGGGGCTTTCCGCCATTATAAAGAGACGGAGAAGGCGGTTTATAGAGTGAAAGGATTGTGGCGCTTTACGAAACTACTAGGGGATATGGGATTTGGAAACTTGAGAGAAAGGGGTTTGTGGTTAGGTTTGTAATTCAAGTGAGACGCGAGGGGTAGAAACGTCATTTCACTGCTTTTGAATTTCTTGGGCTTCTCATTAATTGAGGAGATGCCTCACCTAGCAACAATTCAAGACAAGGCTGCAACTTTGAAATTTG
Source organism: Cuscuta campestris (assembly GCA_900332095.2). Classification (NCBI taxonomy): domain Eukaryota; kingdom Viridiplantae; phylum Streptophyta; class Magnoliopsida; order Solanales; family Convolvulaceae; genus Cuscuta; species Cuscuta campestris. The sequence goes on from OOIL02002239.1 coordinate 2,593,763, forward strand.
GGCTGGACATTAATATTTGGTTGTAAATTATAGGGTTAGTATCTTATTTAGACCTTTTCTTTTTTTGGAAGGAGTATGAAAAAATTGAAAGAAATTAGACAATGTTAGAAAAATTAAAGTGTTACAGTAAAAAATCACTCAATTAAATGATTATATTCATTGCATTTAAATAATTATTTTAAGTTATTGTTGGAAGAAACTAGAAAGAGATTGAAGAAACTAAAAAGAATGGGAAAAAAACTGAAAGGAGTTAGAAAAAGTTAAAAATTAATTTTTCCAATTCCAAAGACAGAAATTTATTCTTAGAGAGTATCACAATAAATGAAGTGGAAATTTTTTTTATGAAAGAATATTCCTACAAAGAAATATCTCTATATCATACGTAGTAATTAAATCTAGTCAATGATAGTGAAATACAAAATTATGTCAGAGAAATCCCTAATATATTTAATAATTAGATCATATAAAAAATATAGAATTTAAATAATCTAGAAACCATATCAAACAATGTACTCAAACATCCAAATTACTAGTATTTTAACTTGTACCATGTACGAGTGAAATGTAATTATTTTTTACTCCGTATTATACAATATCAAGTATTAAAACAACTTCATTTTTATGGTATATACCATTTAAATTTCATATGTTAAAATGATCTAGGTTTAATAAATGAAAAATGTGCACTAAATAGGACTAAGACATAAGTCATTTCTCAATGTAGGACTTAATTTTTTTTTATTTCCTAAATAGTATTTAATAATGTCTAGTGTACTTAAATTTCTATAATATATAATCATTCTCACCCCTTAATTCAACAAATATATTACAAAAATGTTAGTGATTTTATCATTCTTATCCCCCGTATTTATTTTAAAAACTTAGATTTCTGATCCTATAATTTTACGAATAAAAAATCTTGATTTTTCTTCGCCACATTAATTTATATTACCGAAAAAAATATGATTCTTCTCTCAAGCATTAATATGATTCTAACTCTCCTCGGCCCTTTGCATTGATTAAAAATTGACTTTTTTCTCCCGCATTATTAAAGGAAGTATGAAAACATAAATTAACTATCCTATGATAAGAAATATAAATTTTACAATTTTACAATATATTAAAAATACAATAATTATTTTCCCTTGTATTATATCAAATATTATGTCAATGCAAAAAAAACATTAACAATTTTATGATTTTGAAAAAATACAAAAAATATTTTCTCTTTTTTTCTTTATTTTTTAAATATAAAAACATTTAAGTATGTGAAAGTATTATGGTCAATACATAACGTTTTATAACAACACAAAGAGTTGCAAATTGAAAATTACATTTCTCTTTGATATTATAGCTGAATCTAGATCTTTCTTACTTCTGCGCATTAGGTCTTCTCCATTCTTCTCATTAAAATATTGATTATCTTTTCACATATATTTTAATTGTCCCAAATCTTCACGCTTTTCCCGGCCTCCAAGCCTTAATTTTCTTTATAGAAATCTTCTTTGTAAAATTTCATGCTATATCTCTCCTTCTCTAATAATACCATTTTTCTAAATTTCTTTGTATGATTGTGAAGATGAAGAAAAGAAAATTGAGTTATACTTCTTTCACTTTTTTATTTTCATGCATAAATATAGTGAACTATCACCCAATATAAATTTATAAATGCTAAGTTACATCTTAAAAAATGGTAAGTTATTGTCCAAGCTTACTTTGAATAAAATAATAAGTCAAATTAGCAAGATAAAGTGCAAAAGGTCAAATTAAATATTCCTTCTAATTAATTTTGTTTAAATACTTGATCATTTAAAAAATAATTTAGTAATCTCTTAATCTATAGAATTTTAATATAGGGTTTAAAAACTATTTTTATTTTACATCAATATTTAAATAAATATAATAAAACTAACTTCACTTAATCATATCATAAAAAAAATATGAAATTTGTTTAGAGATGATGAGAGTAGTTTATATATTCATTGAAAGTATTATTATAAATAAAATAAAAAATAAAAACTAAAAAGAATATTCTAATGAAAATAAATATCTCTAATCCTTAATTAAATGTACTCAATGATAGTAAATTTATAAATAATGTTAGTATAATATAATAAGTCACAACGATATATTTTGTTTTGATAATTTGTATTTCATAATATAATTAAGAATAGGGATAAATATGTTTTTATACCCTATACAATAGGCAACTTTTGTTTTTAGTCTCCATAAAACATTTTTTGTTAAAGTCATACATACAAAATGTAACACTCCAACCCGCGTAACCCGAATAAATGAGTTAGCGAACCGAGTTGATGCTAAATTGGTATCCAAATAACTTAATTCCAAAGCAACTTTTAAATTTTTTAATCCAAAACTTAAACATCCATCAAACATTGCGAAAGTCTTTAATAAAATCTCAACAATTTGGAAATTCAATCCATAAAAATAATAAATAGTGCTTAAAACAATAATTAAATAAACAAGTCTTCAACTACAACCACACTAAAGCTGGCAAAATAGTCGGTCAGGTCGAGTTCGGGTTCAATCACCTTGGATTCAAGTTACTTCGGGTTCGGGTAAGTTCGGGTTCGAGTTGAGAGCTACATGTTCATGACCCAATATCATCATGTTCGGGTCGACCCAACGGGTTATGACTTTCATTTATTTTTTGAAATTTTAAGTAACTTTTATGACTAATTGTCAATATTACGAATAAAAAAACTAAATATGCAAAAAAATTTGAAAAAAGAAAGATAATTATGCAATATCATTAAAAAAATTTATGAAAATATAAATTTATACATTAAGAACGAGTAGTAAGCAAAGAAATATAATTAAAATCTTATTTTTATAACACTATATTGCATATTAAAGCATATGATTTTGAAAAATTCTTACATTAGCGGGTTGGTCAGGTCAGGTTTGGGTTCGGTTGGGTTTGACCTATTTTTAACGGGTAATTTTGAATTTGGCCAATTTCGGGTTTGGTCAACAAAACCTTTGTTCAAAGCCCAGTATTTCGGGTCGGGTCTCGGGTCAAAAACAGGTCGATTAATTTTTTGCCAGTTCTAAACCACACTCATCTCTTTGCCCTTGTAACACCCGCCTTCCGTGGACCCGGTTCACCCGCGACCCGACGGACCGGCAGGGTTACATGGACCGTTCGAGAACCGTCCGTTACAAAAACATTAATGATTATTTAATAAGAAAATGATTGTGTTTTAATTAGGGAGTAAATGCCAGGGAGTTATTCCCAAAACATGAGTAGTAAATGTGCAGAGTAAATGCGGAAGTAAATAAATAAGTCCAGTCCAAATTAAATAATGACAAGGGTGGGTTCATGCCCAAATGATTAATTAAGTTAATGAAAGTAAATAAGAGCTCGTCCGTGCGCCGCCCATCTCCCCATCGTCACTGCTCTCCAGGGTTGGCACCTGCTCCGTCATGTCTACCTGCGTGTAGCAAAAACAACTACACGCTCAGCAAAAGCTGAGGAGTGAATCTAACAAAAGAACATTAAGTGATAACCCATATGGCTACACATATTAATACCTGTACTTAACGTACGGAAAACCACATGTTACTAACTGTTTAGTTTTCACCCGTTAAAGATATTACAAATGACAAAGTGGTTGGAACATTCATGATGATGTTATGACTTGATGCATGACTCTAACTATCAGGGACACCCCTGGCTTAGTCTCACTCGACAGGATCACCCCTGCACTCCGGTCATCGTCCCCGAACGGTAATGAGCCGGGCACGACGAAGATGTTGCGAGTGGACTAGCAAAAACCGGGTAGTAGCCGTAACCTGACTACTATGTACGTACAAAAGCCCAACATGATGAAAACTCGTTGGTCCCCAAAGGTTCCTGGACGGGCCCACTGTAGTAGGCGCACGAAGTCCGCCATACAGCGGTATGCACATGATGAAAACCTAGAACATGCATCTAGAACGAACATGATGAATGCATTGATTAAAGAATGAAGTTAAATTCAATGCATACATATGTGTTTGATTACAATTTGTTCAACAAGATGGCCTTGGGTTCAGAACTGGCTGATAATCGATTGTCTACTGTTGAGAATCGATTATCATGCTGTGCAGCTTCTGTCCCCAAAGTCCTGCAGACTGTGATAGTCGATTGTCACCCTACGACAATCGATTGTCAAGTTGGTTTGTTCGGGAAGTCCTAAGTTCAGGGAGCCCTGATAATCGATTATTGTCTATGTGATAATCGATTATCAGTGAAGCCAACTCAGACCTAAGAATCCGCAAGGCCTGATAGTCGATTATCACATATGTGATAATCGATTATCACGCTGTGCTGAATCAACTGAGGAGTCCAGCGTGGCTTGATAGTCGATTGTACTATTCTATAACTCGATTATCAAGGCACGCTGACTTCCATTAAATTTGTTTGTTTGTCATCAAAACGTTGGAAGTTTTAGAAACGAATGTTTATTTTTCCATGCTAGATAATCGATGAACTTACAAGGTTTCAAACATTTATATTAACGAGCACATAACTTGATAACATGGACACACGTATGTTGGATGGTTAGCCCACGAACATGCATAGATTCTACGTAGGTTGCGTACGATATTCCTATGAATATAATGACATAGATTATAACCAAATGTTCTAGAATTAGAGGGACAACTACTCACCTCTTTAACGAAGGGGTTGACGGAACGAGATAAACGAACGGTGCTAACAAACGGATGAACGACGACTACGTTTCGCACGAACGGCCTAGCCCTTCTTCTCCTTCAACCTTGCACCCACCGGAGCTTCACCGGAGATTCCTGGGCTGCAGCCTGCCTTGTCCGAAAATGAGAGAGGGAGAGAAGATGAATGGTGATGATGGAGTTGATGATTGAATTCACAAATGGAGGTTTTATGGTGATTAAAAAGACAATTAAATGGGAAAGATGGGGGGTTGAGAGGGCCGAACCAAAGGCATGGGGGTTACAAATATTTAATCACTCCGTTATGTTAGAAAAAGTGACCAACGCTAGAGGGGGGTGAATAGCGTTTGATCGTAGAAATCGCAGGAATAAAAAATTAAGAACGTGAAACGTAAAGAGCGTAGAACGCGTAAAGGGAGCACACCAAGATTTATACTGGTTCACCAAAACGTGTGGCTAATCCAGTCTCCCGAGAGACTCTCTCGAGCTACACTACTTCCGTTAAGCTTACGGGTGCTTAACAAACCGTTACAACCTGAGAACTCGAGTCCCACGAGCCTCAACAACACTTGCTCGGAGATACCGCACTCCAAGACTTCAACCCGAAGGAAAATACCTTTCCTTCGTACAACCAAGGGAAACAAGCTTCCCTTAACGTGTATACAACACTAA
>OOIL02002239.1:2600492-2632696 GCA_900332095.2 Cuscuta campestris
AGGTTGGACAGCGCTATAGGGGAGCCTACATCGCTGTTCCAGAAGTTTCTGGAAATCCAACCTTGGCTCAACAGCGATGTCTAACATCCAACATCGCTGCTGGAAGACTTAACGCCAAACCATGGTTTTCAGCCACCCAAGCCAGACAGCGCTGTTGGTTTCACCAACATCGCTGTTGGGCTGGTTTAGCCAGACCCATGGTTGGTTTAGTCAGCCGTTAGCCGATGTTAAAAACGCAAGTTCTCCAAAATAAAAACCAAGTTGAGAAAACATTTGTTTATTGCATTTTGCTAAGAAATCAAGTAAAACATCTTGAAAACCACGTCATTTAGTTGAAAACCACGGCTAGCCAAGTTCGCGCCGTTTCGCATGGTTTTCACTAAACGACAAAAAACGGAGAGTGGTTTTTGAGGCGTTTTTGTTGGAGAACTATTTAAATATGCCCAGAAGTAAAAACCAGTCATAAAAAGTTGAAAGCAACTTGGTTGGTTTGGACGCCAAAAACCAATGCCGAAAACCGAAAGCCGAACGCCGGTTTCTGAAAACCGAACGCCGGATGGCTTGGTTTTTGGCTTGGATGAACTCCAAGTGTTTTGACCCAAGTTTAAACTTAAGAAAAGTATTTTTGAACATGTAAAAGAGATTTTTATGAATTAAGCCTAGAGAGCCAAGATTTGGAATTTTGTGCTGGTCTTGATCACATTAAGACCGACTCAATACAATTCTAGTTCTTCGTTCTTGATTCTGGGTTCTTGGTTCTCAATTCATCATGCCATGTTCCTTCGCCTTAGTTTTGCTCACTTTAGCTTCGATATGTCGCGGCGGTTTGGCATTATCAAAACCTGTCATAAACGAACACAGTTTAGTACGACGTAGGCGTAAACCCGTGTTCCAACACGTTATGTAAAATCTGACCTGAACGGTACGCGCTTTCCCCCCCGAACGGGTCCGAATTGAGATCCGTTTGCGTTTCTGGAATCAGACAGTCAAGATGAATTTAATGATATGATCAAATAATTTTTCTAAGAACTTTTCATTTTCCCCAACTCCGGTCCGGAACATTAATTAATTATTTAAAATAATCAATTCTATTAGATCGAGTTGCAGGGCGTTACAGCCCTCATCGTCCTCCAAGATTAGCTTTAAGTTCACCATTTTCTTGATTACCTACGTGCAACAAAGAACAAAAGCTACGAGGTTAACATTCAAGCTAACTAAGAAATATCTAATATTCAATTATACATATCGACAACCTCACTAGTTCATAAGAGTACACGATATCATGCATATAAGTCCATCATAATTAACTGAACAACAATTCAATTCAAAACGGTAGGAAATGATACAAGACCTTATCCCTTTATTACTTTAGTCATCTAACTTACACGCTTGCCTCATAACATATTCTAGGTATAAGCTTATTCTAACTCTGAATTGCTTATTAGAGTCATGATCTTCCCATTCGGAACGAAGACCAAGTTCAACCCACTCGGGAGTTCCACATTGGGTGGGTGAAATCCCGGTCCCATTCAAAACGATAGTTCATAGATCCTCGTGCGCACGCTTGTACCCGGATAGTCATTGAACCCAGGTGCCACATAGCTCTAACCTTTTTTATACTTATGCCAAAACTCATCTTTTATCCATTAAGGTCAAATCCTAAAGTTCCTCTAGATTCACATATTACTTTAATGTTATATTGCACTCACAAGCGCATATCACATGGATAATCATAATCATTAATCATATCCAACATAATAAACCCACTCAACTGCTTAAGCATCTACCTAACACTGGGTACAAACACGTACTCAAGCTTACTGTCATGCAACAAACAAAGTCTCAGAATTTGTCCTCGATAGAAAACACAAACTTACGAACGAACTCTGGGTACCAGACGGTACCTAGTCTGGTGCGGTACCTGGGTACCGTCTAGGCGGTACCTAGACATACATAGATGATACATACAAATGGCTTAATTAGCCATGGTGGAATGTTAACCACAAGGGTGGATTAGTTATATGAAAGTCCACTTTCCTTTCAACATGAGGCCGGAACAAGCTGGTCATCATGCATTTACTTATGAATTGCCCCTACTGCAATGTACGTAGTTCTTTTCAGTAACACCCAGCTGGTTATGAGACGACATCGGGAAAGGGGCTCATTCTCTCTTTTCCATATTAAAGAAGTTCTTTGTGTTCATTGTTTGAAATTCAATTCTGTTAGAAGGTTATACTACCACTTTCTGGTTTGGAAGTTTAGTTCTATGTCTTTTTGTAAAAATAATAAAGAATGCTTTTATTGATTGAATGATAGAAGAGGAATACAAAGTACGTATTTATAGGTGGAGGAATATATTCTAGAATCCTCCACATTAATGGCTAATTATATAAGGTAATATTATATAATAATAACTCTAACTATAATAGGTAACAACCATAATTATAATATATAATATAAAACATATTAAATAATTGATATATTTAACATGCTCCCAACGTCCTAAACGGTGAAGATTGAACGCCAACTTTACTTGAATCGTAACCAGAATTGTAATCAGAAGCTAGAGGCATATCTTTGGCTAGAGTAGACTGAATGCATCCGGCCTGGAAGAGAAGAAGAAAGATTGCCGGGAAAGAGAAGTGAAGGCGCTGATGAAGAGAGGAGAAAAGCCGCTGCGAACAGACTCATGTTGCTGCCGTCGAAAGAGGGAGAAGGTTGACGCACGCTGGAGTTGTGCGCGACTGGTTAGAGAAGAAACATAAGGAATGAGGTACTGCCGGAGATGCATGTTGACCGAAGATCTACCCACTAATTGTGCCTCATGTTACTCTCAAGTGAACAGTTGCAATCTTGGCGCCATGAGAGGAGTAGGAATTGATTTAAACCTCTTCTTTTTTTAAAGTCGTCGGACAACAAAAGAAACTAGAAAACTTTATAGTTTCAGGAGATGGTGAAGAATTTGGGTCAAAGGAAAACAGTGATCCGGCGGGCGGCGGTTAATGGCGGTGCCGCCCGCCAGAAGCGAAAGCGGAGAAATTTAGGTCACCAAGAACGGTGGCTCTGATACCATGTAAAAATAATAAAGAACGCTTTATTGATTCAATGATAGAAGAGGAGTACAAAGTATGTATTTATAGGTGGATGAAATATTCTAGAATCCTCCACATTAATGGCTAATTATATAAGGTAATATTATATAATAATAACTCTAACTATAATAGGTAACAACCATAATTATAATATATAATATTAAATATATTAAATAATTGATATATTTAACATGCTCCCAACGTCCTAAACGGTGAAGATTGAACGCCAACTTTACTTGAATCGTAACCAGAATTGTAATAAGAAGCTAGAGGCATATCTTCGGCTAGAGTAGACTGAATGCATCCGGCCTGGAAGAGAAGAAGAAAGATTGCCAGGAAAGAGAAGTGAAGGCGCTGATGAAGAGAGGAGAAAAGCCGCTGCGAACAGACTCATGTTGCTGACGTCGAAAGAGGGAGAAGGTTGACACACGCTGGAGTCGTGCGCGACTGGTTAGAGAAGAAACATAAGAAACGAGGTACTGCCGGAGATGCATGTTGACTGAAGATCTACCCACTAATTGTGCCTCATGTTACTCTCGAGTGAACAGTTGCAATCTTGGCGCCATGAGAGGAGTAGGAATTGATTTAGACCTCTTCTTTTTTTTAAAGTTGTCGGACAACAAAAGAAACTAGAAAACTTTATAGTTTCAAGAGATGGTGAAGAATTTGGGTCAAAGGAAAACAGTGATCCGGCGGGCGGCGGTTAATGGCGGTGCCGCCCGCCAGAAGCAAAAGCGGAAAAATTTAGGTCACCAAGAACAGTGGCTCTGATACCATGTAAAAATAATAAAGAATGCTTTATTGATTCAATGATAAAAGAGGAATACAAAGTATGTATTTATAGGTGGAGGAATATATTCTAGAATCCTCCACATTAATGGCTAATTATATAAGGTAATATTATATAATAATAACTCTAACTATAATAGGTAACAACCATAATTATAATATATAATATAAAACATATTAAATAATTGATATATTTAACACTTTTTTCTTTTTCTTTTTGTACAAATTCTATGTCTAATTTGATGAAATGGCATGACATTTTATCTCATTGTCTTGTAATTTTTTTTCTTTTTGAGGGAGTCCTTAATTAGCATATGAGGTTCATCTTTATTTGTAAACATTATTTCTATTGAAATGATAAATTGAGCACTCAAAAAAAAAAGAAATTATAAATTGAATTGAGTGAATTCTGAAAATGTATTTCAATATATAACTATATATTTTTCCACATTAGTCTCCAAGATAAACAAATTGCCAAGATGATTCTCGTTAACTGTAAATAATGCTTAGTTTAGCTCTTTGACTAACGACATCAAAATGATGCTAAAACTTAAACTAATTTCTCAAAGTGGTCTTTTCTAATTGGTTGTTTTTTTCAAATTGGTCCATTTTCTAAATAAAAACACATTAAGTATTAAAAAATAAATTATATAAGATCATAATATAACAAAAAACTAATTATAATTTTCAAAATTATTTTTCTGATTGTGTACAATTATTTTAAAAATTATCATTATTCATGTAAATATAAAATTTATAATTTATTTTTGAAAAAATTATTGTCTTCGAAACTGATTCTCATTTCATAATACTCATTTCGTCCCAAGATAAGACTCATGTTAACAGAAAAATTTCTAGACACATTTTTAGTTGGGTAATTTACCTAAATAAGACTAAAACATAATGACTTTTTTTATATAGGATCATACGTTTTTATTTTCTAATGTAGGTACATTAGTCATTATTCAAGTAAATGTCTTACATTATAAAATGACTTATGTTTTAGTCCTATTTAGTGCAAATTTTTCTTTTTAATTTTATTTATTTAAAAATAACTTCGGTCGGACATTGTAGACCGAAGCAAGAGCTTTATTTTAGGATGGATGTGATCGTTTATGAAATAAAATATTTTATTCACGTGATATCTTTCTAAATATTTTTAAGTAATACGGAGTATAAAATATTTAATTTTAAATGTACTAAAATATATTTATAGTTTATTTATTTTATTCTCATCTTATAAAATTTAAAATTATCTTTCCTATATTTAACAAGTTCTATTTTCAAAAATAAACTAATTTAGAAACATACCCAATTAAAAAGGATTACTTTGGTAAATTAGCATTAGTTTTAACACTATTTTAACATCATTTTGACGGCTGCTAGTCTGAGAATTAAATTACATTATTCTCAAGTGAAATTTGCATTAAATATGACTGAAACATAAGTCATTTCTCAATGTAGGACTTAAACTTTTTTATCCCCTAAATAGGACTTAATAATGTCTAGTGGGAGGAATAATGTTCAGTAAAGATGGACATTTACTTGAATAATGACTAATTCACAATGACCAAAGGTTCTACATTGAAAAATAAAAACATACTGTATGATCCTATATTGAAAAAGTCATTATATTTTAGTTTTATTTAAGTAAATTTATCTATTGAGTACTCTGGGAGAGTGGGAGTAGTATCTAAGCAATTTGTTTGTCTTGACCTCTTGGGACTAATTTTTACTATCCAAAAAATATGGTTGAAGAGAAATTAAAGAGAAATAAAATTCCACACGGCTTTTCCACATTTTCAACAATTTCGCCTCCATTCCTGCGTGTGGACTCCAGTCTCCCCCCTGCGCCTCCCTCCTCTCCTCATCTTCTTCTTCCTTCTTCTTCTTCTTCTTCTTCTTCTTATACATTCAAATCCAAATCCAAACTCAAATGGACCTCTTCTGATTCCGATCCCTAGCGCAGCATTTCAACTTTTCGCTCTCAGGATTATAATCAGTGAGTTTCAAGTTCTTTGCTTCTGTTCCGATGTTCTTCAGTTTTATATATCTTCGATTGTTTGTCTCAGCTCTGGAGGTTTAGGTTTTCCTATGGATCTTCGGTTCAATTTTGTTTTCAGATCGGATTTCTGGTTTCTTTTTTCTAGGATAAAAAATAATAATTTATGTTTTCCTTTTTTGTCTACTGTGTCCATGTGCGTGTGTGTGTGTGTATAAAGTATTTTTTGAGTTGATTCATACTCCTTTTAAACCTTTAATCAGATTCGGTGTCTAAAAAGCAAATCCCTCTTTCTATGCTAGTAAATTATTCACTTTTGGTGCTACTTTTTATTATTATTCTTCTTTTTTAATTTCTTTATACTAGATAGGATGCTCTGGTGAATTTCAGATTAATTTTCAATCAATATAGAATGCAAAATTTTGTGGTTTCATTTTTGATTTTTCAGTGGGTGTGATTTTCCTCTTTTTACAAAAAGGAAAGTTACAAGAAAAAAAGGGTTATGGTGAATATTTGTGCCCAGTTTATTATGCTGACAATTAAAAGCTCTTTTTTTTAATTGTCTGTCTTTCAGATTTCTGGTTCATAAGCAGCTAGTGGGATTGATTGCTTGATTGTGTTCAATACCAATCTGCAGTTTCTTACTGCTAACAAAAATGGTTTCTGAGTCGTCTTGGTTTCGTGCTCTATGGAAAACGAAAAAGAAGCACGACAGTGAACCGGAGAAGCTCCGAGTTGGAGTTTTGGCGTTTGAAGTGACGAGCTTGATGTGTAAGCTGGTTCATCTATGGAAGTCTCTAAGTGATGATCAGGTGTCGAGGTTAAGGGACGAAATAGCCAACTCACTTGGTATAAAAAAGCTTGTTTCCGAAGACGATGTTTACATTTCAAAGCTAATATGCAGCGAGATCAGCGAGAACTTGAGGAATATGGCATCAACCGTTACCAGGCTCTCAAAGAAATGCCGGGACCCACTCTTGAGGAGCTTTGAGCTGGCATTTGACGAGCTTCTTAAACTCAGTTCCGACCCATATGGATGGCAACTGAGCTGGAAGAAGATGGGGAGGAAAGTTAAGAAGATGGAAAGATTCGTTGCTATCAATGCTAATTTGTACAGAGAAATGGAAACACTTTCAGACCTCGAACGGACTGTGAGGAGAATGAAGGTTGGTTGTGGTAATAGTGTCGATCCTCCCACGGATACTGTTGTTTTACTTCTTGAGTATGAGAGAAAGGTCACCAGGAAGAAAGATGAAGTGAAGTATCTTAGAGAGGTCTCTCTTTGGAACAGGAGTTATGATTATACTGTTTTTCTTTTGGCAAGGTCTGTGTTCACTATATTTAGTAGGGTTAGGGATGTTTTTGGGATGACTGATAATCAGGAAGTCAAAAACTTGAAACTTGTTGAATCCGATTACATCTTCCGGAGCCAGTCGGTTGCATTCTCACATTCATCTGTGCATCCCACTGAGTACAAGCTTTCTAGATTTTCCTCAGAGCCCTTTGAGAGTCATCTCCTAGCTAAATCCGGCCCAGTTCTAAAGCCGACCAAAACAAGCACATTTTTTTCGGGCCCACTCCAGAATTCTAACACCGTTTCAGATGTAGCAAGTAGTAACACACTTAACTTCTACTCAGGCCCTATGGAGATGCCATCGGAAAAGCCTCACTCAATCACCAGACCTAACAAGCTTCAAAAATGGTGGCATTTAAGAGGAAAACTCCAGATTTCAAAAGCGGCCGAGAAGCGTCCTACGCCTGTAGGACCTCTGTTAGCGTGCGGGGCCAGTTCTCCTTACCTAAGTTCATCGTGTAGGTTGTTGATCGAAGCGCCCCCAGACACTCTAGGGGCAGCTGCCCTAGCGCATCACTACGCAAACATCATCATTGTAATAGAGAAATTTGTGGCGTCCCCGCACCTGATAGCGCCAGACGCTAGAGAAGACCTCTACAACATGTTGCCTGCAAGCATAAGGGCAGCCCTTAGGGCAAAGCTAAAGCCATACGCAAAGACTCTGAATTTGGTAGGACATGATATGTCCCTTGCGGAAGAATGGAACGAGGCGATGCTGGGGATATTGGGGTGGCTGGCCCCACTCGCCCATCACATGCTCAGATGGCAATCAGAGAGGAGTTTTGAGCACCACCGCAGCTTTGTCTCAAGAACATTCAATGTGTTCCTTGTACAAACTCTTTACTACGCAAACCAGGAAAAAACTGAAGCCACAATCGCCGAACTTCTTGTTGGTTTAAACTACCTTTGGGGATACAGCAGAGAGATCACTGCAAAAGCAATAGAGAAACATGCCGGTGAAAGACCTTTTGAGGAAGATGACGACTCCGATGAGTAAGAGGATTTCAAGGGGATAGGGAGAAATTCAAACAACTTGAAGGGTCTTTCATGAACTGCAGTAAGATCAGACACATTAAGATCCGTTCGTTGCCTGTGCAAAAAAACCACTGAAACGACACGTCTTCTTGCAGATATGTAGCATCCAAGCGTTCATTTGGGTTCGAAAGGACCGACGGAGTAATATATCCACGGGAAGTTGGTAAATGAGCTCTTGAAGTTCTTTGTAAGTTTTATAAGTTACTTTGCCAAGGATTATTTTGGTAGATATTTGCCTGTGTACATTTAAATATTTGCTCAAAGGTTGAGTATGATTTATAGCATACATGTTGAAAGATTCATCTATAATATATGAGTGTAAATTGTAGATTTAGATTTAGATTTTTCTTATTTTGAATTATTGTTGTACATATCTCTATCTCTTTAATCTCTCTCTGTCTCAAGGATTTGCTTAGTTTGAGTGGTTTTACTACTACTCAGTCAGTTTAGTCCAAAATTATACCACAATCAGTTCAATTGATTATATTATCATCACGTTTTCAAAATCTGCATTTTAAATTCGAAGTATTCCACGGGGTGTTTCTTTAACTTCTGTGTTTGGCACGCTTTGAAAATGGTATTTTAAAAGCGTCAAACGTTAGCATTTCTAAAATTAATCTCTAATATTTTATTGGAAAATTATTCATACGGTGAATGCTGGTTGAAAACTCTATTGCCAAACAATGATTATCTCTCTATATCCATGCTTACTAAATAGTTCTCCCTCCTCTGAATAAACATCTTTGGTTGACTTTTGAGGAATTCAAGGACAAAGTGTTGAAAAGTGACAAATGACTAAATGAGGGTTAGAAGTTGATGAGGCGAGAAATCTTTTTGGCCACATAGTTTTATTCTTTTTAAGAAAAGTGAAGATTATTTTGCGACAGTCAAAAAAAAAGATTATTGAGGAAAGGAAGGAGCATCTTACTTATTCAAGTTTTTTTTTAATTTTAAAAATTAATAAATTAGGGTCAACATATTCTTTGCCCTTACTTTCAACGTGTATTTGTAAAGAGTGAATAGTACCCGTATTTGTGAAGAGGATCGGGCAAAAGGTAAGGTGAGTGGCGAAGTGACCGCGTACCCTTGTATGGTCTAATTTCTTTTAGCAAAACCCTAACGTGGAAAACCCGATGAGTTAACTTGAACTTTGAATTATTCTAACTTTCACCTTATTTCTAAGAGATATGTACAAACATTAAAGAATGTGAGATGAATTATTCTACTTTTTCACCTTATTTCTAAGAGATATGTTTAAACATTAAAGAATGTGAGATGATTAATTCTATTTTTCACCTTATTTTTTAGAGATATGTACAAACATTGAAGAATGAGAGATATCGACCCTATCTTCTCTATGAATGAGGTAGAATAAGAGTTGAGTGACCCTAATAACATGACCCATACATTTGGAGTTGAGTTTTTGGCTAGTAGATATTACACTCTACCATGTCTCCATACATATACGCCATACATATGTACGTACATAATAGTATAATAACATACCTTTGATAGATGCATGCACATACATACATGATTCAAAATCCAATTGCTAAACACCAAAAAGACGGAAAATCTTAATCAAACCACAATGAATTTTTATAAAGAATAAATTCTATAATTGGTCCTTTATAACAAGAGAGTTTCCCTATTTAGTCTTCTATTATCAAATATTATCCCAGTAGTCCTTCATTTATGGGTATCTTTCCACAAATAGTCATTTTTTTGATCTTCAATCATGTTTGTATTAATTTGAGAGCTAAAATTGTAATTTCACAATGATAATATATCTTTTTTGTCATACACAATTCCAAAGGTTGTTCCATTTGCGTCGTTTGTGAATTACAGTCGCTTTCTACTACAATCAAGTCTACAAATGTGGTCTTTCGTCTAAATTTTAGTCCACAATCATAGTCATTATTTTTGTGTTATTCGCTTAACAAAAATCAGAACACGTCACTAGACATAATGTTGATGTCAAATTATGCTTTTAGCCTTTAAATTAACACCAACTTGGCAGAAGATCAAAAAAAGGACCATTTGTGGAAAGACATCCTTAAAAAAAGGACTACTGGGGTAATATTTGATAATAGAGGACTAAATATGGAAACTCCCCTATTATAATAGACCAATTATGGAATTTACTCTTTTATAAACAAACAAAACGCAACGCCACCTTATTTGATATTTTAAAACAAGGGCTCGGTCTATTTTAACATAATCATTTGATTTCACTATTTATATGTGAAACTATTTTTTTACTTTACTTATTTTTGTTAATCATTTACTTATTTTTGTTAATCATTTATTACCTTCGTCATATAGTATTTACTCAATTAATTTTATTGAGGTAGGATTGGTTGGGTTGTGAGTGTTAGAGTGTGGATGGTCTAGAAGGGCATATTACAACTCTTATACTCCCACTTATCTCAAATTTATCATTCCATTTTTTTTATGACAATGTCAACCAATTTCATTTTCAAATCAATTTATTTAAAGAGTGATGTAATATTTCAAAATAAATATTATACGGAGTATAATTTAACAAATACATAAATGCTTCATAAAATTCTCCGTAGTAAAAATACAATTTTTAGAACATAGAGAATATGCATTGAAAGTGTGAACTTTTTCATGTGATTGATAGTCTTTACTTAAAAGGAATATTAAACATTTATTTGGTTTACGAATTAATGACCCATTATGGTTGTGGTCATCAAGCAAATATGGGGGGAATTGGACTGGTTATTAATTACTGAACACAAATGCACAATTGAGTCAACATAAATTGTCTAACTAATGAACTCATAATTAAAATCCCATCCAAAGATGAACAATGCAATACTGTCAAACTGTAAGCCACCACAAATTACCTAAACAAAATATGAGTGGTACAATTTTTCTCGAGCATAAAATGCATTCTACTGTAAAAACTAAGAAATCCATAGGTTATGACATAGAAATATAAGAAACTATAAATATAATGCTAAAATTAATAATAATAATAATAATAGTAATAATAGTAATAATAATAATAATAATAATAATAATAATAAGTACGAAAGTCAGCGGATAACACTTTCAACACAGCTTCATTTTTCGTTTGCCCAAAGATTGGGAAGTGTACTTCACCTTTGTTTTCTCAGGCATTAATGGTGGATTTGTAGTGCCACTCATCGATTGTGGAGTAAACAAGCCCATCTGATTCCAGGGATTCAATTGCTGCTAAGATTTTTTCAGGTGGTAGATTCAGCTTTTGAGCAAGCTCATTCCGGTGAACCCCTTTCTCTTGTGCAACGCACGAGGGCTGCTGCATGTAGTTCAAGACCATCTCCTCTACGCCCGTGACTTTGTCAGTGGTGAACCCGGCAAAATTTTGCTGGGAAACTTGGTACCCCTTCATGGGTGTGTTGGTACCTGGATTCGGCATGTGATGAGAAGTGCCCTCTTGAAGCTTGCGCGACTTCGTGTTGTGGCAAAAAGCATAAATGGCTTCTGCAAAGTGATAGGGGATCTCGTTGTAATCCTCAACTGGCCTGACAGAGTAAGTCATCAGCTGTTTCTTGCCCTGAAACCCCTTCAAGTGTCCGTGGACTTTGACGTACATCCCATTTGAGATGGCTCCCATTTCGGTCTTGTCAAATGGTTCATTCAGCCACCGGTAGCAGTCAATGCGTCCGGTTCCATCATCCAGTGCAAATGAAATATCGGTTGCCCGATCAGCTATGTTGAACACAATGCCCACTAGTTTCACATTGTTCACATCAACACCATCTACTAGAAAATTTATCTTATCATCACTCGTTTGGACAGCATCAATTATCTGCTTCACTGTCAGGGGAAGCAATGACTGTGCATCTCGGCTCTTGGGTGCAGAGTAGGAAGGATCGGTAGCCGATTGAGTCGCCTGGGACTGCATGTAGCCACTTCCTGAAAAGGCTGCATTGCTGTCAAAAGAGGCATTCCCACCATACATCTCTTCTTTTGCTTTGGATCTCCTGCCTTATCCCTTCTTTCCCACCTTACTGTGGTTTTGCAATTTTACTGCATTTTCACAATACATAATAGAAATCAAGTATTTAAGGAGTAACCCAAAAGCATTAGTGAAAAGGCAGTAAAAGTGCAAGAATAGTGACAGTCCATCAGAACAAGGAACTAACCATAGTCTTTTACCATACTTTACTTTAAGGGGGTGTTATGGAGTACTTTGTTAAAAAAAACTGGTACACAGAACATTGAAAGATAATAGTGAGAAGTTTATAATGAAGATATGAGAAATAAAACCATGGGAAGAAAAGAACAAGATTACAAGTAGGACATTTTAGAATAAAAAGATTAAATTAGAATAAGACAAAAGTGACTCAAAAGTAATTTAAGCAAGGAAAAACATAGTAATTTGTAAATGTTATTTTAGAGCAATAATACCCATTTGTATTATAGTTACAAAACTTTGAAGCTAGCTAATACAATAACATCCTACGCAAAGTTCAAATTTAGACCATAAATCTATAAAAACACTCAGTATAAGATTATCTATCTTTTTGTACTAATAATCTCTACCATCCAAGGTTCACGCTAAACTCAACAGAGAATACACGATAGCAAATGCCAAAAAAAGGTTTTCTTTTCTTACAGTGATACATTTTCTCTTTTCTTTTTATTTCAAAATTGTAGAGTTGGGGTGAGAGAGACACAAAAAGTTGCAGCAAATGATAAATCATATACTTCCTCTGCTATCAAACACAACCATTAAAATGTCATTGCAAAATAACCTATGAAATAAATAAAAAGTTCCACAGCCAAAATATACTAGATAAACAAATGCTAAGAACATAAAAAAACAAAATCAACAAATTGGAATTCGAGACTATAATTCCAATTTTGCTGTTTGGTAGCACAAAAATATATAAATTTGGAATTGGTATTGCCAAAAATGAATTAGAAAGAATCCAATACCATCCAAACCAATTCAATTCAAATTCTGTCAATTCTAAGTACCAAACAAATCCTAAACAAATGCTAAGAATGCACAAAAAAACACATTGAGTATCACCATCTAGCCTAGCAGAGCAATGGAAATTACAGTATCTATATTAGCATATATACTCTGTAGAAGTTAAAACTGATAGAGTTAGAGACCATGTTCCCTAACTTGATGAGATAGTACAAGTATAGTTATGAACGATCCAAAACCATAAAATTGAAATAAATACTAGAATTTTAAATCGGAAACACAAAGGGCGTTTTTTTCTACGTACAGCCATTTCATTGCGAAAGGTGAATCCGATACAACGAAATCTGAAAACAAACCCTAAAATCGGATTTCCCGAACAAGTAGAACAGAACTTACGGCGGATGCGACGAAAACGCCACCGAGTGCCGGCGTCACGGTTGCGGAGTAAGCTGACTGTGGCGCCTTTAGGGTTCCACACCAAGATCAGTTCTCCGGTAATTAAATACTGGAAATTCTACTTCCCTCCCAAATCAATGGCTTTCCCGCCATCCCGCCCCCAACAATTTTCCAATTGTGCGCCAGTTTATTTTTACTCATTTGAATGTTTAATTGTTTAGGCAAATTGTTACTCCTTAGTCCCTCCCTCCTAAAATTAACTTTATAATTTGATTTTTGCAATCAAATTTTTTAAATTTGGATGCATATTCCGGTCAACATAAATTGAAAATTCATATAAATTTTTAATCAATATGTATATTTTGAAATATATAATTTTAATAATATATACGGACTATTATATACTCCGTATAAAATAGAGATATCAATAATCAAAATGACGTATTAGAAATCGTGAGAATTTAAGTAGAAAATTAATTTTAGGACGGAGAGAGTATATAGCATTTGAGTTTATAATGATTATATGAACTTTTATATTCAAAAACTATAACAAGATTTAGTTTCTTATAAAAAATGAAAGATTTACTTGTCTGACCATGAAAATAGAGAGAAGACTCATTTTTTATAAGAAAATGAACTAAAATAGGAATAAAACACTGAAAATATATTAAAATAAGAGTTTAATGTTTTTATTTTCGAAGTAGGAGTTAAAATGCATTTACATTATCAGTCATTACGATATATATTACGTAAAATGTACATGTACAATATCACATTATTACAATGTGAACTTCTATTTATTAAATAAAAACATAAAATTTTTATTTTGATATTTTTTTCTATATTTTAATCATATTTAGAGTGATTTCTTTATTTGATATGTCAATGTTAAAACTACCAACATACAACTTTTACACTAATGGTTTATATTTGTCTCATTTGATTATTTAAACTTTCTTTTTTAATAAAATATTGCATCTAAATTTTCTTCTTTGCCTTTCTATTTGTTTCCAAAATATTTACACGAATATACACTTAAGCCACGATCATAATTTACCAGCACTACTTTTATTTATTTAAAACTAAAATTATTAATGATCAAAATACACATTTTAACCAAAAAGTCAAACTATCCCTTTATTTTCGAACGAATGGAATATATTTTTATGCTCAAATAAATATCTATATATATTTCCATCAATATACTCCCATAGATGTCCTTATTTCCTATTTTTGTTTTGACAAATGAACGTGGAGTTTCTCTAATAAAAAATGGGTCCATCTTAGTCCATGGATGCCCCTATCCCACGGCCTAATTTTGTTCAGAAAGGGAGAAAATGACTAGAAGTCGTTTTCTCTAATTTTCATTATTTGTAAGCTTTTAACGTGTCAATCCTGAGAATCATTTTTTCATTCACTCTTTAACCAATTTTGGCATATAATATGTCAAAACGTATGTGTCCCTTAAGAGAATACATATATATTAATTAACGGTCTAACCCAACGAAAATTATGTCCAAGATCGGACGCTTAAATGCCGCTCATTGTGCACTTCATCTTTCAATCGAGGAGATGAGCCGCAACCCCGCCATGATTGCGAACGCACAAGAGCCACCTTACCACCACTTGTTTCTCCATTACCATCACATAAGAGCTATTATATGTGTTTTCGGGGTTTTTTATTTCAGACAAATCTTCAATTGTAGAAGACCTTTCGGTTTCGGGTCTTCTCCTTTGAATTGAGCATTCATCTCTTACATTTTCCATCTCTTACTTTTTCCATCTCCCCTCAAGCATTATCACAAAAGAAAACTGAATGGAAATTGTCTTTTTAAAAAATCACTTTCCAAGTCATTTTCAAGAATTCATTTCTCTCCAAACAACCTTTATTTCAAATCCTTAAGTTCAATATAATACTTTCGATAAATATTTACATTCACCATGGATAATTTCATTTCATGCAAACTTATTTTTCCTTATTTATTACTACTCCGCATGTTATTTTTCAGTTTTAGATCGAGCAATAGAGTTCTCATTCGTTTTTTTCATAACGGTCAAAATTCAAAAAAGTTGCATCTTTTGATTTAAAAAAATTGAAGTTATGTTAGAAGCAAAAACAAAACTAATTTTAGAACAACGGATTTGGAGAATTGGAGGTAGCACCCTACAGATCAGATCATGTTCTAGTAAATTTGTACCAAACGAACTACTCAATGGAGAAGAGGGAGGAAAAATATTTTGGTACAAACGACAATAAAAAGTATAAATTTAAAAAAAAAAAGTATTAAAGTGAAACATTTGAAATTTGAAACTCCCAACAGTTCACGATTTGAAGTCGTCCCAATAAATAAAGTTGTTCGGAACAAAATTTTGAACAGGATAGGCTCTTTAGAAACATTATTTAAAATTCTAGCCAACCAAGTGTAGCCACATGGTGTTGCGCAATTGGCTAGCTAGTTGCGTACCGATACACTATCAACCTTTTGAAAGTCGCACAACAAGCAAATTAGAGATTTCAAATGGTATCCAGGTTCGACTCCTAGCAAGACAGTGTGAGATTTTTATGCTCTGCATAAGGTCCTTGTTAGGACTAAAGACAAATCTCACTCCATGTTTAGACTAAGATTATAGCTTCATTTACCTTAGTAACAAAAATGCAACTGCAACTGAATGTATGTACATCCGGGGCGTGCAATTTGCCCATCCATTTAGAAACAAAGATATAATCCATTACATGATCATCTAGAAATGGGAATGCCCCATTTGGACCTTATGCTTGATGATGAAAAAGAATGTAACAGCAAATGGTCCTATGCCCACTATGATCCACTACAGTTACGACGCGGGCAGTCTTACCTTATTTGTATAAAGAAAGTGTTTCCATTTTTTGAACCCGTGGCTATCGCGCCAAAAACAACCTTGGGAAGCGAGTCCACCCGAGATTCAATGAAAGTACAACTACTTTTGTGTATGAACAAAATTGAAGCAAAGCTGTCATAGCAGAAGCCTTTGAATGTGGCTGAAGTTTGAGTTCAGAGCTGCAAAGAAAGCACCTGTGAAAAACTTGCATCAGTTATATTGAGTACTCCATATATGACAGTTAAAGAGAGGGGAGTGGAATTTTATTTTGTGTTGAGTTAATGTGGAGGCATATCATGACATACCTCCAACCTTCCCATCAAACACGCGATGATCAGCAGATAGTGTCAGGTTCATTTTTGTGAAAACACCGGGCTTTTCGATTCCTGGAAAGTGAATTGGATTATAAGCTTTTTTCTTTTAAATGAATTTTTATAGCATAGAAATAGTACACTATTATTTCACGATGTTACCATCGGGACCAACAATCAGCTCAACAACTTTGTTCCCCCTACCAACAGCAAGTATACCGGCCTGAGAGAGACCCAGATTATAATCGCAGAGAGTTTCAAAACCAACAAAAAAAAACTTTTTAAAAGGCAGGCAAGAGAGAAGAAAAACCTGAGGGGGGTTAATGATTGCACAAAATCGGTCTACTGGGAACATCCCCAAGTTTGAAATACTGCATAAAGACCGCATGAGATATGCCATCACATAAACTGATAAAAGGAAGCATTTAATGCTTAATAAATCTAAGCTCGGCAGCCAAATT
Organism: Cuscuta campestris; assembly: GCA_900332095.2. Lineage (NCBI taxonomy): Eukaryota > Viridiplantae > Streptophyta > Magnoliopsida > Solanales > Convolvulaceae > Cuscuta > Cuscuta campestris. Next base: position 2,617,746 of record OOIL02002239.1, read on the forward strand.
GATGGTAATATATATAAGTTTACCTGAAAGTGCCGCCTTGGAATTCATTGGGTTTTAGCTTTCCACTTCGAGCCTTTTCAGCAAGTGCCTTGACCTGTTCATGTGAGTAGATGCAAAATCAAATTAGGCGCAAAAAAAAGGCCTCGAATACAATGTACTACACCAAGGAAACAGAATTTGTGCCCATGCCAAATGAAGGAAAAATAAAGCTCAAATATACTGGTAGTTGTAAATAGATGTAGTCCCCAAAAAAAAGAGTCGTGTTTGAGTAATATTTCAAGTATGCCAGAATTCTGGTTTTTTTCCATAAAGCTTGACAAATGATTGGTAGATATGCTAAAATCAAACTTTTCTAGGCAATCAACATGTTGTAGCTGGATTTAATAATCCTTTATGCCCATAATTAGAAAAGGAGAAAAAAAGAAGGGCAGATTAAACTTCGCTCTTTACAAGTTACCACCTCTAAGGAAATAGCCGATATCGATTTTTGATCTGCATTCCTAATAATAGGAGTCATCAATCCCTGGAAGACAAAGTCAGACATAAGAAGAGCAATGTCTTCATAAGGAATAGTAATTGGAGCATGTGGTCTATTAAAATAACCTTTTCAGTAGCAACTGCAACAGATATGTCAACAGAGTCACACAAAACAACTTCGCCTTTTACGGAATCCCAGTATGCTGCCATGGAAACAGAAAGCAAATTTTCAGAAAAATGACACATAAAGTAGAGAACATATAGCCCTTGAACCTTACAATATGAATATATGCTATTGCAATGCTAAGTACCAGAGGGCATTAGTTCACTTAAAAATAAAATTGGCATGTCAGGAGCTTCATGTTTACTACTCCGTACTTTACTGTGGTTAACAATTATGAACGTAAAAACAGCTTGAACAATAAAAATATATATACTACAGCACAATACCATTCGCTTCTGGAACATTTTTTAGCGCAATAGCAACAGCTTTAATGACGATGTCATTTACTGAGACTTTGGCATCATACTTTTCTGCAAAAATAAATTTTAAAGAAGGTAGATGAAAGTATGATGGAGAAAATGCAATATTGTTTCATGAAAGAGTGGGAGTTAGATAGGTAAATTTTAATATTATATACCTTTGAGTTCCTTTCTGAAGAAAATAAGAGGATCCAAGATAACATCTGGTAAAAAGCAAAGAGTTAACTTAGAAGAATTTAGAGAGCAAATGATTTATATAATTTTTTCAATGTTTTTCAGCATGCATGTATTACACATGTTTATGATTTTTTCGGATATTTTCATTCTGCACAGGTTAATAAAATGGAAAACCTTTGAATAACTAAAAATGAGGTGAGGATTGCTTTAACTTATACCAATTTAGAGAGCAATTGTTTCCACAATGTTTTTCAGAATGCATGTACTACAAAAGTTTAGAATTTTTTTGCATGTTTGCACAGGTCAATTAAATGGGAAACCTGCAGATAAATATAAATGAGGTGTGGATTGCTTTGATTCCAACAGCCTAGCTGCTATCACCTGCAATAAAAAAGGGATGTTTTTTAATATTCCGAGTTATATGTGGAAACAAGTGGTAATCCAAAATGAAATGTGATAGCAATCCACAAGACCTGTTACACATCTGATGCTCTACAAGCAAAAAAAGAAAAACAATTGACCACTCAATACAAACCAAAGGACAAAGGAGAGGATAACAGCCAGGACAAAACCAGTGTGAGATATGCAGCTTAGTAATGTTTTTGAAAAGACTTAAAGGAACTAGTGCCCGTTCATGAAAACTAGCCCCGGACAAGTCAGGAAGCTAACTTGTAAATTTCTTTGATTGTGATGAAGATGAAGTATTTTTTTACTTTTAGTTTCAAATCAATCACAAATCTTTTATGGATTTTTTTCTGATACTTTGGGAGATATTCAAGATCAAGAATGGCAGAAGTTGAAAAAGAGTTTCCAAGAATTATTTCACGGGCATTTGATTTTGGTAATTATCACTGTCATTCCATGATAATTGGACGAAAAGCTTGGGTATATCATGAGGCTTTGAAGGATCTGATATTGGCAAGTTTGGGAAGGTGGAAGACACGATTCTTGAAGATCGTGTTATGATGTACTAACATATATGTGAGAGAAAAATCTTGTGGAAATTTTTCCATAGAAACTTTAGAGTTACAATACTAGCAAGTTTTCTTCAATCGTCGAGACTGATTACAATTATTTTTGGGTTGATAAATCATAAATGCACTGCCTTTCAGGTTGCTAAGTTCAATTCACATAGAGATACGAAAGAAACATATTCCTTCTTTGACTAGGGACACTCATTAGAAGTAAAACAGAATATACAGAACATGAGTTTAGTAACATAAATGGGAATCATGTAGGACCTCAAGCGCTACAAACTCTTCTAAAACCAACCAACTCTTCTAAAACTAATTGGTTTTAGAAGAGTTGGTAGTGCCTAAGGTCCTACAAGAGCCAAAGTCACGAGTTTGATCCCCAACGGGAGCAATTGCTGAGGGAGAGATTGTTGCCCATGTGTGCATCAATTGTCGCATTGTGGAGGCTATGTGGGCCAAGTCACACTCGAATGTCGTGGGCACTTGTGTATGCTGAATGCACTATAAGACTGAGGTATGCGCTTCTTCTAACACCAATTGGTTTTAGAAGAGTTGGTAGCGCAAGAGGTCCTACATATCAAAGTTTTGTGACTTTAGAGGAACAAGATATTCCAAGCAGTGATCGTTTAGGACAGGACAAACACATTATGCAAACAACAAGAGAAGATACATATTGGACATTATTTCTCAGATGCAGAGTGCGGTGGTAAAAGAGAAGATACCAAATACAGGGTTATTTTAGGTATAGAAGTACCTTGCGTATCTGACTGTTGGGCAATTCTTCATAAGAATCTTGTTGCTTGGGATCAGATTTCGGTCCCGGTGATTCTGATGCAGTTAGGGTGTGGGTCTGAGATGAAGAAGGCATTGCCTCTTTAACAGAAGCAACATTGGAGGTTCCTTTTCCAAGCTTTATCACGGCTAAAACATCACCTTTTAATAGAGTCCCACGAGGACCAGAAGCTGGAATTGACAAGGCATCTAACCCATGTTCTGAAATTAACATCTTTGCAGCAGGACTAATTCTGTTAAAACTTTTTTCCTGCTGTCTACTTCCATTTGCAGTGTTCTGGTGGATAGGCTTCTGCTCTTTCACGACGTTACTAACACTGATAGATGATGCCTTCACGGATTCAATGTCATCTGCATCCTCAACCTTGGAACGTGAAGGGAATGGAATTAGTTACAAAAACAGGGCGCCCAAATATGCTATCTTGCATTCTCCCTCTTATCCTATCTCTCACTCTTTGGTCCTAAGAAAGGAAGTCTGCAGTAGGTATACTTACTGTTATCGCAATAGGTTGCCCAACGGCAACGTCTTTTGAACCTTCAGGAGCCAATATTTTGGCTAAGAATCTGCACAGTAAATGTGTCCAAGTAAACCCATGTATTACAACTTCCGTGGCTTTCTATTTTTACATATTTGTTAATTATTCAAGAATATTCATCATTCAATTCAATATAGAAACTGCAATTTTCTAGGAAAAGTTACCCTTCTTCAAGGCTTTCAAATTCCAGAGTTGCTTTGTCTGTTTCTATCTCACAAAGAACATCACCAACCTCAATCTGCAATAAGAGCAAATAAATGGATAAATAATGAAAATACAAAAGAAAAGTACTTAATTATGGTAAGTGGTAACCACTTTGGGTAGAATAGAGCATCTAAACAGTAGATTCAATAGGCATACACTAACTTGCACCAACCTTTTCCCCCTCATGTTTTCTCCACTTAGCAATGTTACCTTGATTCTGCAAGTAGAAAATAATAAAATTAGTATTTAAAGTGGAATAGGTCATTTTCCATGATGTTCATGCTGATTGTACAGAATCAATATTGTAATCAGGCATGACTATAGCAACTATCTCAACTCAACCTGTCTCATAAGATTTTCAAGCAAGCAGAAAAAACCTATGATGGTGACAGTATTGAGATTCAGCGCATTATGCATTTGTAAGGTTGACTGGAAAGACATGTGGGGTCAAATCGTCACTTACTTTTTGCAAGAATTTATAATATTAAGAAAATTTAGGCAGTGTATTGGCACTAGAAACTTCACGTCCCATCCCGCCACACCCCCAAATAAACTTAACACTTTTTCACATTCCTCTTAGGAAAAGGAAAACTGCTCTCTCTTCAATCCATGTTCCAACCACAAACTTTTCCCTTTTTAACACTTTTTCCTAAACTATGTGAAGTCAAACAATAAACTAATACTCCGTAATAAACTTAATTATGATAGGAAGGAAGTAGACAAATAAATAAATCAGCATAGTATTTAGCCATTTAGGTGGAGGATAATGATGACTCACATAAATAGAAGAACAAAACATAGTAGTGTGAGATAGGGTTTAGGGTGCAGTTTGGTTTTGGTAATAGATCTGGGTTCACAAATTGGCAAACCCCAGCCCTTATCAGATGGATAATAAAAACTAACATAAGTCAGTTCTATACCAAACGGTATTTCTTACCATGGTTGGGGATAATGCTGGCATTCCAAGAACAATATGTGGAGGAAGGTTCGATGTGTCAATGCTTGCAGTAGTTGATTGACTTGATTCTGGAACCGCATCTCCCATTTGTTGTGATGCCGCATCGTCAACTTCTGAAACACCTTTAAATGTAGCAGGTACTTTCTGTATATCATCTGCATCTTCCACCTAATTAATAAGCTAAGTGAGTATCTAAGACAATCAGATGCTAGCAAACTCAACACGAACAGTTTGCAATTTATAATAAATGGAACCCTAAATGGGAAGCATTTGTTCCGTTCAAACACATTCTCCTTTCGGGACTCCTCAAACGTTTAGGGACCATTTTCATAAACAAATTAAAGTGTCAAGATCATTTTCAAACAAAGAGTAATATTTTAAACCTGTTCCTGGAAGGCTGGAAAGATGTGTTTTTTTCATGGACAAGCTGGTTTAATTTTTTAAAATAGAGACATTTTAAATCCATTGAATAGAAAGAAACATCTACTTCTCAGAGACTAAACCGCAAATATAAACCTTAAATGAACCTTAATCAGAGATTTAACATTGTTGACTCATGTTTAAGTTCAGCTGTTTGTTAGAAATTGTGTTCTTTATTTAAAATGCACAATCTCATAAAATATTGTCAGTCTTTCTATCATGTCCACCCCATGGACATGATAAGAATAATAAAATTTCTCATCTATTCACTTCCCAACACTCCCTCTTTTCATCTTTTACCGATTCCAATGTTCTGTCACTTGCCCCACGTTATTTACTAACAACTTTCTAGTCCTTAACATGTGTATAGGGAGGGTGCACATGTTAGAAAAAAAGTATAATTAATTGAACTAAAGACTTTAAATATCTAATTGTGAACTACCAAGACTTTCCCCTTGGCTTGAGCGGCAAGAAGACCACCCCCAAGGATTTTGGATGAAAAGCTCACCCAGATTTGAATTCCAGTGGAGACGTTGACTCTATGTGCTTTAGTAGGTTGAGAAGGTATATATGAACAAATACTGCATTGTAATAGAGTCTATAGTACTAAAAAACATCTTTGCATATTGTAAAGGAAACATATGTACATAAAGACTCTTGCGCATAGTTATTGCGGCGCCAAGGCGAGGTGTGGCGCAAGCAAACCGCCAGGACACCTAGTCGACTATGCGACCGCCTAGGCGACAACTCATAAATTATAAATATAATACCATTGATACAAATATACTATAATTCATACAAGATATTGTTATTCCTAGAGTAAAAACTTTATACTCAAAATACCTAATGATCATTTTAAACAAAATAAGGTACACAAATTTATTAGTTCCACCTGTAGATCCATACTCTTTTTGACAAAACCAGTTGTAATAATATTGAACAATAATTGTTAATTAATACTTAACTAATGAATAAAGAAAAAGTCAGAGAAGAGTTGGCCTGAAGAGTAAAGAGGATTATGTCAAATTTAAAGCGGAACCAGCCAATTAGCCAAGTTAGTAAAGAAAGAAAAAATAAAAAAGAGATAACTTTATGAAATTTAGAGGAGGAAAAAAATCCTCGTAATAGAGAGTATAATAAAAATGAAAAGACGTTTGCTGCAAAAACTAGGGTTGCGGCTAGGTAACAAAGTGCCGAATCTGGCAGCGACAAACGCATGCGGCGCCGAAAACAACAATCGCAGGATGAAAGCGGAAAGTCTCTTAATGTGATCGACGGAAGGAGGTAGGGTTTTAATTTAAGAAGAATTGAGCTTGCGATGACTTATTTAAAAAAATGGGCTTGCGACTTTTTAATTTCACGCCGTGAGGCGTCCACGACGCTGCGCCTGGACGTCTAGGCATCCGTAAGGCGACGTCTAGGCGAGGTATTGAAAATAAGGCGTGGCGATTGGCCATGGCGAGAGAAAAAGGCCGCTTGGACGCCTAGGCGACGCCGTGGTAACTATGCTTCAACGTTTGTAATATCTTAACATTTTTAATATCATGGAATGCATAAAAAGAACAATTGGCTATTAGTGTGGTTTGTTAGCAGAAGATTGCCATGGATGAAAGAGATTGAAGAGAATCACGACATTTTGAACATAATAAATGTGCACACGAAGTACCAAAGAAACTATAAATACAAGGAAGAATGTGATCTAAAGACTATAAAGCATTACCGTGATGGCTATAGGCTGGCCAACTTGCACATCCTTTGTTCCTTCGGGCATTAGTATCTTTGCGAGAAAACTGTAGAATTCCAATGGAGCATGAAAGATGTGCATAATATATAGCGATAATATATTAAGTTATTTGGTATGTGTTTAAATATATGAACAATATATATTTCATCTCTTCATGCTCTTGAGTGCATGAAAGGTCAGGTGGTGTAAAGATCTTGGTAGTAGGGGTGATTAAAACTAGTTAACCGATTTTCTTCAGTTAACCGGGATTTAAATTTTTGGGAGCAGTTAAACTATGACATTGGGTGAAGTTAAAATTTGAAGCATCTCAAAATATTGAAAATTTTGAATATACTTTTGTCCTTTCATTGAAAAGGACATCCAAAGGTGAGAAGTAGTGTAACAGTGGAATTAAAAAACAATTTGGGAAAGAAGGTTAAGCACTAAAATAACAAAAGGCAGCAACAAAAGGATGGTACACTAAAAAGGCAAGCAAAGTACTGGCAAACATCCACAATGCATCCCTAACTATAGAGCCCCTAATCCCCCAAGAGCGGTTGCACTCAACCCCTACATGAATAAACATACCAGAACAAACAGATGCATTCCAATAGGTTGCAATTACATACCCTTCTTCGAGACTTTCAAACTCAAGTGTAGCTTTGTCAGTCTCTATCTCACACAACACATCCCCTGCTTCTATCTGTTAGATGGAATCGGAATTAAACAGAATATAGAGACACAGAGGATTTGTCAAGGCACTAGAAACTCACTTTATCCCCTTCTTTCTTCCTCCATCTAGCAATATTTCCTTGATTCTAAAAAGAGAAAAGTAAGCATAACATTGTATCCACTACAGACATAAAATAAAAATAAAGCAGATTACCATTGTAGGTGATAGAGCAGGCATTGCTAGAACAGAATGGGAAATACTATCTGCAACAAATAAAGACAACAGGAAATCAGGAGGGCATAGAGAAAACATGAGTGATTAACTAGCCTAAATCAAAGTATCACAACATCAGTAATTTGACACTTGTTCAAACATCAAGTCTACTAGAAAGAAGGAAGGATAGATCCTAGTCAAATAGGATAAACAGACCCCCCCAATTTTGATAAGATGTGGCTAGTAAAGTATGATGTGGACATGTTGTTGAGAGCAACATTCAGCAAAGCTATTCTACTAGCTCGAATGAAGAATCCATGTAACCTAGATGACATGAGCAAATACCTATGGAAAATGTTTGAGAATAGAATAACATAAAATTGGTATGTCTTTAATTCTTACTAAGTTGACGGGGAATAATGACACAGATAAAGTAAGAATAATTGACATGAACTAGTTGACAAGGCAATATGCCACTTATAAAGTACTTCAGCTACTTTTAAAGTTGTCATAAGAGACTATTACCTGCTGATGAAAGACATCTGCAACCACTTGGTAACTACAATATGCACGTTACTCATCAGATAAAAGATGCAAGAATGAAAATAGAGAAAAATGAATATAAAAGATTCTTTTGATGAATAAAATAAAAAGTCCATTACTCTAACCTTCGACTTGGAAGAATTGTGACCAACTCCATTGAACATAAGAAAAGGTATAGGCCTGGATTTTTTTAATAATCAGTGAAACATGGAATCACATAATGTGACACCACTTCATCAAAAAAGATAAAAGTGTTTCAGCTCTGTAAGGATGAAATTCCACACCTTCATAGATATGACAAGCACCTAATATGTTCTCCTAGTAACAAATATATTCTACCCCAATACAAAAAACAACAATATTACCCCACCTCCTCAAAGGCTCCCGCCCAATGCGGGGTAAGGGGGTAGGAAGCACGCACTCTGACCTCTATGTTTAAAACATAGAGTCACTGTTTCCGGATGACCCGTGATGAGCACTAGAGAGTCGCGTTGGCTAAATGATACTTCACTATAAAACAAACAGAGACAGTTTACATTCGACCAAAAAGTACTCAAAAAATTTACGTCATGTGTCATAAGTATACAGACTGGAATTCAGCTATCCTCGAATTCAAGAATCGATGAAGCAACACTCACCAGTTCTCTTTTTGTAGAGATTATGAATCACATTTTGTGTGTGTTATTCGGATCAAATAAGAATGTTTGCTAATGAGAGAAATACAGAACCACATGGATCACTATCTAGTCACGTCACCGGATGGCTGAAAACTCATATGTACAGCCCCATAAATCAAGTCATCAAATGGCAAAAAAGACATGGTGGCATTTTGAGCATAGAAGTGCTAATTTGAATGTGCAAATATACAAATGTATTGATACAAAATGCATTATTTGTATGTTTACACAGGAATATTAGTCCACATAGGACTATAGGAGAGGTGTGTAAATTGATATTTCCTTAAGAAATGAAAAATAACTTGATTATCCATATCAAGATATTGTGTGACTCAGATCAGACTCAAACTAAACAATGGACATTTCAAAGTTTTGGAAAATTTTCATAGTGCATATATGGCAACATAAAACTGAGCATCAAACAAATAATTGATGTATGTGTTGCAACTATACACTTTTTCTTTCCTGTGTTTACACCATAAGCCATGGCCATGGCCATGTCCATACATGATAACATGAACTCAAACATGTGTCCCTGTGTGTGGACGCATAAACCACTACCCATTTATGATTACATGCACACAGAAAAGAAAGAATGGGGGTAGACAACCCCCTCACCCCACCCCAAAATCCAAGTGGGCTTAATCACTCTAAATGTATCTGTTCCCATAAGTGTAAAATCATGTGTAAGCTACTACAAAGAACCCATTATCTAAATATATAGGGTATTTATCAACAAGACAAAATCACAAACTACATCAAGGTATATCTGGGGAGTCGAGCAACAAAATTTTTAGAATAAAAGGAACAGTTGAATATTCAGACCTTGATAAAGTAACTTCAGGAATAGGATTTAGCTCCACGAAACTGCAATAAATGAAGAAAGAAAAAAGTCAACAAATAATCCATAGTTCAGTTAGAGATGTCCTTCATAGACATAAAAATGCATGGTTGCCATTGTTCCAGGAATTATATGATCATGAATTGATAATTCTTCACTTAAATCCCATTCAAATATAAAATCGGGCAATTGGTTAAGCAACAAGAAGTATATCAAAATGTAAAATTTTAAATGAATAATGAATGTGAAGAGCCAAAGACTACTTAGTACTTAAGATGTAAAGTATAGGAAACCACAGATAGTTTTTCTCCCAGTTTGTTGACAAAGAAGTTGCAGTTAACTACTCGTATTAACTATACACGTACAGACTACAGAATATGAAAAGTTTGTTTTAAAAAAATTAGGTGCACGATTATATTAGTTTCAAAATATAGAAATTTCATAGAATAAAAGATTAAATTATGTGATTTTTAGGACACTTTGACATGACCAAGCCTATATTGTTCTTTTTTTAAGAGCAGCCTATATTGTTCCATAAATACAACAACCTAGTAGAATCCCACGAAAGTAAGGTCTGGGGAGGGTGTGTGTGCGCAAACCCTACCCCTACTCGAAAGTAGAAAGGTTGTTCCATACATAGTGCAAGTAAAACAATAGTTATCGATGGCGCAAATGGTGTCATTGGTGTGCGCCATAAATGCGTCATTCACAAGTTGGCCCCTAATCACCATATATTTGGTTGTGCCAATCGATCATCCCATGGCAACGCCATTTCATCGCCATTTTTAGCTTTTTTGACCCAATTTTTTCTAGACTCTAGTCCAATATATTTGGACCCAATCCAAAAACCCCCTTTTATTGATATTGGTCAATCGTCTCCCACGCAGCTATGCCTTCCACACTTTTGCACTTCTTTATCTTCTTTGCAGAGCCATTGCGACTTCTCTTCTCTTCTCGTAGTCACGGCTGTGATTGGAAACTGCGACCTCCGACCACGCGACTCAAGTACAAGACTTTAGTCCCTAGCCCTCTTTGCATCCAACATGGCGACTCAGGTACAAGAAGACATGCCTTTAGTATCGGATTCAGACAGATGATGATGTTGAGGAATGCCTTTATTATTAGATATTCATATCTTAATTTTCTAGATTGGATCTTTTATCAACTTAATTCTGAATTAACTTTTGAGTTTTGCTTAAGTTGTTTTTTTATAATACTAGCACCTTAGGATGTTTTGGAACAATATTTTGGTTGTGTTTTTATTTCCAACATGGCAATTTAGATCATTCTACTCTATTATTTTTATTTGATTTATGGCTTATATATTTTTGAATTTAGTTAATTGATTGTGAGACTTGTGTCAAGTGGCGATACCATACTTGCGCCATCGCCATCACCATGATTATCGCCATGTGTCATGATAACTATGAGTAAAACTGAATGGAACAAAAAAAGGTTGGTTGTGTTGTCATCAATACGAAAGACAGAAAGAAAGTTGTGTGCTCGTAAAAGTCAACGTGTAAGAAAAGGTGAGTTTGTCTACAATGGGGGGGATGGGGGGTTGCGGTTTAGAAAGGGATACTGATAAAACAAAGCATCTAAACCGACATCATTATGACTAATCTGTGTACCTAAGCCATGTTTGTCAACATTTGGATACATATTTGGGTGCACCTCGATGCACCCAAGGTGTACCCGTGTGTGGGTACTTATACTAAATGGAATATGTATGGTTAATAACAGTTTACTAATGCTCACATAGTCATGATTTTCAGCTGACATTTCAGTTTTGTGTATGCCTTCATTTTTAATGATTCACTCTTTCCATTTGTTCCTCCCAAGGCTACAGTCAAAGTAGAAATCATTGTCTTCCTTTCTACTACATACTTCCATGAAAGGCAAGAGGCGGCCACGGCCAGTCAAGAGGTGAAGAACGAGCACGGCTTGCTTACACAGATTAGTCATAATGATGTGGTTCAGAAAATTTCAGTGGTGAAGAATTTTTCAGGCACGAAGGTACATAACTTGTTTGGCAGTGAATTTTTCACACTTGAAAGATAAGTTTCAAAGTTTGTCTTCTTTGTCTAGATGCTAATTTCGCTCAACTCAGAGTTGTGGTTAGAAAGTTATGATCATGCAAAGTTGATGATGCCATTCTGCCAGAATCCAGATTCGTGCCGACCCTACTGTTTTGGTTCTAGATGTAGTAGATGGAATACAAAACTTTCCCAATGCTTCTAAATTTTGTGTGTTAAAGGACTTCATTATCTAACCTTGAGAGATGGAATAAATTCATTCTAATCTTTGATGACCACTCCCCAACTTTCCATGGGAGTGCAAAAGTGCGAGGACACTTTTTTGAAGAAGGGGAGTGTTATATATCGAATACTCGAATCCATGACATCATAAATCCCAATATAAAAAATACTAACCTTATATCTTATACATAGTGAATCTTATTCATTTGAAACATAACATAAAATACTATGTTTTCCCACATTTTTGTGATCTTGGCCGAAAATCCCTTTAATAAGTCCAAATGTATACTATGTTTTTAATCTTTCATTGGAAGCTTTTCTACTACAAGTACACTTCCAAATTATCCTTGGATACTTCTAAACACCCCTGGTCGGGATAGACTAAGGAAGAACATCCAACACGCCATTTGAAATGAAAAAGAAGCCCACGTGATGAATAGTAAGTCAACAAAAACAATAGTCTTCAGGGACAATGAATTGTTACAAGGTTTTTTTCATGTTTTACTGCTAAATTAAAAAAAAAGTAATTCCCTTGAACATTATTACTAGCCAAACTTCAAGATGAATGAGGACTAGAAGACAAAATTCTTGAGTGAACAGTGAGTTGTTCTTATAAAAGTCTTTGTCTGATTTTACTGCCCTTGTTGTATTTTAAAGTGTGTTGGCAGAAATTTCATATGGATACTAGACTGATTTTTCTTGTTTTCATACCTAATACATCATTATGAAGATTGGGAATATTTCATAATAAATAGGAGTTGAACCTAGGAATAAAACATTGAGAATTTGATGAATGAAATATGTGTTTTCCTCTATGAGTGAAATCTAAAATAGTGTGATACTAATTTATTCAAATACCTAGTTTATACTCTGTATATCATAAGAGTGAGGGTTAGGTTCTAGATTTTAAATTAGGTGTGATTCTTAATAGAATTCTAGAGTAAACCCTAAGTGAGATTTGTATGAATATAATATCTCACATTCAAGCTTACTTTATCTCTTGTCAAGAAAACTCTGTAAAAATATTTATGTTCTTTAAATTCCTGCACAATTATTATCATCCCTACCTCCACATAAAACATTGATACAATACTCCCACCAGAGTGAGTAACCGCACGCTGCTGACCTCACCCAGCCATTTTTAGCTTAAATATCTACCTTTTTGTATTAGTATTGAATGCATAGAAATCAGATCAATGGCATGCAATCTTAATTTCATTTGCTTCACTAAATTAAACCAAAATATTAAAGAGCTCTTTAAATCTTCGAAAAAGAAAAAAACACACTTTGATACAAAATATTAAGATTTTTAAAAAGAGTGATGACTTGCTGATCGTAAAAACAAAAAAAATACTCCAAGTTGTAAAAAAATCTTTTTTTAATGTAGGCAACTGAATACGGAGTAGTCTTCAACGAGCAAATGAAATACAATTAATATTTACTAGCATTAATCTATCATGTAATTCACTGTTGGTACTCGAATTGCCCATTATAGTAAAAAATAATATTTCAATTCAAACTCATTCGTTGATGCAAACCTACGCGAGCTAGTGTGTATGTAGATGCACAGAGAGAAAGGAAGATTGTACCTAGAATGATATCGGAAGGCGGAGGAAGACGAGAGGAGGCGAGCTCGGAGGACCACGGGATGACGAAGCCTGGAGAGCGCCATGGATCATCCGCAGATTCGATTTCCTCCAAATCTCTATCAATACGAAATCTGTGGAATCTGGGAGTGGGGAATGGAGGGAGATTCAAGACTATAGTTGATTGATGGAGAAGAAGAATAAGAGAATGAATGATACCAGACGGCAACGGAGCGCAGCAAAAGCACGGGCCTGACCCGCTGGGGTTGTTGGGCTTCAATTGCCTTGAAATAAAAAATTTGATCTTTTCTCATTTGATATAACAGAAAATTACTTACGGGTGACGCGAGTTTTGTCGAAATAATTCTCAGGTCCATCTATTTTCAAAAAGACAACTAAGGTTCTTATATTTTGTTGTAATGACTGGAAGGGGACATTTCATCCAACATTTCATCCATAAGTGTTAATAAATGTATTTTTTTCCTATTTTTCCATTACCGTTTTTTCCTATTTTGCCATTACTCGGTTTTTTCTTTTTTATAAAATATTTTTTTCATTTATTTTAATATAATACAAACAATTTTGAATTTTTATCCGATTTTATAAAAGAAATTCTAAAATAACACTTTAAAAAGAGTAACAAAAAAAGAAAAATAAAAATATAAAAAAAGGAGCGACCTAAGATTTATTATCTTAAAATATTTAGAAAAAAAGGAAAAAAAATACATTTATTTACGTTTATGGATTAAATATTGGGTGGAATGTCCCCTCCCAGTCATTACAACAAAATGTAAGGACATCCGTTGTCTTTTTAAAAATAAAGGAACCTGAGAGTTATTTCGACAAAACCTGCGTCACCCGTGAGTAAATTTCTGTTGATATAATATAACTATATTTAAAGTTATTTTTGATCTGATCTGATTCAGTTTGATCTGATTCCAATGAGAATAATAATAAATAAAAGAAATTTGTTGGAAAGAATATGACCTAAGAGCAAAAGGTGATCTAATTTTAAATTTTTGAATCGTCCAAGTTTTAAATTAGTGTCCGGGGCTAAAAATTCTGATATAGGCTGTGTTTCGAAAACAACTTTTTTGGTAGCTTTTTGGCTATTTGAGTTATGACTAATTGAATCGCCAAAACCACTATTTAGCTAATACTCCCTCCATCCGGTAATTTTCTTCCCGTGTTGACTTGGCACGCCTATTTAGGACTATTTAAAAATAAATAAAGGTTCCAAAAAACCCCTAGTTTAAAAGGAAAAAAAAAGCAAAACAATAAAGTTAAGGGATGAGGCTGATTGGCGTTTCATTTTCCCAATACAAAAAAGGATGGCACATTCATTAAACACAAAAATTTGGTTTACTCCCTCTACTTTTCCTTCCATTACAAAAAAAAGTTCTTCCCCCCCCCCCA